>SJYX01023417.1:215556-236098 GCA_006410675.1 Oreotragus oreotragus | reverse complement strand
ACATATTGAAAAGCAGAGACATTGCTTTGCCAACAAAGGTCCGTCTAGTCAAGGCTTTGGTTTTTGCTGTAGTCATGTATGGATGTGAGAGTTGGACTATAAAGAAAGCTGAGTGCCAAAGAATTGATGCTTTTGAACTGTGGTGTTGTAGAAGACTCTTGAGAGTTCCTTGGACTGCAAGCAGATCCAACCAGTCCATCCTAAAGGAGGTCAGTCCTGAGTTTTCATTGGAAGGACTGATGTTGAAGCTGAAACTCCAATACTTTGGCCACCTGATGCGAAGAGCTGACTTATTTGAAAAGACCCTGATGCTGAGAAAGATTGAGGGCAGGAGGAGGAGATGACAGAGGATGAGATGGCTGGATGGCATCACCGACTCGATGACCATGGGTTTGGGTGGAGTCCAGGAGTTGGTGATGGACAGGGAGGCCTGGCATGCATGGGGTCGCAAAGAGTCGGACACGACTGAGTGACTGAGCTGATCTGAACTGTGACCCATGGCCATTCATGTGTTCTGGGCTACTGCCTACTTATCACTATTATTCTAAACATAGATTATTCGAAATATGACAACAAATTCCAATTCCTTGTATCAAAGTAAGAGTTTGAAAACAACTTTATGTGAATAAATGTCTCTCATAAGCAGATGTTACCCTTACCGAAGTCTATCTGGACAGAATCATAAATACTGGCAGGATGGAGAGTGTTAGCTTATGGATTCAATATATTATGATAAATAAACATATAATCATCACAGTAATCATAAATAAACACCTTCTATGTGCAAAGCATTATGCTAGGTTTTGTGGGCAGTACTGAGATGAATAACATTTGCATGTCTATGACTCACCAATGCTGAGAATAGATAATCCAATATTATGATGAATTACAATGTGTTTTTTAACATGCAACCCATGGATACAATATAATTTATCTCAATGGATATGACTGAGGCATGACTCATGGATGCTTTTTTTATCTGAAAAGGAAAAAGTCCTGTTGTGAAAAGACAAAAAGCTACAAGAATTAGTTTCAGGGTTAAAATTTAGTTATCATGGTCCTGTGACTGTAATGGATTTTTATACCCTTAAAAATGTTGTTTGAGTTTCTCCAGTAGCCATATCATAGTTATGAGTAATCAAAGAAAAAATATTTTCCTCAACTACAATAATTTCTGACACACACAAAAATGGAAACCTTGATTTTATAATTCAGTGAGTTAGCATCAGTCATGGAACTATTGGGAAGTTCACAATCATTTGTCCAGCTGATTAAAATACACCCCAGATATACAGGTAATGGGTTCATTTTTCAAACCATGGCATATTTTGGAATTTCTTAGGTTTCTAGTCCTAGTAAACAAAGTAATCTTGTAGTGGCTAAGGCTAACATAACTTTATCTTTTTCTCAGGAACTAAGAATAGTATTTTTGAACAGCATTTTGTTCCAATATATGAGACTAAAGACATGTGAATAAGTATATTTAAAATAAATGAATAAACAGAAATAGCAAGCACATATAAAGAAAAATATAAATACATAAATATAAAGAAACAAGCTGAATTCTGTTCTTAATTATTTTTTTTTGGTTTCTGCTGATTTTCATTTGAAGTTAAACTATAAATGGGTTTCTTTACCCAAAGGGTGAATATAACTGGTGCAGCCAGAGCGCCAACTTCAGGCGATACTGGCAAGTCAGTCACTCCAGTCTAGTGATAGAATAAAAGGGAAAAAAATGAGTTAGGCTGGGGATGTCTATTTCTGTCAGTTATGTTATCTTGGCATCAATCTTCCTTTCTCAACCAAATGGTAGACCTTTACCTCCCCAATATAAACATGATAATAAATATTTTTTGTTCTGTGAATTTTCAGTTTTAATGTGCATTATATGTACTGGATGGAAATCAACAGAAAGAGACATCCCTGGCAATAGTTATCTAGGCATATTGAAAAATGAATAGTTGTTTTCTACATTTTTAGCAAATATAATTTTTTTTCTTTAATAAATAATATGGGTATAACTCTTGAAAGTGCATGACTTTCGAATCAATTCCATTAGCATGAATATCTCTGTGAAGTACATTCCATGCACAAAGAACCTCAGTTTTTAATAGAGTTAAACATAGGCACCATTCATTATATATAGTTCTGTAAGTAGGTGTTCTGCCTACCTTAAAATGAAATTAAGCCTATATGCTTGCATGCTCAGTTGTGTTCAACTCTGTGACCTCATGGATTGTAGCCCACCAGGCTCCTCTGTCCATGGGATTTTCCAGGTGAGAATACCGGAATGGAGAGCCATTTTCTCCTCCAGATGATCTTCCTGACGCAGGGATCAAACCCATGTCTTTTGCATATGTCTCTTGCATTGCAGGCAGATTCTTTACCACTATTGTGGTTCAGCTGGTAAAGAATCTGCCTGCAATGCCTGAGACCTGGGTTCAATCCCTGGGTTGGGAAGATCCCCTGGAGAAGGGAAAGGCTGCCCACTCCAGTATTCTGGCCTGGAGACTTCCATGGACTCACAGAGAGTCGGACATGGCTGAGTGACTTTCACTTCACTTCACTTCTTTACCACCATCAGGAAATCTACCTATNGTGGTTCAGCTGGTAAAGAATCTGCCTGCAATGCCTGAGACCTGGGTTCAATCCCTGGGTTGGGAAGATCCCCTGGAGAAGGGAAAGGCTGCCCACTCCAGTATTCTGGCCTGGAGACTTCCATGGACTCACAGAGAGTCGGACATGGCTGAGTGACTTTCACTTCACTTCACTTCTTTACCACCATCAGGAAATCTACCTATCTATATATGTGTATACGTATATATGTGTGTATATATGTATATAGAGAATAAAAACATACCTCATTTGATATAGATTCCTAAAGCCTTGAGATTTTTTATTCATATTTGTATGAGGGATAAACTGTGTTAGCAGAAATTAATGACAGGATTTTTTCAATCCTGGTTGGTCAGTTTTGAAATTAGCTTTATGCCACAGTATTGGTTATTTCTTCTGATGTCCTCCTCTAATATCACAAATATGAAGTTCTTTGGTTAATCATGCATATGTAATTATCAGTCTATATATTGTGCAAAATTGCAATCAAAATACTGTGTGACTCTAAAGAAACCCTTGGCATTTTTATTTCTCCTTTTCTTTACTTATGAGTCACAGATGATAACTCTTAATTCTCAGGATTGTTATGAGCCTTGAATAAGTCCATAAGAGTGATTTGTATATCTCAAACAAGTTCTAATACAGCCAGAGGTATTCTATTAATTTTCACAGTGGTAAGTAATCTTGATCTATTTATGACCAATAATAATAGCATTTATAGGTTAGGTATTTTTAGCCTAAGTATGAGTCCAACTGTTATAGAAAACAAACCCGTTGGATTCTTGCCTTTTTTTTTGCTGTTTGGGACAATTAGAGAATGTAGTCTAGCTGTGAAGCATCTGATTTAGAATCATCAAATTCTAGAGCAGGAAGAATTCGTGAGATCATTGTGTCTTTCATATTTTGCTAAGTATCTTTGGGTCTACAATGATGGGCAGATGATTTTGAGGGGTGCATACATATAAGGCTGATCTGTACCTAAAATTCAGATGGTGAGTTTTGAGTCATAATATGGGTGCAGAGTCATTTTAGAAATGTGATCATGATTTTTTTCTTCTCTTAGTTGAAAACAATGTTCTAAGCAAATTGCCTCAGGTTCTTTGGTTTCCACTTAACCTCCCTGACAGTTCTACACCTTCCCTGCCTCTCCCACTGTACTTTGTTGTTGTTGTTGTTAAGTAGTGTCTTGCTCTTTTGTGACCCCATGGCCTGTAGTCTACCAGGATCCGCTGTCCACGGCATTTCCTTCTCCAGGGGATCTTCCTAACCCAGGGATTGGGCCTGCGTCTCCTGTGTTGTTGGCAGGCGGATTCTTTACCGCTAAACCACCAGGGAAGTCTCTCTGTTGTATAGAATGGGTTATATGTTTCTTTACCAATAAGAGAATACTGACATTGATTCAAATTATAAGCAGCTGGTTGCTGAATCTCATGTAATATTTCAAGATTTCATGATCATGTGTAATTTTTATTTGGAATGTCTTGGGTGAGAAAAATTAATTTCTGATGAAAAATTAAGTTTAAAGTTGCAATGAGAAAAATATTCTTTCATACACTAGCTACAGAATTGTGCTACTGAAACATTAAAGACCATATTTTATCCATCATAAAAAATACCAGAGTGTACTGATGCTTGGGTACCTTGGGTTCAAATCATGATTCTACCAATTCCTAGCTTAGTGACTATGGTCTCAGTGTCCTAGTCAATAACAGTACATAACTAAGTTGCTGTGAGGATTAAATAGGTTAAAACAAGTAGAGTACTCAGAACATTATCATAATAAATGCTAGTTACTTATCATCATCTCATCAACATCTTCCTTCTCTTTTTCAGAAAGAAATCTTTTTAAACCCCCCAAATACAGACTTATCATCTTATTGGACATTTGACCAGCTTTTTTTCTTCACAAACTGAAGGTTGAATTTCAGCCTAATAATCTTATATCGAAGAAGCCATCTCAAGGGCAGAAACATGCCTACCGAGCTGTTGCACTGTGTTCCAGCACATTGAGGAAGCAAAGTACTATTGGTCTTGGCTTGTTAATCTAGGCAATTTTTAAAAACTACAAAGCAACACACTAACTTGTCTTCAACTAACAAAAACATTTATTTAAAAGACTCAGGTGAGGCATAGGGCTTGGCAAATAAAAACTGGAGTATCAGGCATGCTAAGAAGTAAGATCCTAGGCAGATTCCTTGTTCTATAAGAAAGTCAACCATAGAATCATAAGAAAAGTGTTTGCATGCTAAGTCGCTTCAGTCCTGCCCAACTCTTTGTGACTCTATGGACTGTATCAATCTAGGTTCCTCTGTCCATGGGATTCTCCAGGCAAGAATACTGGAGTGAATTACCATGCCTCCAGGGGATCTTCCTGACCCAGGGATCAAGCCCACATCTCTTAAGTCTTCTGCATTGGCAGATGGGTTCCTTACCACTAGGGCCACCTGGGAAGCCCATAAGAAGAGTAGAAAATGTTGAAATGGGTAAAAAGCATGGTGTCAGGGGTCATTCCTGGGTCCCAGGATTTGGGGTCAGTCCATGAGGCCCTGGGATTTGAGTCCACCACATCCAGGCAAATAAGTCATGCAGACCTCTCCATTTTCTCTCCAGACCTGGTCTCCTAGCTGCTCCTATGCAGACGTGATCTGCAAAATATTACTTGGTGTATATGTGTCAAAAAACACTGAAAGATTTTAGTGGCAGAAGTACACTAAATACAGATTTTTGGCTAAATAATGAAGACAGTATAGAGTCAAATCCAAGACTAAGGCAGAATATAACACTGCTTGTTCCCTTGTGTCCTAGACTTTCTTGATTTAATCAAGTCATGTGTCCAGGAACACCCTCATTGTAGGCAAATCAAGATAAGCTGGTCACTCTTATCTTCAAATAAGGAATATCCTGGGAATAAGAAAATTGGAAGTGTCATAAAATTTTTAATTGTTCAAATTTTCAGCAGTCAAAATGTAGGAGTTTGACCTACTGTGGGGACAATAATTTCTCAACACTGTCAATGTTTGTATCACATGTATGGTCAGTAAACTGCACTTTTGAGCTGTGAGCAGATCTTTTCTTCCAACTGAAATAAGTGGAAGAGAAAGATCTTTAGGGCTAATTCTGCTGGTACAGGCAGCTGTTCTAACACGTGGTAACCAAGCTGTCCAATTTTCTATATTTTCTGATAGTGATGATGGAGGTGAAGATTTCATTCCTTTCAACTCCTGTGCTTGATAATTTAGTCAGTGATAATGATGCAATTTCACTGAAGCAAGCTCAGAAACTGAGTATTTCTCTATTTAACTATTGGAAAAATATTTCATTATTTTTCAGTATAAAATGAATGTGTTGCTCACAATCAACATAATTATTGCAGCATTTCACTCTGAATTCATAAATATATATTTATACTTCAACTGATAGGATCTCAAAGACTAAAACATAGGAGAAAACTGTAGTCCTACATTTAAAATGCTTGCCCATATTTGAAACTGAAAATTCTAACAATATAGAACAATATATCTAAGTGACATGTCCTATTTCTGTTACACTGATGTTGACACATTGACACATGAGGGTAACTTAGTCAATGTCATGATCATTGAGATCACACATATTATCAGAGATGCCAGGAATGATGCTACAATTGGGCGTTCAACAATTTGGTCTCTTAAAGGCTGAGGCTGAAGTCAAAGTTGAAGAGGAGATACTGGCTAATTTGGAGGTCAGAGTTATATGTTTGGTTCAGTTCAGTTCAGTTCAGTCGCTCAGTCAAGTCAGACTCTTTGCGACCCCATGAATCGCAGCACTCCAGGCCTCCCTGTCCATCACCAACTCCCAGAGTCAACCCAAACTCATGTCCATTGAGTCGGTGATGCCATCCAACCATCTCATCTTCTGTCGTCCCCTTCTCCTATCTCTGTTGCTGCTAGTTCATTATTCTCACTCGGCTATTAATGCTACAGAGATGGCATTCAAAAAACATGCAAACATTTCAATCTTGATCAGACAGAAAAAGCTTATGCTCCACAACTCCTGCTGTGCAGTGATGAGCCATCCCCTTTTATCGCCTGGTAACAGCATCTAGGAGCAGACCTGAAGGTTTCAGAAAAATCATCCTAGGAGGGAACTTGATAGACTCGTTAACAACCTAAAAGGATTTGTGCTTTCTTTCTTAGGTCACTATTCCAATGACTTCATTCAGCTCAAGTTTCCATTGACCCTGAAAAATGAAAGAGGTTAACATGCCCTTTGTGGGGTAGTCAGGTAGATCAATATCAACTCCTAGGTGAACTACTCACTTCAGTTTCCAGAGATCAAGATTACCTAACTAAATGGTATGTGCATAGCAGTCCCACTGGTTAGATTTCACAGTTTAAAAGTTTAATATCAAAATATAAACACCACCACAATACTCACTTTTAGTTTCTTGTTTAGTTTACAGCAGTATCTGTACACCATTGCCAAGTTCAGAGGTCCAAAATCTGCATAGAAACTGAGATTTTTTTAAGTAGTATTTAGTAAAAATATAATTTTCAATAGCATCAATGTTCAGTTTATTAAAGTTGTAATCGAGTTTCAATTATTTTCAGGATTAAGGGTCAGTATATAACTGATTCAGTGACCCAAATAGCTAGTGATTTCACCCTGCCAATACCCTCCAATTAGTATAAGCAGTCTTGTAACAGGTAACTATTTAGCCTGCTTTGAGTTCCACCTCCTTTTATCTCTCTGCCAGGACATTAAGTAAAAAAAATTAAAAAGCAGACACTGAAAGAACCAACATGAACAAAACATATATGTGGTCTGTACTTCCTGGTTTTATTTAAAAGCTCATGCACCCTAGATTCCAATTCCAACTGTTTCTCTCAAACCTTGCTCTCAATTCTCAGGTACCTTAAGCCCAGTCTTTTTTCACTTTCGTTCTCCTTGAACTTCCTGTATGCTATAACACCCTGGCTCAGCTCCCTCTCTCCACTCCTTTACATCCCCTCCAGGATACAGTCACCAGTCTCCTGTTATAAATTAGATGATAACACCATGGAAAACAGACAGCTTTTAACCTGATATCCAGCATTAATCTTCACCATCTTCAACTACCCAATGGACTTTCCATCTTTGGGTCCTTTTGTCACCTGGAACTCAACCCATCTTTCCTTCCAATCAGCCTTCCAGACTGAAACATTTTCCTTCTTCCAGTCTCTCAGACATGAAACCTCCTAATCACAACAGGGCAGCAAGTAAATATTAATTTAATTCTTATATATCAAATAAGCTATTACTGTAAGTCATCCTTCCTCTTCTATTCCTACTTTGGCAACAAAAGTCCAGGTCTTTCTTCATCTCACATCTTTAGTACTTAAATTTTTCTCTCTTGCCCAATCAACCTGTACTCCACACTAGAAATTAATTTTTAGAAAACCGAGCTTCTCACATATCCTCTCACTGTTCAAAAATATTTAATGGCTCTTTACTCCCTTCAGAATAATTCTTTGACTCAAAAATCACACTCCTGGCTTCCAGACCAATCTCTCCTAACAGGTCCCATGCAGAATCTTCATTTCAAACATCCGTTCTTCATTCCCAAATACTCCATGCAAATTCCTAATCCAAGCTGCTGCTCCCATTGGTTTCCTTGCCTGGAGGGCTCTCCTTTTCTAATACCTTCTAGCTTCCACAAAATTCAGTTCAAGTCCTAACTTCTCCACATCCTAAGGGAAAACTAGCCATCCTTTTCTCAAAGTTCCCAAAACTTATCATCTGAGCCATTCTTTCGACCCACAACACATACTGTGCAGGATATCCCGTTTCTATTCCTGAGTTAGGGAGATCTGCTGGAGAAGGGATAGGCAACCCACTCCAATATTCTTGGGCTTCCCTTGTGGTTCAGCTGGTAAAGAATCCACCTGCCATGTGGGAGACCTGGGTTTGATCCCTGGATTGGGAAGATTCCCTGGAAAAGGGAAAGGCTACCCACTCCAGTATTCAGGCCTGGAGAATTCCATGGACTGTATAGTCTCTGGGGTTGCAAAGAACTGGACACGACTGAGTGACTTTCACTTTCTTTTCATATACTATCACATACTATGAATTATCTTTTTAAGTGTGGGTTCTATGTGGCCAACTAAGTGCAAGCTTCTCACTCAGTGATAGTATCTCATGCCTAATATGCTTAAAAGAACGTACTGCTCATAACAAACTTTAGCAAATGAGTCTGCTTCCCTGGTGGCTCAGATGGTAAAGAATCTGCCTGCAATGCAGGAGACCTGGGTTCAACCCTGGATTGGGAAGATACCCTGGAGAAGGGAACAGCTACCCACTCCAGCATTGTTGCCTGGAGAATTCCACGGATAGGCGAGCCTGGCAGGCTACAGTCCATAGGGTCACAAAGAGTCAGATACAACTGAGCGACATTCACAGACAGAAATGAATCTACATTATGAATATTTTGCTCATTAATGCCCAAATTCAATTTAACCTAGACCATAGGTTTACTAAATATCAACACGTTTCCCAAAAAGAAGCATTCCCAAAAGATCTTTATTTAAGTTTTTAAAATAAAAATTAGGGTTTATTTAATTTTTTCTGTTACCCAAAATACACTCTCATAGATATGTCATTACAGATCTGTCAACAGTCTCCTGCCTTACTTAAGCAAAGAGTACTAAACTTGTTCATTTTACTGCGTCAGACAACTTGACAACATTTTGGTAACACGTGATTTATATTCAAGGTAACACGAAAATTAGGTGTCCCTCCACACAGGCTTTATGAGAGTTGAGTTGCCAAAAAAGGAAAGCTGCAACAATTTGAAATTAAAAATTATTGATCTATTTCTAAAGGCCCTAGTGTGATATGGTGCTCTAAGTATAAACAAAATACCCATGAATCCAAAAGGAACTATACCTATAACATTTAATTACTGACCAGTTAAGCCCTGTTGACAAGAATTCACTCAAGAGAAACAAAATGAATGGACTGTGCAAATAAGCACCTATCAGCACTGGTTAAGGCAGCCTGTTTCTATCACACAGATCTCCTTGTCCTTGGGTTACTGTAAGAAAAACTCTTAACTAATATATCTGATTCTTTTGCTACTTGAACATAAATATTAAGATGTAGGATTTTAAGGTAAATCTAGAATCTTTAGTTAAGATTATTTCAGCTTTTTTAACTCACTGTGAACAAAGTTTAGGAAAGCATAAAGAATTCAAGTCATCTCTAATTTCATACTAACCATTACAAACCAACTTCAATCCCAAACTCAAAGTTGTTTCTAACATTACAGCCAGTTTAGCCATGAGTACTTTTGGAAGTACATGGTTAATGAACAAACTCACTTCATCAAAACCATGAAAATAAATTGGTATACTCCAATAACACAGGAAAAAGTAAATCAAATACAGACGTTATTCTTAAGTTGATCTACACTCTCCAATATGGCAGCCACTAGCCACATGTGGCTATTTAAATTAATTGAAGATAAATTAATTAATAAATTTATTTCAGTAAAGTTAATTAATTAAAAATTCAGTTCTCCCATCTTATTAGCCCATATCAAGAGTTCAAAAACCACACGTGGCCAGTGGCTACCAAGTTGTACAAGACAGAAATGGAACATTTCCATCCCTGCAGAAAATGTTCTGTGCTGAGAGATGATACTGATCAAAAATTTTTTTTAAAAAGAAATAAAAACAAAAATAACAAACAACTAGAGATATATACCTTCCCTGTAGCTCAGACAGTAAAGAATCTGCTTGCAATGCAGGAAACCTGGGTTTGATCCCTGGGTTGGGAAGATCACCTGGAAAAGGGAATGGCAATCCACTCCAGTATCCTTGTCTGGAAAATCCCATGGACAGAGGAGCCTAGTGGGCTACAGTCCGTGGGACTGCAGAGAGTCTGAATTTGGCAATAAGGAGTTCATGATCTGAGCCACAGTCAGCTCCTGGTTTTGTTTTTGTTGACTATATATAGCTTCTCCATCTTTGGCAGCAAACAATATAATCAGTCTGATTTCGGTATTGACCGGAGATCACTGAACACAAGATTAAAGAGGCTCTGGAGTCAAATCCTATGAGCTTCCATCAGCCCTGACATTTCTTGATTACTTCTATCACTGCTTCTCCTGTTGACCTGCCAACTTACTCACCCACGTGAGGTGGGTTGTATTTCTACATTTTGAATCTGAGGGCATTCAAAAGGGCATCCCTGATAACAAGGCTGTCTTCCCAGGTGGCACAGTTGGTAAAGAATCTGCCTGCAAAGCAGGAGACCTGGATTTGATCCCTGGGTCAGGAAGATCCCCTGGAGTAGGAAATGGCAACCCACTCCACTATTTTGCTTGGGAAATCCCATGTACAGAGGAGCTTGGTGGGTTATAGTCCATGGGGTTGCTAAGAGTTTGGCACAACTGAGCACACACACACACATGGATGACAAGGCTAAATGAGACAAGGATATAGTGAGTGCAAATTTCCATGGCTTAGTAAGATGGGATTATACAAGCATTGAAGGAGCAATACACATATAATATCTGTGTGTATGGGGTAAGGAGGTTAGGAGATACATGAACAGATCAGACAGGATTCCCTAATCAATGCAAGAACTGTAGAAAATTTGTGGAATCCATTCACCTATTTCTGGCATCTTGATGTTTATGAAGAATTGAACCCTCTAACTTTCCTCTAACTATCCGCTCTTACCCCCTACAGCTAGATTCAAAATGACCTCCATCTGTTTATCTCAAGCATGATCCTTTTCCTTAGCAGACAGGATATCTGTCATCCACTCCTCTTACGCCCACCCAGTCCCAAGTCTTATCTTTTTTTTTTACATTTTTCTTTTTGTGTTAACAGTTACATAGCAAAATTTACCATTTTAATCATTTATAAATATATGATTTAGTGGCATTCAGTACAGTCACACTGCTGTGCAACCATCATCACCATCCATCTCCAGGACATATTCATCTTCCCCAGCTGAAACTTTATGTCCATTAAGAGGCCAAATAGCCTAACATGTGATATATATAAGTGAATCACATTGCTGTACACCTGAAACCAACACAATATTATAAATGAACTTTGTGTGCATGCTAAGTCACTTCAGTCACGTCTGACTCTTTGCAACCCCATGGACTGTAGCCGTCCAGACTCCTCTGTCCATGGGATTCTCCAGGCAAGAATACTGGAGTGGATTGCCATGCCCTCCTCCAGAGGATCTTCCCCACCCAGGGATCAAAATTGCTGCTCCTGGCTACTGCATTATAGGCAGATTCTTTACAGCTGAGAGACCGGGAATGCTCACATGAACTATACTTCAGTGTAAGTAAAAAAAAAAAAAAGAAAGAAATTACTCAAAGTTTCAAAAACCAAGGTCATCAGAAGCCAGGGAGCCAGATGAGTGAGTGAAGATTTGAAACAAATAATCCAAAAGTATTATTAAGTAAAGATTTTGGGGTCTGTTTTTCTTGGGTGCTGCCCATGAGACAGAGCCTTGGTCCTGCATCCAAGGGTAGGACCTTGCTTCTGAATCTTATTTCTGCTTTTGAGGATGGGATAATGTTCCTACTGTGAATGCAAGGAACTCCAGAATAACAACTGCTCTCAGCTTGATTCCAAAACTTCCACCACTATCTGACACTAGTCTTCCTTAGTCCAAGAGTGGATTGGAATAGTTGACCCATTAGCATAATTCAATGACGAGAAAGAGACTTGGAGTTTATCTCATTCACAATTATGTTACCTCTGTAGTCTGGACACTTTCAAACAAAATAGTTTCAGAATGATTCCAGACCAATAATCCCCTGTGTATCTTGCAAAAACAAATGCAGAACTTCAATCTGGGCTATGCAGGATTCCCACAGCCAAGAGGTGACATTCACTGAGATAATGGCTTGAGAGATTTTAGGAACTGATGGAAACATTTCACTTTCACAAAGAGCAAGGATTTCTTCTGCTATGTTGCTAGATGTTCCACCTGTGACACCCACAAACCAATATAATCACAAGAGGAAGGCCCCCATGCACAAGTTTAAGCCAGTGGCTTCATTATTCTTTTTGCTTCAGATTTGGGCTTCTCTGGTGGCTCAGAAGGTAAAGAATCTGCCTGCAGTGCAAGAAACCCAGGTTTGATCTGTGGGTCAGGAAGATTCCCTGAAGAAGGGAATTGCTACCTACTCCTGTAGTCTTGCCTGGAGAATTCCATGGACAGAGGAGCCTGGTGGGCTACAGTCCATGGGGTCACAAAGAGTCAAACATGACTGAATGACTCACACTTTCACTTTTCACTTGCTTAAGCTACCAACAATTAAGACAANGATTCCCTGAAGAAGGGAATTGCTACCTACTCCTGTAGTCTTGCCTGGAGAATTCCATGGACAGAGGAGCCTGGTGGGCTACAGTCCATGGGGTCACAAAGAGTCAAACATGACTGAATGACTCACACTTTCACTTTTCACTTGCTTAAGCTACCAACAATTAAGACAAACTTCTTGCTCAATTATAGTTATTAGTTTGTATCAGGTAATAGTAACATCTATTAATTCTGCTCACTACTTCTTCTCTCACATATATTATGCAATTTTTCATGCAGTAAACTGCTTTTGGGAGGAGGCAGGGTGGAGACCATGAAGGGAGGGAATGTCATTGTAGGACTGATAATCCTGTCCCCTGTTTAAGGGACTAGTGACTGTGACACTAGGATCTGGGACTCCAGTCTGGGTCTCAGGGAATCTCTCAAGGTTACCAGAGACCCTCGCTGTCATGCTCTATTGTCCTTTATCACCTAACTCAATACTGCTTCTTCACTTCAATTCTTCAAATCAATTGTTCAGTTAGACTTTCTGTACAGTTTTTGGTATTGTAAAGATGATCTTTTTCATATAATTCTGGGATCCATGATTCAATACCTCTTGCCTCAGCTCAAAATACTAATTTCCAGGTATTTATCAAGAAGGAGAGAAATGACAAAATGAATAGATTTTTTTACTTTATTTTTACATCTTAAAATTAAACATATTTGCAAAGTCACCCTTGTGATTATCAGGATAAGTCACAGTTAGAATGGTATGATGAACTCACATTTATGACTGGAGCTATAGATGAACACAATAGATCATACCATTGTATAAGAAAGACCACCCCATCCAACTGTGGCTTTCTACATACAGAAATCCTGCTTGGAAAGGAGCAGCCACTACAGGGGAATCCCATTAATGCTCAGCCAAGTGAGAAGAATCTATATCATGGGGAGGGAAATAGCTATGGAACACCAGATGTTTCTAATTATTTTCAAATGAAATGGACTAGGTTGAATTTTAAACAAAATAATCTGGGAGGGTAAAATAATATAGATTCTTCCCTTGATTTTTATAAGGAAGGGTAATAAATCCATCTAAGTACTCATCACTGCTTCTATTCCATTCTTATCTCCAGTTATCAAGCCCTTCTTTTTTGCCATAGGAATCATATTCAGCATCTATTTATAAGCTTTTCCTCAGCCCCATCTTCTTGTTTGCTCTGCTTGAATTCAGTGTAACGTGACTAAAGACTTTCCACCTCAAGACTAACTGTCAGATCAGATGATGCCTCTAGGAATCTCAGAATTATCTGAAGCTGAAGGACCCTAAGGTTTGGGGCAAGAACCCAGCAGTTTTGACAGAATGCACCATCTACTCTTTTGGGGATATAAGCTAATTTGGAAAAGCATATACCTTCTTCTCTGTGGAGTAATAATTAGTAAAAACACAGAATCTGGGCAAAATTAAAACTGCAATTCAAAGGAAATGGACCTCACAGAAAAGTGAGAATTGCTCTTCACCTAAAACAGATGGATTGGAGGAAGCAAATACATTAAAAATTGTTTTATCCAAGCTCTCAACACAACTCAAAATGGTGCTCAGTCTGTAAAACTAATATGAGATGGACACTGCATCCTCTTCAGAACAGTTTATCTGACAGCCTATCTCCTGGGCCCACAACAGATTTCCCAACCTGCTGCTGCTGCTGCTGCTAAGTCACTTCAGTCGTGTCCGAATCTGTATGACCCCATAGACGGCAGCCCACCAGGCTTACCCATCCCTGGGATTCCCAACCTGGGATCCAGCAAAAGGACTGAGAAGCCCGAGGGAATTTGACTTCAAAGTTCACTGGGATTTGATTACAGAACTTCCACAAGACTGTGGAAACAGACTCTTGGAGGGAACAACAAAGCTTTGTGTGCACCGAGACCCAGGAGAAAGGAGCAGTGACCCCACAAGAGACTGAGCCAGACTTGCCTGGGAGTGACCAGGAGTCTCCTGGGTTGACAGCGGCCTGCTGCAGAGTTGGGGCACTGACTACAGCAGTCTTGGTATCTTGGTATTTGTCCTTATGAAGGAAGTCACCATTACCCACCATAGTTTGATCTCAGGCCAAACTACAGGGAGAGAACACAGCCCCACCCATCAATGGAAAATTGGATTAAAGATTTACTGAGCATGGCCTGGCCCACAGAGCAAGACCCAGTTTCCCCTAAACCCAGTCTCTCTCATTAGGAAGCTTGAACAAGTTTCTTATCCTTATCCATCAGAGGGCAGACAGAATGAAAACCATAATTACAGAAACCTAACCAAACTGATCACATGGATCACAATCTTGTCTAACTTAATGAAACTATGAGCCAAGCCATCTAGGGTCACCCAAGACGGACGGTCATGGTGGAGAGTTCTGACAAAACATGGTCCACTGGAGAAGGGAATGGCAAAGCACTTTAGCATTCTTGCCTTGAGAACCCCATGAACAGTATGAAAATTTTCCTTTGACTCTATGCTAAATACATCCTGTATCTGGTGTTTACTCTTACACCACACTTCCCCTTGTAGTTTCAAATCAGAAAGAATGCTGCAGAGGCATCAGACTGCCAGACTCAATTACTGGGTTACGGATGACCGTCTATGACCGTCTTTGAAACAATGCAAGAGGAAGAAATGAACATCCTAACACCTTTGCTTCTCATCGCCGAGCCCTGAAGGCAAGTCCTCATCTTATATAAGCCCCTAGACTCCTCATGGAATAAGGGTACAGCTCCCGATGCATGAGACTCCTGTGCTCCCCTCGCTGTCAGCTGAGAATTAATGCCACTTTTCTATTTCCTCCCAACTTTGTGTCCATATTTTTCATTCAGCTTCAGTGGGCAGAGAAGGCCAAAATTTTGGCCAGCAAAAAAATGACATTTAAATAGTGTCAAATAGTTACAGTATGATGTAATTCTGGGGAAAAAAACTCAAATCTGTCTCCGTCAGGATTGCCTTGCCTTATAAAATCCTGCAAATCCTTTAAAGCCAGCTCAAATCCTGCTTCCCCCAAGAATCTCTAAGTGCTCTGGTCAGCCAAACTACACCTCTCTTTCAGCTCTCTCCTCTTCCAGTGGATGTATTAACTAATGTTCACGTTTGTATCATTCTTCCAACTGCTTTTATATTCTTAAAGGACAGAAGCTTCACATTAGTCATCTTTGTATTCTCCAATTTGGCAAGAATGTTTGTTGGGCTGAAATAAACTATATTACATTAATCAGATTCACTCTTGTGAAATTTGCAAATACATGGTTCCTCTGATTTAGAATAGAAAGGGCAACAAGTTCAATGTATTTCTAGTCAATAGTCTTAATTCTGATGAGACATTATTTGCCTGGATTCTAAAAAAGGTATATGAGGGTTTTAATTATAATATTTTAATAAGTATATTCTGCACAGAAGTTGAATCAAATTATTCTATAATGGTACTAAAAATATTTCCACCAATTAATTATTATTGATTGTATTTGGAAAAGTTTTACATAGGGATTACAGTGGAGGAAAGCAGGAGTGTCGGAGATAGGTGTTGAGATTATGGGAAATGAAGTTGGGGAAAAGGGGGTGAGAGACTTCAGAGAGCCATGAATGACAAGAAAAACTTAGCACTTCATGGGCCCATTGTTAACTTCTTCCTGTAAAGATTAACCAGCTGTGATGATGGTCCTTTAATCTCACTTTTCTGGGCCCTCATTTAAAATGAGGTTTAGCTTGAGAGTTCCATGAAGGAATCTAAAAACTTTTTTTGTTGTTGTTAATCTAAATTAACCATTTGAAAAATAGGATGGTAAAAGTATGTTTGGGGGAAACAAAAGAGTTATAAAATGTATTAGAAGGAAGATAACTTGGAGACAGGAAATTCCTAATAGAGCAGCTGGTTTTTTGTTTGTTTGTTTGTTTGTTTCAGTAAAAGGAGGGGAAAGCAGAGATTGGAGTGGAAGGAAGGAGAAGGGATGGGATGTGAGAATCACAGGAAACTAAGTTGCTCCATTTGCCAATATGTCTAGTTACCTCTGAAAGCCTTTTCATTTACTAATGATTCACTCTGTTTTGAGTTTTCTTTGGACTTCATTTTTTGTTTGTTGCTACTGATTATAATAATAAAGCACTGAATTAGCACTCTCACCATATGTTAAGGTCTTGAAAACAAATGTAAAGGGCAAAGATGTTTCTCCTTTGAAAAATTCTTTGTGATTTTAATTTTTCAAGCACTCAGGAAGTAAATCTGAAAGGGTTGGTGATTGAGATCATTTACTAGTATTGTTTCCTGCCATGCTTCCTTGGCTACTGAGTATATTTTGACGGGGAGTGTGTTATTCAGAGTACTGAGGTGTAAAAGATTTCCTCAGTACTTTGCAATAGTTTCCACATAATGGTGAAAAACATGTTCCCTTGGGCCCAAGCCAAAGACTTTTAATCTATTGTCCAGAAAAGCAACCTTGTCATATAAAATAGTAGCTGAGGAACTGGCTCTTACCTTCTAATGAAAGTGAGGCAACAGGGACTGAAATTTTCTTATAGTATTTTCTAAGTTTCACTTTTTAGTAACAAATGGAGTTAACTTGCAAGAAATGTAGAAGTGTCTACAGTTTATTTGAGGTAACATTTTAGGGTTTACTTTATTTCATTCCCTTCCTTAATTTTCAGAAAACAGAAGATATTGGAATACAGAAATAAAATAAAAATATTCAAAAAAACAAAAAACAAAAAACCAACCAGCTGCATTAATTTTGGAATTACGATTTCCAAAAAGACAAGCTGTTAAATTCCAGTTGCTCTTCTAGATATGATCTCGAGTGATGTCGGCCTGCAACAGCTTGGAATGGGGCTTGGATTCCCAGCCAGGGATTGAGGCTGGGTCTTGGCAGTGAAAACAGCACATGCTAACCACCAGACAAGTGGTCAGTGACAAGTGTCCCGGCCTTTGGCTCTGCAGAAAAGAATTTCCAAAAAGATGGAAAGTAGTGAAGCTGAAGAGAAAAAGTTAAATTTTAAAGCAACCCTTTATTCTGTTTCTTAAGGACTAGTCATGACTCATGGAAAAGGAACCTGCCCCCTATCTGATAACCTATAGTCTAGTTTCCTGGCCTTAGAAGGGACCCCCCGGGTAATTGTTTTTCTGTTAATCTTTTCTAGAAAATTGGCTAACCGCAGCAAGGTATGAGGTGGTTGGTTAGCCGTTTCAGCCTGGTAGCTTCCAGACCTATCTCTGTAAAGGTCAGGTTATGCCCACCAATCAGTTTGCTGAGATTGTCTTCACTCCACCTATACCTGCTTGTAGCTTTTGGTGTATAAAAACTGCTCTGTAACTAGCATCGGTGTTCGTTCCTTTCGAGGAAGATCGAACCCCGGCGCGCCGGTTTAATAAATCCTCTTGCTGATTGCATCGAATTCGAGTCTTGGTGATCTGAGAAGCGACGCCTCCCGTGATTAGGCCGTTCGGGGCCTAACAAAGCAAGTAAAGCATTCCGTAAGAAGAAAAAACAGCACGTGTGGATAGACGGGGAGAGAGTCGCTGAGTCGTGCCCTTGTGGTAGCTTTGTTGCGGGTGTGTGCAATTTCCACGTTTCTCTCTCGCAGCAAATATTTGAAATGGGCGGACCAGTGTTACAGCTCAGTTACAACTCAGTTTTGTTCAGGAAACAAAGGATATTTCACCCTCAAGGTGTGAGGGTGCGCTGATCCAAAGAGAGAGGCCTCAATCTTCCTGGCTTCTTTCTTTTACTGTTTGTCTCCTCCCCTCCTTGAGCCTGCCCTATGCAAATCGGGCTAGCCAAGAAGCGGGCGTGTTTGTTTCACCTGACGTTCTCACTCCTGCCCACAGATTATCTTTCCTTCCATTTTCACGGGCTTTTCTCTATCTTTGTCTTTTAGCCACCGCCATTTTGGACTCCTTTTTCCTGTTTTAACTACCTAACAGTTTGAATTACTTTTATGGGGTATTTATTCTGGTTTTCCTTTGGTAAATCATTTGATTTGCCTGTTTCACAGTCCATATTTGGTGTATCTCAGTATCCTCCCATGTATGTGCATACATCTCTTAGCCAAGATAGATTTCACCGAAAAGGCTTCTGGGTAGAACATCATTTGACATAACTCACCTTTGACCTCCAAGCAGCCTTTTCCATGCATGTGTGGACACAGAGGTCTCCTGACTTCGACAATAAGAGATATGTGGTCTGAGCAGGGCCAAGCCTCCTCCCTTAATTATCCTGCTATTTTTGTTTTGGAATTTTGGTCAACAGAGAATGTTTCCAATTGCTTTACCCAGGGGGAGGAGAGTGTCCATCTGCCTCCTGCCTCATTATAATATGCTGAGAAATGGAGTTTCTGGTTATTAAATACAGAGCAGAAGTTATTTTCAAATAATTACTGTTTCACTCTTCACAGGCCAATGAAAACAGGCTTGAAAACCAACATTTCCTGAATATGATGCTGAAAGCTCAGCTTCTCATACTCTAGCACCAAATGGAAACTCAGGGACAGTTTGAGTGAAGTAGAAAAGAATAGTTTTATTGCTTTGCCAGGCAAAGGGGGGCACAGCAGGCTCCTGACTCAAAAAGACTATGAGTTTTCATAAGGAGTTTTACAGCAATAGTTCAAGCTTGGGGTGCTGACAAGCTTTGGTTATATGCAGGGTCTGCAGGCACACCCTTAATCTCATCTCAGGTGGTCTCCTAAGCTTGATGAGCTTCTCAGTTCAGTTCAGTTCAGTCACTCAGTCATGTCAGACTCTTTGCGACCCAGTGGACTGCAGCACAGGAGGCTTCCCTGTCCATCACTAATTCCTGGAGCTTGCTCAAACTCACATCCATTGAGTCAGTGATGCCATCCAACCATCTCATCCTCTGTCATCCCCTTCTCCTTCTGCCCTCAATGTCTCCCAGCATCAGGGTCTTTTCTCAGGAATCAGTTCTTTGCATCAGGTGGCCAAAATATTGGAGTTTCAGCTTCAGAATCAGTCCTTCCAATGAATATTCAGGACTTATTTCCTTTAGGATTGACTCTTTTGATATCCTTGCAGTCCAAAGGACTCTCAAGAATCCTGTTTTTGAATCACAGTTCAAAAGCATCAATTGCTGATGAGCTTCTCATGTCCTTTTAATCTTGCCTCAGGTGGTTTATCAGCTGCTCTTCCCTTGATTAGCAATTGTTCTAATCTATCTTTTGGAATGCAGGAAAGATCACATAAGCTAGATTCTTGCTTACATGAAATGGGGACAAAAATGTTTCCATCCCCAGGAGCTCCACAGGGTCTTGCTTGGTCTCAAATGAAGAAGGTAAAATGATAACATTCAATAAAACATGACTTGGAGAAGTATCTAAACAGAAGATATTTGTTTGCAATTAAGAATTGCTTATCTTACACTGATACTAAGCAGGACCCTTCTGGGATTTCTAGGCCCAAAACCCTTTTTGTGTTTCTGTTTTCTTGTTAGTAGGAGATAGGCTTCATTCAGCTTCCATGAATAGGTTATCCCTACTAAATGCTGACTGAGCACGCACACAGCCTTTACAACCTTTTCTGCATTGCAATAGTTAGGTTCAGTTCAGTTCAGTTCAGTCGCTCAGTCATATCCGACTCTTTGCAAC
>SJYX01023417.1:194476-215456 GCA_006410675.1 Oreotragus oreotragus | reverse complement strand
ATTCATGGGGTCGCAAAGAGTCGGACACGACTGAGCGACTGAACTGAACTGAACCTTCAAAAACATCAAGGCCATGATAGTGTTTTATGTAGAAATAATTAAAAATACATGCACTGTGTGATTCTGTACTGTATCCTTTTGCTATAAAGGATAAAGGACATTATTCTGGCAATTAGTGAAACTTGAATGGATTCTGAAGATGAAATGGTGGCCAAGTTATCAGTGTGAATTTCCTGATTAATGGTTGTGCTGAGATAACGGGGAAGAATGTTCTTGTAATAGGGAAGAATGTTCTTGGTTTTTGCAAATACAATATATTAAGTATTGTGGGGGGTTAAAAAGTATAACCTCAGCAACATTGTTGTTGTTTAGTTGCTAAGTGGTGTCCAACTGTTTTGTGACCCCATGAACTGTAGCCCACCAGGGTCCTCTGTCCGTGAGATTTCCCAGGCAAGAATATTGGTGTGAGTTGACATTTCTTTCTCCAGGGGATCTAAATTTACAAAACACTTTTACTGATACTCTCTAATTAAAAACGATAATTAATAGACATATAAGTGACATAGTATAATTCAATAAAAAGAAAACAGGTGGGTAACAGAGGGCTAGAGTCTATCTAGTTCCCTCACTGTCATTAGGAAACTTTGGGACTTTAGACAGTCATTTTCTGGACCTTAGTTTAATATGTATCAAATGAAAATAATAATATCCATCTACATCTGTCTATAAGGATAGAAAGTCACTAAGAGATTTAAGTGAAGTAAAATTTTAAATGATTTCAATATTACTATATAAATAGAACTCTAATAAATTTATCAGATCTTCTATAAAGTCATTCTTAGAATCTATGCATGGGAACATTTTATCTGGTGAAGACAATTAAAAATAGGTCCATATAATACAGATTAAAGCCCTAGAGATAAACTTGGTCCTTTAATGAAGTTTGCTGTAGAGCAAAGTGAGTAAGAATACTATTCCAATTGACTGCTGCTGCTGCTAAGTCGCTTCAGTCGTGTCCGACTCTGTGCGACCCCATAGACGGCAGCAAACCAGGCTCCTCCGTCCCTGGGATTCTCCAGGCAAGAACATTGGAGTGGGTTGCCGTTTCCTTCTCCAATGCATGAAAGGGAAAAGTGAAAGTGAAGTCGTGTCGTGTCTGACTCTTAGCGACCCCATGGACTGCAGCCTACCAGGCTCCTCCGTCCATGGGATTTTTCAGGCAAGAGTACTGGAATGGGGTGCCATTGCCTTCTCCTCCAATTGACTATTTAATGCCTAATTAAATGTAGGATGCCCTATGAAAGTAACAAGCAAAGTATTTAGGCAGTGGGATAAGTTGTGGGGGAGGGGGCAGTGGAAATAACCCCTATGGAGAATTTTTAAAATATTAAAACCAACCAAAAGACCATCTGCTTTTAATTTTTACCATGTGCTATTGATTGTAGATCGCTGTCACTGTTCATATACCACCACTTTCAGGATGAACCATAGTTCTGCCCAGTCCTTCTACCCCATCCTTGTTATATAGTGTTTAGGAATAGAAGTAGAACTTCAGTCCTGCAAGGACAATCTACAGGCTACAGAACACAACTCCTCTTCACACATACATCCACACAAACACTCACCCCTCAGTTGGCAGTACATTTTTGACCTTTCTTATCCAAGATCTAAAGGATCTTATAAGATTTTTGACAGAAGTTTGTCAACTAAAGTTGGAGTTCTGCTATGCTCACAGGCAGCAGAATGTGGAAAGATCAAATCTGGGGAGGCCAACATCTTCTGGAATGTGAAAAACTGGCTGTGATTAAAGATGAAATTTTATGAAACTTCTTTTATATGGTGGACTATCTTTATCAATGACTTGCTCTTTGCTTCTTGCTTTTGAAATATTTTCTTTCATTGCTTCTCACTAAGAAACTATTCTATTTGGCTCCCCATAGTTACCCAGCTAATGAATCATTTATAATTTGCCATTAACATCCAAGTTTTACTTTTTATATCTGGATATAATTTCTATGTCTTTTTCAGACACAGCTTATAGGATTTTTTAAAACTTTTGTGAGGGTTCTTTAAAATCCTCAAAATCTGCAAAATTCAAGTATAGGATAAAACTGAAAACTTTACTATAGAACGTGATTAATAACTAGATGACTTAAAAAGTCTTTGTTAAAAGGAATATTATGTACTTGCAAGCTTATTGGGAGTTTTTGGTTTGTTTCTATTTATTCACTTATTATGTCTATCTTCCATGAAATCTATAAGCCTAAACAGAGGAGCTGTTTTAAGCATCCATCTGCTAATTTCAACCCCTCAGTCATCTCTGGGTCTGTTGCTATTGACTACCACATACTCCCCCTTGTTATAGGCGACAGACACCTTTTTGGCTTTTAAAGATAGCTATCTTTTAATTATAAGCCAGACATTGGCAAGGCTCCATTTTTAAGAGTCTGGTTGCTTTCTTTCCAAGGAGGAATGTTGAATTTTTTTATGACAGGAATAACTGACTGACAGATCAGCAAATTCCCTTGGAGGCTTGTTTTTAAGCTTTGTTAGATGGGGTCTAGGGCTTCCCTGGTGGTTCAGTTGTGAAATATCTGCAACACAGGAGCTCTGAGTTCAATCCCTGGATTGGGAAGATCTACTGGAGAAGGAAATGGCAACCCACTTCAGTATTCTTGCCTGGAGAATCCCATGGACAAAGGAGCCTGGTGAGCTACAGTCGACAGGATCACAAAGAGTCAGACGCTACTTAGTGACTAAATCATCTTCATCATCGTCAAATGGGGTCCAATGCAGTCCTTAGTGGAGAGCCTGATCTCTTTGGTTCCCAGAGGGAAATCTGCAGTTTTCAATGGTCTCTTCAGTTGAGATGGTCAAGCTCTATGGGATCTGTAGTTTTCAATGGTCTCTTCAGTTGAGATGATCAAGCTCTATGGGAAGTCCAAAACCTCCTGAAAGCTCACAGAACCCCTGTAGCTATTTTCTGCCAGTTTCACTGAGCTGCCTTGTAAGAATCGTATTTAGGTGAAGGTAAGAGACCAATAGGTGGGTTTCTCGAACTCTTTTCTCTGTGTGACTCCTTCTTCCCAGTACCCTGGCCCACAAGTCCCAGCTCTTTCAGCATCCCCGCTCTAATCTCTGCTCTCCTGTCAACTCAGGGAAACTGCTCTGCTGGGGCTTCCCCTCCCCCAGCCAGAGAGTGACTCAGGCTAAAGCCTATCCATCCATCAAGGGCTCACTTAATGCATATTTCTTTTCTTAGGAGTCAAATTCTTGAGCCGCCCATTGTCCAATGTCTGAAAACACTGTCTTCATGCTTTATGCCCACTTTCATATTTGCTTAAAGTACAAGTCTAGACCTGTCAGTACCAGAAGCAAAGACTAATTTGTTTGCCTTTACATCTCTGTTTTCAATGTATTCAAGAAGTTTAAAATACTTATTGACCCCTTAAAAAGTATTATCTGTGGTATGATTTTCCAAAGTGTGTTCCATGAAAAATTTAAAAGACTGTGTGCTAAAATAGCTTAGAAAATGCATTTATCTTGACAGCAGGACACCTCAGAGCCATAAAAAGCTAATATGGATTATACATTTTCAAGGGACTACATTATTTGCATTTTTCAAATTCATTTTACCACAAAATCCATTTTTTAACAAATTGTCTTATGATAGTACTAAACAATGGACCACTTTTTGGGCAGTGATGCTCTGTGGCTGCTATTTATTAATTTCATTAAAAATTTATGCACCTAATTAAAAAGGAAGTATGGTTATAACTATCTTCTAAAATTAATTTTTAGATGGAAAGTAAGCTCAGTTTCTTCTTCTTTTTCTTAACACACTCCCAGCCAAAATTATTCCAGGAAGTCCTTAAGTCATCTAGGGAAATACATGTGTACATATACATAGATTCCCAATGGTTAAGTTTGCAGCTGGGCCCTTTTAATATTTTATGTATCATGAAAACAGGACAGTTTTAAAGGGATAAGTATAATTTTATATTATGGAAACATGTATTTCATTTTGACATTTTTTTCTTAAAAGAAAAAGGCATTTTTTGATACTGTAAGATTCAGTATTTTTCATTCTCTGAAGCTATCGTCTTATTGCGCTGTTTGATAAATGAGGTGTCACTAAAACATGAGAATGATGAGCCTTCAGGAGAAGCAGCAGCAGCTGTGAGATCTCTTCTTTACCAATAATAATTAAACTATTTTAAGTGTTTCTTACAGAGCTGTCCTCCTCCTCCAACACACACAAAGATCTGGATACAGCTGGTCTGGTTGAGAGCAGTTCCTAGCTGCCACAAGTCTAGGAATTATATGGAAACAGCAGGAGTTGGGAAGATCCCTTGGAGAAAGAAATGGCAACCCAGTACAATTTTCTTGCCTGTGAAATCCCATGGACAGAGGAGCGTGGTAGGCTGTAGTCCATGGGGTAGCAAAGAGTCAGACACAATTTAGAAACTAAACAACAGCAGAGGTAACAGACATGAAGACAACTGACTGAGGGACACCCAAGGCCCAGGGTATAATCTGATTATTTTGCTTATGTCTGCCAAGCAGCGTCCCTCTCTGGACCTTGGTGTCCCCAACAGGCAACGAGCTCCTTGGACTAGGGAATTTCAGAATTTGCTTCTAACTCTTACATTCTCTGGATCTTGTTGAATAATACTGTGCTCAGAGGCTCATTCATGTCTGACTCTTTGTCACCACATGGACTGTAGTCTTCTAGGCTCCTCTGTCCATGGGATTCTCCAGGCAAGAATACTGGGGTGGGTTGCCATTTCCTCTTCCAGAGGATCTTCCTNCAGTCAGAATGGCTGCTATCCAAAAGTCTGCAAACAATAAATGCTGGAGAGGGTGTGGAGAAAAGGGAACCCTCTTACATCATTGGTGGGAATGCAAACTAGTACAGCCACTACGGAGAACAGTATGGAGATCCCTTAAAAAAATGGAAATAGAACTGCCATATGACCCAGCAATCCCATGCTGGGCATACACACCAAGGAAATCAGAATTGAAAGAGACACGTGTACCCCAATGTTCATTGCAGCACTGTTTACAATAGATAGAACATGGAAGCAACCTAGATGTCCATCAGCAGACGAAAGGATGAGAAAGCTGTGGCAAATATACAAAATGGAATATTACTCAGCTATTAAAAAGAAGGCATTTGAATCAGTTCTAATGAGGTGGATGAAACTGGAGCCTATTATACAGAGTGAAGTAAGTCAGAAAGAAAAACACCAATACAGTATATTATTGCATACATATGGAATTTAGAAAGATGGTAACAATGACCCTATATGCAAGACCACAAAGGAGACACAGATATAAAGAACAAACTTTTGGACTCCATCGGAGAAGGCAAGGGTGGGACAATTTGAGAGAACAGCACTGAAACATGTATATTACCATATGTGAAACAGATGACCAATGAAGTTCAATGCATGAAACAGGGCACTCAAAGTCGGTGCACTGGGACAACCCAGAGGGATGGGGTGGGGAGGGAGGTGGGAGTGGGGTTCTGGATGAGGGACACATGTACACCCATTGCTGAGTCAAGCCAATGTATGGCAAAACCGCTACAACATGTAAAATAATCAGCCTCCAATTAAAATAAATAAATCTAAAAACATATTCAATAAGGGGCTAACAACCAAAATAGACAAAGTAAAAACTCATACAATTCAACATCAAAAAAACAACCCAACTGAAAAATGAGCAGAGGACCTGAATAGACATTTTTCCAAAGAAGTCATACAGATGTCCAACAGACACATAATAAGCAGCTCATCACTAATCACAAGGGAAATGAAAATCAAGACCACAGTGGTATATTACTTCTCACCTGTTGATTATTAAAAAGACAACAAGAAATGCTGAGAGGATGTGGAGAAAACAGAACCCTCATACACTGTTAGTGAGATTGTAGATTAGTACAGCCACTGCGAAAAATAATATGGAGAGTGCTCAAAAAATTGAATCTATAACTTCTATATTATTCACCAATTTCACTTCTTGGTACGTACCTGAAGAAAATAAAAACACTAACTTGAAAAGCTATATACCCGCCTATGTTCAGTGCTGCATTGTCCATCAGTGAGGATGTTTCTAGTCATTCCAGCCAGAGAAGTAACAATCAAGATTTTCTATCTGGTGGTGCAAATGGACAGGATTACGGATAGGAACCAGAGATGAAGTTCTGCACTTAATCACTCCCAGTAAATACAAATGAGACTTCCATCTGGATTCTTAGAGTATAGGATTTCTTTAATTACTGTGGATTTATCAATATAACTCATATCTAACCAGATGACAGGCTTGTTTTTACTTCTAAAATTATTGACAGTGCTGTATATGATCTAGAAGTAATCTAACAAGAATCCCTGGCATTTGAGTAGAATTTGTAGTGTGAACTAGTGATGTATGAACTAATGATGCATTAGTTCCACAAATAAAGTATTACTAGCCAGAAAGCATTTTCAATACAAATTATTATACAATAATCTTTCTGAGACTTTAATGTTTTAACTCTGGAGCTGAAATTAAGACATTTACCATGTTTGTATGTGCATGAATAACAACCTTGCCATGGTAGCTTTTAGAAACGGATTTTCCCCATCCCTCCCCTGACCTGCTAAATAGCCTAATAAATTGATTTAATTTGAAAATGTATTTTGGCAAAAAGTTCTCCCCACCCACCCAATTATAACCAAGCCACAAAGTGAAATAGTTTAGAAATCAGGCGCATGAGGGAAGATGATTGCCATCTGCCAAGGCAGTGCTCCATGCTGTAGTTTATGTCTTTTCGCTGATAGTTCTGGAAGCTCAAGAAGCCACACTGGCCTCTGGGGAAATAAGATTAAAATATGTGATGAAATGCTGACATGTTGTTATAGAATATTCCAGTGACACCATAGCTATAACCATCTTAACTTTCAGATGAGTGCAACATTTTATTCTTGCAGTAATGATGAAGAGTATCAAGTTTTAAAGGGATGATGTAAAGCCTGGTACCAAGGTTTTATTTATCAATGAACACTAAAAATAGTTACACACACAGATATTATCCCATTTTCAGTATCTTTGGCAGAAAGGCCCTGTTGCAGACTTAGTTCTTATTCATTCACTTATTCACGTTTTCTTTTTCCATTAGAGAAAAACTAAGACATTTTTATGAAAGAACACAGTGAACTTGTATTACATAAACATCTTTGATGTCCATTTCTTCTTCACCTTCAGCTTTGCCCACTCACTGATCCCTACCCTGTTTCAGCACTAAAGTGATCAAATCACAGCCACAGGAACTGAGAAAAATATTCAAGGTACTGAGGACTCCATGGACACTATCTTCCCCTTGTGCTGATTCTTAGCTCTTCTCCATGGAAATGATTTCATTTTTTGTTCCAACAAACATTGGAAGGCATATGACAATGTAAACTAACATTTTGACCAAAGTTTGTCGTATATATTCAAAATCTATCATATGATACAGACTGGGGCACAATAAAGTCCCACAGAGTTGATAAAACTTCAGAGTTCCTGGGGTTAAAATTCAGTAACATTTCTAAGGTACTTATAACACTGAATATCTCACATCATTGAAATATTTTAATAATATTTATTACAGAGAAAAGCATACATTTGCAAAAATAATAAGGAAACAAGATATAATCTATGGCGAAAGTACATTAATATATGTCTTTGAAAAAAGTATCTATTGAGATTCAATCAAATGCAGAGCACTATGCTAGGAACTATGTACAGGAGAGGAACAGTATCAGAGAGGTTGAAAATATTCCAACACTGCAAATTCCAACATAGTTTACTGTCTGGGGTGGGGGAAGATTAAAATGGATAAAACTGTTAATTTTTAAATAACATTACGGTAGCACTAGTGGTAAAGAATCTGCCTGCCAATGCAGGAGACGCAAGCGAGACTCAAGTTCGATCCCTAGGTAGGAAAGATGCCCTGGAGTAGGAAATGACAACCTGCTCCAGTATTCTTGCCTGGAGAATCCCATGGAGAGAGGAGCCTGGCGGGCGACAGTCCTTGGGGTCTCAAAGAGTCAGACAAGACTGAGCGTGCACACACACACACACACACTCACTCACTCACCAATTTTGGCTGGTAGCCTTCATTTAAATTTTCTGAGTTGTTTCCTCACCTGCAGAATGAGGATAAGGAAAGCACCTTTCCCTTGGAGTTTGAGCAGTAAAGAAGAGAAAGCTCAGCACAATGCTTGGCACTTAGCAGGCATTCAGGAAACGCTGTTGATCAGTGCCAGACGAGCCACGCAGATGAAGCCGTAGGAACCTGGAAATGGAGCAGACTATAATGGAACAGAGCAGTCAGAGAACCTCAGACAAGAAGAAAGAACTCACTGGGAACCTGAAAGAGGGTTAGGAGGCGAGCAGACAGAGATAATGGGGTACTCAGTCTGCTGGGATGGAGCCAGAGAGGAAGGACAGAAAAGATACGTGTGCTGGAACAGTCTATCTCGAGTAAAGGTGTACACTGAAGCTTACTAGGGTATAGTACTGGGAAAGAAAAGAGAGGCCACCTTACAAGGAACTTTGAACAAGAGGCAAAAAATAGGGAGTAATTAGATGTTCCTGACTTTGCATAGTTATCAAAAAATATTCACATGAATTTATAAAATTTATCCTTGGACAAAAAAATTTCCAAGAATAAAACCCAAGGTGGTAATTAAAGTAACTGACCTGTTTAGAAGTGTGTTTAGATTTTCTAAACCACAATCCAGTTTGGTCTCTGCCTTGCCTCATTCTATTTCACATAGATATACCGGGTTCTTTGACTTTCATTGGAAAACGTGACAGCTATCCTACTTTTACCTAAGAAACTAAACATGTCTGGCCTATTGAGGTCTCTAGGTAGAGGAGAATAACACCATGGTAAACAGAATTACTCATTGAGTCAACTGTGTGCCTAGTCTTGAAAAAATTTCTTCAGCATGATATCACTCTGAACACAAGCCAGCTATCATCTGGTCTCATTAATTAGATAAGCACACCAAATTAAATTTCACAATACTTAACTCAAAGTGATTTTAAGGCATACCAAAGATTCCTATGTACAATTTATGTCTTCAGAAATATTAAAAAATAAACAAATGGAAGTTCTAGTTTTATAATTTTGCTACTGGAGATCAGTGGAGAAATAACTCCAGAAAAAATGAAGGGATGGAGCCAAAGCAAAAACAATACCCAGTTGTGCATGTGACTGGTGATAGAAGCAAGATCCGATGCTATAAAGAACAATATTGCATAGGAACCTGGAATGTCAGGTCCATGAATCAAGGCAAATTGGAAGTGGTCAAACAAGAGAGGGCAAGGGTGAACATCGACATTCTAGGAATCAGCGAACTAAAATGGATCTTCCTGAACCAGGCATCAAACAGGTATCTCCTGAATCAGCAGGCAGATTCTTTACTACTAGCGCCACCTGGGAAGCACTGAATAACATTGTGAGTGTGTTAGTCGCTCAGTTGTTTCACGCTCTTTGCAATCCCAGACCGTAACCCACCAGGCTCCTCTGTCCATGGAATTCTCCAGGCAAGAATACTGGAGTGGATAGCCATTCCCTTCTCCAGGGAATATTCTTGACTCAGGAATGGAACCCAGGTCTCCTGCATTGTAGGCAATAAGAATGCGTCAGCTACAAATTGGCACTTACCAAGAGCATTGCCAATGACTGAACAAAGCCTTTGCCATCTGCTTCTACTGAGATTGAACCCCCGTGCTACTATAGCTATTGACCTTCAACAACCCCTGGGGGAGTTCAGGCTGGAGTGAGGCACTTCATGCTCTAGGGAATCTGATGGGACAGGTCTTTAGATAGTTGGATGTTTTTAGGAACAGATTTGATGATCTCAATCCTTGTATCTCCTCATATCTAGAGAAACACTAAATCCCTTCATGGTGACATCAGATCCTTATGACTAACAAAAAACCTTTGTTAGCATTCAACCTAAATTGAGTGCTTCATGGTATTGAACTCCCCCCTTCACCAAAACATTATATATTGACTTTCCCCCACTGCTGCTTTGGAGCAGTCTCTGAGAGCTATCTGAGATGCTGCCTCCCAGGCTGCAGTCCTCATTTTGCCCCAAATAAAACTTAACTCACAACTCTCAAGTTGTACATCTTTTTTAGTCAACAAATGTCACTTCTAGATAGCATTCCTTCTGTCTGGAGTACAAGAGATGTGTCTGGAAAACACTGGAAAATATGGCTGTCAAGCAACTGTGGGTTCATTTTAGCTTCATGCCTGTAAACTGAAAATTTCTTACTGCTCATATTTGGCCTTCCTGACTTAAATAATTCCCCCCAATTGCTATCAATTTGTTATCTGTCAAACCTCTCATTTCAGTTCTTGTCAAGTGACAGAGGTGATGGCTTTTCTCCTGGAACATTATTCCATGTTCCTTCCTACAAATAGCAAAAGATTATTAAGCAGGAGAGAGGCTTTTCCTGAAAACATACAATGGGATTTTGCAGAGAACTGGAACAAAAGGTTTTTAAATCCCTAAATGAAGTCAGGAGGAAAAAGATAAGTCATTCTGGTTTTAGTTGCTAACAAAGGCAGAGAAAGAAAAAAATCAGTTGTTATATTACTTCTCCATTAGCCAAGCTCAGCACAAAGTGAAAAAGGATTTCCTGATACAACTGTATATTACCTTCAGTTGCATTATTGGTTTAGATTATAGCAGAGGGGAAAAATCAAAGATTTCACTTTTGTTTTCCCTGGAGCCTCAGATGCACCTGACAGTGTATCTATCTCGAGGAGCATTATATACAGATACCATGGGATGCTCTGTGTTTGTAACCAAGGACAGGTAAACCTGCAGAGCTCAGGTCCTGAGGCTGCATTCCCTGAGGCAATGCATTTCCCCAGAGAGCTGGAGCACCTTAGCTAAGGGTGGTGCAGACTGGAGACTACCCACAAGTAGAAATGCTGGAAGGCTAGCCCTGAGGGGCAAGGCAAGTCCATGAAGTGGGGGAGGGGCAGCGAAGAGATTTGAGGTCTAAGGCAAGGAAGACAGCCCCTCACTGGGCTATTGATTCAGCTTTCTCATTTTGGAATCCCACAGGCATAATGGCTAAGTACAGGCTATGACAAAGTCAGCTACTTACTAACGATACGAACTGGGTGAGTTACCGAAATCCTCTGAACTTCAGTTTCCTCCTCTGTAAGATGAGGATGATAAATTTAAAACAAATAAAAGAAGTGAGGATAATAAACTTAGCCATAAGATGAGGAGAAGTATATTGAATGAGTGAAGGCAAGTAAAGCACTTAGTAACTGACTTGCCAAAGTTCAATGTTAGAAATACTACAGTCACATCCGTCTACCCTCTAGCTTTGCCTGCTTCCAGCTAATCCTAGTAGCTACTAGAATGTAAGCTCCAAGAGGACTCAGATTGTATCCTTAAGATTCATGGTTGTATCTTCAGCTTAGTAGAGTACCTGACACATTGTAGGCACTTCATGAATAATTGCTGAATAAATAAGTTAATAAATGAAAGAATTTCTGACTAGCACTCTTGGACAGCCTGCCTCCATCTCTCTGAGGGTGGGTCATGCAGCCACGAAACACTGGGCCATCCCAAGTTGACAGGCTTTGACCTGTGCCTGATCATTCATATTATCGACATATGGCTTTGATGATGTAGGCACATGTATTTGCTTTTAAAAGGAAATGGCAACCCATTCCAGTATTCTTGCCTGGGCAATTCCATGGACAGAGAAGCCTGGCGGGCTATAGTCCATGGGGTCCCAGAGAAGTGGACATGACTGAGTGACTACCACTTGCTAACTGTAGTTTCCAGCACTTTGGTCCAGGTCTTTCTTGTATGTCTGTGGGACTGTAATGTTATCTTTTTTCATTACACATAAACATTTTAAAATTCATGGTGCTGAGCCAATAGATTAGTAATATCACTTTGTCCTATCTCTCATAGAATTTCCCAAAGGAAGCAATTATAGCAGGTACTTCATTTCATCTGGTCTTCTACAGTAGAGAATATCTGTATACAGGCAACTCACTATCCTGATACAAATTTTCTACACTGAGACTCAGCCACTCAAAATCTTCTTTAAAGCCCTGCCCATGGAATGACTATCACATTTATTAAAAATTTTTATTTATTTATTTATTTTAATTTTAATTTTTACTTTATTTTGCTTTACAATACTGTATCGGTTTTGCAGTACATTGACATGAATCAGCCACGGGTGTACATGAGTTCCCAATCCTGAACCCCCCTCCCACCGCCCACCCTATATCATCTCTCTGGATCATCCCTGTGCACCAGCCCCAAGCATCCTGTATCTTGTATCAAGCATAAATTGGCAATTCGTTTCTTACCTGATAGTATACATGTTTCAATGCCGTTCTCCCAAATCATCCCACCCTCTCCCTCTCCCACAGAGTCCAAAAGTTCGTTCTATACATCTGTGTTTCTTTTGCTGTCTCACATAGAGGGTTATCATTACCATCTTTCTAAATTCCATATATATGTGTTAGTATACTGTAATACATCTCTTGTGGAATCTCATTTCATAGGCAAGGAAAAGAGAGAGAAAAGATGGGTGAATAGAAGAAGGCATGTCAGTAGTGGTGCAAATAGCAGGCTTAGAAGTTGACAGCTGAAGTGGTGGAGGATAACACAGAAGATCAGAGAGGAATCAGAGAAATGAAGGAGGTAGGCAGGAAGGCAGCTGGTCACTAACAGGCTCCCACCGTGTGCTGTTCATACTTCTTGTTATAGCATGCACCACATTCTATGCTAGTTTTCTTTTCTAAAAGTTGTTCCCTACCACCATATTGTAGATTTGATGATGTAGACCCTGTTTTAGTCTCATAGTCTAGCCTCTGTCATATAGTAATTCTTAATAATTTTGAATGGGTTAGTGAATTAGTAGACGGAAAGATGGATGAATGGCCAGAACATAAGAGAGAAAGGAGAAAAGAAGAGATTATTTAATAAGAGTGATCCAAGTATCTAGGACCCAGAGCAATTCCCAAGGTTGCCCACAGGTGCAGAGTCTCTTTGGGTTTGGACTGAGGGAGCTTCTCTCCTGAGAAGGAGAGGATGGGAAAAGGCACAATTTTCGGTCAGGAAGCTGAGTTCAGTATGATAGAGAAAAATCTAAATGTATTACCACGTGAGAACAAGAATCAGCATCTAGTTGTGAAAGTAGAGGCAGTAGCTTGAAAAAAAAGTAGACAACATTTCAGGGTACTTACTGGAGACAGATATTGCTACCTAATTAGATTCGATGTGTCTTCTTAGGAAAGCTTATGTGTGAATGGCCAATTCAAGTGTAGCAACCAATATTTCCCTGCCAAATCATTGACTTTTAAAAACATAAACTTGTATTTGAAGGGTTGAGGATGGAGTCTGAATACTACACAGAAATCTTTCTTACAGAAAAGCTAGGTCATTAGGAGAATGAGTTCACTGCATTTGAAAGGTACAGGGGATGGAGACTTCAGCATGGCTTCAAGAGTCAATATGAATATGATTAGACCTCAGAGTATGACTCTTGTTGGGGAAAGAGAAGCTCACAGTGGTTAGTTTTGCTCTTATACTTGGGGTACCAGATAACACTGTGTTGCCAAGCTGAAGATATAAAGCTCAGAGGCAAGAGCTAACATATTAGCATAAGGGGAATGAAGCCATTCAACCTGCAAAAGGAATGTTGAGGATTTAAAGTTCTAGAATATGAGATGATTTTCCAGAATAAAACTTCTACCAAAGAAAAAGACTAGGAGTACCCTATTTAGTGATGTTTTAAGGGTTCCTAGATTTGTTTTAATCATATATGCTGAGACACATAGACATGGAAGTTATTGTTGCAAGGGAAGAAATTTGTTGTATTCACAGATTCCCTGTAATCAGCTGGGCCACATGGAGTAGCACCAGGGTCAATTAGGAGTCAGATGGAGAAAAGTAAGAGGCTTTGTTGTGTTTTTTTTTTTTTGTAGGGTAGAATGGGTGAATTAGGGGGCTTCCCTGGTGGCTCAGGGGTAAAGAATCCACCTACCCAGCAGAAGACATGGGTTTGATTTCTTGGGTCAGGAAGATTCCCTGGAGAAGGAAATGGCAACCAACTCTAGTATTCTTGCCTGGGAAATCCCATGGACAGAGAAGCCTGGTGGGCTACAGTCCATGGAATCACAAAAGAATCAGATATGACTTATACTAAAACAAGAACAACAACAAAGGGCGAATAAGGGTAAACAGGCTTAAAATTGGCTGCTTTGAATAATTTCAGCAGGCTCCAAGATTTAGGGGCTGTCACAAGTTATGTGCTATTTGGCTCTGATAGTTTTAGGTTTGACTTGGCTGAGCCATGGTACCTAGATACTCAGTCAAACATTATTCTGATGTTTTGGTGACAGTGTTCTTTTTTTTTTAGATGAGATTAACATTTACATCCATGGACTCTGAGTAAAGCAGATTGCTGTTCATAATGTGGGTGGGCCTTATCAAATCAACTGAAGGCCTTAGAACAAAGACTGATCTCCCCTGAGCAAGAAGTATTTCTGGCAGAAGTCTGACATTACAGCTCTTCCCTGAGTTTCCAGCCTACCAACCTGCCTGTAGATTTTGGATTTACCACATCTCTACGACCACAAGAGTCAGTTCCTTAAAATAAACTCTCTTCCTCTCTTTCTCCACAACACACACAAGCACACACACACATCCCATTGTTTCTGGCTCAGCAGAAGCCTGACTAATTCACTGGACGTGGGGTGATTAGAACAGAGGGATAGCAGCCAGGAGTGTGAGAGTAAAGGAAGTGGCTGGGGACATAGGCTCTGGACTGGTTGGTTTGCATTCACAAATGACCCTCCCAGGACAGTGGTTACTACCTCTAGGAACTGGCTAGGCCTGGGACAGCAGTCCCTTCAGTGTCATCAAGCTCACTTGTGTCAAAACGTCAACATTTGGAAAAGAAAAAGATATGGTTATTACAAGTAAGAAAGAGGAAAGCTATGGGAAACTGATGGAATAGATTGAGGGTCATTCATATCTCCAAATAAAAATGCTGCGGTAGCTGTTACTGAGAAGCGTCTATAATGCGTGGAGATCAGCAAGGCCCCTGCTCTCAATACGCTTACTTTTAGCATTGAATAAAGGCCTGGAGAGAAGCAGTGGGAATCCTCAAGCTTACTAAAAGACTAGCAAGAATATAACATATCTGACCCTAGGCTGAGGCTGGTGATTGAAGCAGAGAGAGGCTTGGCCAGGGAAATCTAAGCTCTTGGAAACTCAGAGCTCAGACCATTTAGAATAGATCCACTTAGAACAGGTCGGGGCAAGAGCAATTGTGGGTGACTCTCTCAGCACTGAGTTCATCCAGACTGAGACTGATTTCTAAGTGATCCAGAGGACCTCAGCACAGCAAAGACAGTTGCAGTAGTCCTACCTGCGGTGTTGCCAGGTCATGAATGGTAGAGGTAGAATGAACCAGGTGGATGGGGAGGCTATACAAGCAATGAAAGTGGTGACCACTGTTTTTTTTAAATTGGAGTATAATTGCTTTACGATGTTGCGCTAGTTTCTGCTGTACAATGAAGTAAAACAGCTATATGTATGTATATATATATCCCCTCCCTCTTGGACCTCCCTCTTCCCATCCCCTTAAGGCAGCTCACCTCGGTGCTCTGTGGTGACCTAAAAAGTGAGCACTTTTAAAAGGCACTGCCTTTTTCCAATTTATCTATAGGTTCCTATAATCTGCCTTTCATATTTCTTGGTCTAATCTCTTGTAATAGAGGTGGCTAGCTATTTACCAAATTAATTTTCTCTGGCAATTAATGTTTGTGGACAGTTTGACCACATTTTCCAGACTCTTTTACTCAGGGGTATTCATATGACTCAGTCAGTGGAATGTGAACACAAGTGATGGGTATGGTTTCTAAGCTAAGGCTTTTAAGAAACAAAAGTGCCGCCGCCATGCTCTTTCCCATTTATGGCTAATCGGGATGGCAACCCCCAGGCCGATCTTATAAATCACGAGTTAAAGACGGCAGATGCACTGCCAGCACGGGTCCCTGAATGACTTTGCGGTCTGAACTGCAGACCAGGAACATGTACCTTGGACTATCAATGTGAACAAAAACCAGATTTTTGGAGCCATTGTTTATGTTACATCAATTCAATATCATGACCCTACTGTAAGGATAGGGCTTCCCTGGTGGCTCAGAGGTTAAAGCATCTGCCTCCAATGCGGGAGACCCGGGTTCGAGCCCTGGGTCGGGAAGATCCCCTGGAGAAGGAAATGGCAATCCACTCCAGTATTCTTGCCTGGAGAATCCTGTGGACAGAGAAGCCTAGTAGGTTACAGTCCACGGGGTCACAAAGAGTCGGACACGACTGAGCGACTTCACCTTCACCTTCACCTTCACTGTAAGGATAAATGAATGTTATTTTCTCTATGTACAAAGGGTAAAGAGACCATTTCCCCCTTTCTCCTCTTAGTACTTTTTTGTTTTTTGAGATGCACTGAATCTGAGGTTTTGCTCTAACCTTTGGAATAAAGACAAATCTCAATGGGAATTAAGCCCAGGCTACAGTTTTTATAATATAGAGACATCTCCAAAGCCATGAGCCACGTAACCTTAGCTTAGGGGCCTCGCATGAGATGAACTGAAACTGTCACAAGCTTCAGCCCTTTGTCTCTCAAGAAGATAAAAAAGCTTTAATTGCTTTTTTCCACCATTTTGCTGTATAAATTTGACTGAAATTCTGCTCATATTTTGTAGTCACTTTTCTACCTTTTGTGTATATAAATATTTTAATGTTCATTCAATAGTAGATCGTGTTCTCTCTCTCCTACATAGAAGGATTGCAGAGACATTACTTTGCCGACTAAGGTCCGCCTAGTCAAGGCTATGGTTTTTCCTGTGGTCATGTATGGATGTGAAAGTTGGACTGTGAAGAAAGCTGAGCGCCGAAGAATTGATGCTTTTGAACTGTGGTGTTGGAGAAGACTCTTGAGAGTCCCTTGGACTGCAAGGAGATCCAACCAGTCCATTCTGAAGGAGATCAACCCTGGGATTTCTTTGGAAGGAATGATGCTAAAGCTGAAACTCCAGTACTTTGGCCACCTCATGGGAAGAGTTGACTCATTGGAAAAGACTCTGATGCTGGGAGGGATTGGGGGCAGGAGGAGAAGGGGACGACCGAGGATGAGATGGCTGGATGGCATCACGGACTCAATGGACGTGAGTCTGAGTGAACTCCGGGAGATGGTGATGGACAGGGAGGCCTGGCGTGCTGCGATTCATGGGGTCGCAAAGAGTCGGACACGACTGAGCGACTGAACTGAACTGAACTGAATTGTTGGCAGGATTAGATTATCGGATTATTTCTCCAACACCAATCAGAAACTGATCCCATAAGTGGGACTTTGCTATAACAAAACCCTAAAATATTTAGATTTGACTTAGTGGTCAAACATCTGCTAGGGAGGAAACAGATATATCATGTTATACAGTGGCAAAATGACAGGTAATATTTTCACCTTCATTGACCTGGAACCTAGAACAAGTGTCTTCTACATTTTTAGTTCTAGGGGCATAGGTTAGAAAAAGCAAAAATGTTTTCACATCCATTGTGTGTTTTAGTGCAGTTAGCGAGGTATTATAAAGAAGAAGTGAACCTGTAAAAGAATTGGCTGGTTTGAAAGTAGAAATAAAAGCTGATAGAGATGTAGAAATTTAGGTCTGAAAAGTTCACTGCTTCTGGATTCCAAAGAAACATAAAGGCTTTGAGCCTTTGAGAAGGTCTGTAAAAATGTACCAATTTAATGAAGAAACTAGCAGCAGCAGCAAGTCCTATAGCACAGATCAGGTTAAGAATGCTATTAGTTTGAAAGAATTCAGCATAGGTAAACAAATAAAGATATACAGCCAGCTGGAGCACTAAGTCCAGGAAGGAACTTTGGGTACGGTCATTGGCCATTGATGGAATTGATAGGGAACACCCAGATCAGAAGCCTAGCGCTTTTGAAGGAAGTGAAAGTGAAAGTTGCTCAGTTGTGACCGACTCTTTGTGACCCATGGACTATACAGTTCTTGGAATTCTCCAGACCAGAATACTGGAGTGGGTAGCTGTTCCCTTCTCCAGGGGATCTTCCCAACCCAGGGATCGAACCCAGCTCTCCCACATTGCAGGCAGATTATTCACCAGCTGAGCCACAAGGGAAGCCCTTTTGGAGGAAACATGTTGCTAAAAACAAAACAAAACAAAAACTATAGAGTAAGCTTGGCCTTAAAAATTCTTGACTGCAAGAATGTTTGAGCCTCCATCTTCCCAGAAGATAGAGATATGGACCATAGAAAACTATAGACTGGGGAGTTCATCCAAATAGCAAGATCCAAGGTTTATTAAGAATATTCTCCTCTGTAAAATAAGCGTTCTTCATAAGACCCATCCCTCGGTTCCCCTTCCTTGCCATGAACCACTGCCTCCTAGTTGGCCTTACTTCCTTATCCAGGAAAGAAACTTTGATTTGGTTGGTCTGTCCAGGACTGCCCTTGGGTGGTGGGCTAAGTGTCCAGTGGCAGAACCTTCTTGTCTATATTCCCAAGCTCAAGATGCCGTAAACAGAAGAGAGAGAAAGAAACACATATCTCCAAGATATTCTGGCCTTAGAGGAGGTAACCTGGGACTTTGGGCTGTCTCATTTTGGGAGGAAGGCAAGTGAAGCTTTGGGGAACAGATGGATAAAGAAGATTTTAGGAAGTTATGCTCTATATTTACTCATTCAGTTTTCCTTCTTCTCTCCTTCAAATCTTTAGCAAACCTTGAATGTTTTTCAAAACTTTCAGAGATGGATTTGTTTTTGATTTAATGTTTTCCCCCAGACAGAGAGAGGTTTTAAGGCAGAGCAAATGGTTGAGACATGACCGTGTTATACGTACATCACATTTATTTGGCTGAATAAGCACACCATAGTGAAGAAACCACTAGTACATCAGTCTTTTAAAACAAGCATTATACTTTCATCTTACAATTAAAAATCACCCCTAAGTCCTGATAGTAACTTGTTTTACCCATTTTCTGCTTCTATGAAGGAGCCCAGCTTGCTCAGTATATACATAGGTTATTATTACTTCTTTTTAACTCTAGGGTATTTCTGTCTTGAGCTGCAGAGCCAAAGAAAGAGACAGTGTTCTCATAGAAAATGCATGCTTTTCTTCCTCCACTGTGGGGATGGGGTGGCCCACAGTTGCACTGGCTTAATCATGCCTGCACCTGGCAATCAATCACTCTTCTGGAGACTGCATCCCATTAGGCATCAGCACAAAAAGGACTCTTGCCAAGCAGAAGCAGGGGCAGAAAATGCAATTCCAGTCTCTGACAGTGATGGAACATAGATTATGCCAAATCTTTGCCTGTTGTCCCTGGATATGAAACAGGCACAGAAAAGTTGCCAACTGAGTAGCTCGGCTTATGCTTCCTTTAGAAGAAAACACCATGTTTTCTCATTACACAATTTATCTACAAGGGACACAAAACTAAAACTATTATGTTTTTCCTAGAAGAGGAATTATAATATGATACTCCAGTATTCTTGCCTGGAGAATCCCAGGGATGTGGGAGCCTGGTGGGCTGCCATCTATGGGGTCACACAGAGTCGGACACAACTGAAGTGACTTAGCAGCAGCATGATATGTGAGGTATACTCCAAGTAGAAAGTTCAGTGGCAAAGAACTGACTCTTAATATTTCCAACCATGTGCAAGAATTTTGTGAATATTCTTTGCAGATTTAACCCTTTCCTTTTCTACCTAATCCCTCAACTGCCTACCTCGTTTTGTTCCCTCCCCAAAACAGTTCATTTAAACCCTGGTCCAACCTACATAGATCCTTCTTGAAAATCACAAGATCACAGAATGTTGAGACAGGAAAATTTCATGAGTGATTTTTGCTTCATCCCCTTGTTTTGAGTATTGAGAAACTAAGCCCAAGAATGATGAAGTGATTTAACCAGTTTCAAATAGCTAGAGAAATGTCAGGCTCAGGATAGGTTCAGAGCTTTCCTCTTATTTCTAAGTATTATTTTATTTACAGTGAGGTTCCTGAATGTTTGATAGACATTTTGTCAGCTGAATCCAGTAGGTCTTCAACTACAATTCTAAATTTTAACTCTGCTGAAAAGACACTGAAGAGGCAAGTTCAATGCTCTATTTAAGGAGAAAAAATAGTGCTCCTTGGATTTTTTTATGAATTGCTTCCTTTGTACTCATAGATCTTCCTCAAACAAAGATTTGCTGCCTAAGAGTCTAGACTGAGAAATACTGGCTTCTCCAAAAAACGCATTTATCCTAGACAGATGAAAGTTATCAATTGTAGACCTGCATATAAACAATAATTATGTAAAGATGGTTAAAGCTGATAATCAATTATTCAATTAGTTAATTCATTCTTTACTCATTTCATATGTAAATATTTAGTGCCTGTGATGTAGGCAAGATACTGTGCTAAGATTTTTCATGAAGAACCCAAAGGTGAGTAAGTCCAAGTCTGCCATGAATGAGCTAATTACTGGTCACCTGAGAAACACTAAGAAACGGATTTTCAGCAGAGTATTTTGATTCTGTAGGCCTTCCCTGGTGGCTCAGAGGTTAAAGCATCTGCCTGGAATGCTGGAGACCCGGATTCGATTCCTGGGTCGGGAAGATCCCCTGGAGAAGGAAATTGCAACCCACTCCAGAACTCTTGCCTGGAGAATCCCATGGAGGGAGGAGCCTAGTAGGCTACAGTCCATGGGGTCGCAAAGGGTCGGACACGACTGAGCGACTTTACTTACTTACTTACAGCTTTCTTCACAGTCCAACTTTCACATCCATACATGACCACAGGAAAAACCATAGCCTTGACTAGGCAGATCTTAGTCGGCAAAGTAATGTCTCTGCTTTTGAATATACT
>SJYX01023417.1:131192-163035 GCA_006410675.1 Oreotragus oreotragus | reverse complement strand
ATTTTCTTTTTATTGTCTTTGACTGTGTTTAAAGATCTTCAGGCACAGGGACTGCTATCTGTACGCGGTCCTCCATTTCATTGTTAGATCACCTTCAATGTGAGAATTTTCCTCATATACAGCCAAAAGCTGTCTCAGTATAATTTCCACATATTTACTCTCTTCTATGCTCAGTGGGAAAAAATACAGTGAATTTTCTTTCTCTGTTAAAGATTTTTATTTTGAGGTAACTGTAGATTCACATACAGTTGTAAGAAATAATGCAGAGAGATCCCTTGTACTATTGCCTGCTTTTCCCATGGCAACTTCTTGCAAAACCACACTGCAGCATCACAGGTTATTGACGTGGACCACATGGAGAGGCAGTATTCCACCACCTCTAGCTTTTCTCATATGTTGCCTTTCTATAGCCACACCCACTTCCTTTGTACCACTTCATTAACCCCTGGCAACCACTATTCATTCTCTATTTTTATAATTTGGTCATGTCAAGGATGTTGTATATAGATGGAATTATATATATAATGTGTTGTGTCATTGGCTTTTTTCACTCAGCACAGTTCTCTGGAGATTCATCCTGGTTATGCTGTTGCATTTATCAGCAGTTTGTTCCTTTTTATTTCTTAGTAATGTTCATGTTGTGGATGTGCCACAAATTGTTTATTGTTCACCCATGGAAGATCATCTGGGATGTTACCAGTTTGGGGCTATTATGCTATAATAGGTTTTTGTAAAGGTTTTATACAGGTTTTTAGTAAATATAAGTCTAGTGTCTTCAATCTCTGGAATAAACATGTAGGAGTGCAAGTGCTGGATCATATGGTAGTTATAAGGGCTTCCTTGGTGACTCAGTGGTAAAGAATCTGCCTGCAGTGCAGGAGACGCGAGTCCCATCCCTGGGTTGGGAAGATCCCCTGGGGGAGGACGTGGCAACCCACTCTAGTATTCTTGCCTGGAGAATCCCATGGACAGAGGAGCCTGGCAGGCTACAGTCCATGGGGTTGCAATGAGTCGGACATGACTGAACCAACTTATGCACACACACATGGTAGTTATGAGTTACGTTTTTAAAGGAATTTCTAGACAGCTTTGAGCGACTACAACATTTTATATTTTCACCAGCACTGAGTGAATGATTCAGTAACTCTACATCCCTGCCAGAATTTTCTCTGGTCACAGTTTTTTTATTTTAGCTATTGTGATAGGTAGGTAGTACTATCATGGTTTTAATCCAAATTTCCCTAATTGCTAGTGATGTAACATGGCTTGCTTGACATCTGTGTCTCTTCTTTGACAAAATGTGTCATTGTGTCTTTTGCTCAGATTCTAATTGTAGTCTTTCCAATTGTTAAGTTTTGAGTGTTCTTTTTATGTTCTTGATACTGGTCCTTTCTTGGATGTGTGGTTTTCAAAAATATTCTTCTGCTCCTTAGCTTATCTTTTTTGTCATTTTAGCAGGATCTTTTGTGTTGCAAAAGTTTGGCATTTTGAGGACATCAAATTTGTCAGTTTTCCCTTTTATGGATAGTATTTTGGTATCAGTTTCCCAGGTAGAGCAGTGCTAAAGAATCCACCTGCCAATGCAGGAGATACAAGAGACGCTGACTCGGTCTCTGGGTCGAAAAGATTCCCTGGAGAAGGAAATGGCGACCCTCCCCAGTGTTCCTGCCTGGGAAATCCCATGGACAGAGGAGCCTGGTGGGCTGCAGTCCATGGAGTCACAAAGAGTTGGACATGACTGAGCACACATAGGCACACTTCTGGTATCAAGTCTAAGAAATCTTTGTTTACCCTGGAGCCCGAGGATTTCCTCCTGTTTTTCTTCTTTATGTTTTATAGTTTTATATTTTGCATATAAGTCCCGAAGTGACAGAAGTAGCATGGAGAAGACCTGAAACAAGAAATCGTCTCTCTCACACGTAGGCCAGTTATTTTTTTCCCTCCATGTTTTATAATTCAAGGATTTCAGTGAGTATTTTTCAGAAATTGGCATTTGCTACTATCATTTTAGCTGTAAAATGGGATAATAACATAATAAACTCAAATCATGGTAGATTTTTAAAAAAATTAATTAGGGTTAATTGAGATAGTGCACTTGAAAAAAAAAAAAACATGTTATACTACAAAGTACTTTCTGTTCAAATGGTGGTTATTATTGTAAGCTTGGCTAGGCCTCTGAATGCTAACAGGCAGCTGTGTGTGCTTGCTGCTTCCTATTCATGGGAAATGTGTTTGTTTTTATCATAGTATAGTATCTATTTTTCCTTTTAGTGCCCATGTGGCCAAATTTTGAACTGCCATTTTAATAAGACTCAAACATATTTGAGAGGGTGGTTAGACTTAACGGTTTCCATAAAGTTGTTTTAATAGTTGTTTTTCAACAGATGGACAGCTTGCATTTGGCCTCATTTCTGTGACAGGGTGATGATTGAACTTTTCAACAGATGGCATACAAATACTTGAGAAAACACCCTCCCAATATTAATTGTTGTAAAAAAGACTTTTAGCGTGCCAGGGAAATAATAGTCTGTATTCCCGAGTCCTTTGCCTGTGCTATTATAATTATAATTTAGATGATTTGGAAGTTTCCCTTTCTGGCACTGGGGTTTATTTTGTAAATGAGTATCTACATTAGAGTGAGAGATGCAGAGGAATACTCTGTTGTCAATTAGATGTTCAACATGGATATAGCATGAAATCCCTTTTTGATTATCAATGAATGTACATAACTTCCTTTTACTGCGTCATTCTGCTTCAGTGCTATACATAGGAAATGTACTGTTCCATAAAAATCACCCATCAGAGACTTATATGTTCTTTCTTAAAAATACTGTCTTCAAAGGAAAAAAATCACCAAACTGAAAATTTTCAGGCATACAGATTAATGTGCCTAATGTGTATGTGTGATGAACCCTCCAAAATTGTCTCCTTTCTGCCTCAACTACTTTGCACTGTTTTAGGATTCAAAAATGAAGAATCAGACAGTAAGCAGGGCAGTTGAGGAGTGGTGGAAATCTGGAGGGTGTTTGTGGTTGTCACAGTAACAAGGGGCATTTGTTGGTATTTAGTGGGTATGTTGCTGAACCTGGATTTGGGTCCTCTTGCTTGACATCCAGCAAAGTCAATCTCCTGAGACTGGGTTATGGTGAAGCAAAGTATAACATTCATTGCAGGGTGCCAAGCAAGAAGAATGGGCAATTCATGCTGAAAAGATCTGAACTCCCCAATGGCTTTCAGAGAAGGGTGTTCAAAGGCAAGATGAGGGAGGGGGTCACAGGCTGTGTGATCAGCTAATGCTCAGTTCTTATATTGGATGGTATCCATGTGAAGTTTCAAAGATGATTAATCTTGTGATTTCAACCATTTGGGGGTCTGTATGCTTGAGGCCAGTAGTTTTCACCTGTAAAAACAATTAAGGAATGTGAGATCTTTATCTGTATCTTTCAGGGAACTAGGAGTTTGGTGACTACCATGTGGCTGATTTATAGTCTAAATTGTTACCAGTTTCCCCACTCAACAGCTATTCCTTTTTTCTACCTTTTCACATTTCCTCATCATTAACTCTTCTTTTAAATTCATTAACTCTTTTTTGGAATAGAAATTATAACAAAAAAGTATTTGTGGGGAACGTCCCAAAGATTAGCTATTTAATTGAGACAGTTGAGACATATATACTACTTGTTATGTGCCAACTACTTCTTTACTTATCTTAAATTTAGTTTTAGCTGGAGGATAGTTGCCTTACAGTGCTGTGTTGGTTTATGCCGTACACCTAATCATTACCTCTTGAGCCAGCCTCTTGAGACTCAGGGGAGGTCTGGGAGACTCAGATAAAGCAAAAGACTTTTACTTCAAAGGACAGTGACACAGGGAATTGTATATGGTTTCAGGCGGAGGCGAGTGTGCCTAAGTCTGCACAGCACAGTTCGGCACAAGGAAGAAAGGTCCTGTGTCTACAGTATGCCTGGATATCAGACTGGACACTCATCTGAGCCTGGAACTTGTGTCTGCTTAAAACACAGAGTAAGTTTTGCAATTCAAGGTTTTTGCCTTTTTTTTTTTTTTTTTTGCACAGAATGTTAGTGCCTACCCAAACCTCTTCTTTTTGATTTTACTATGTTGCTATATGAAAGGCTGAAAGACTCTGATCTTCTGCTTCTAAACCCTGACTTATGTTTATTATAAGTGCTTTATTATATTTTTGGATAGTCATGAACTGAGCATTTACACAGTAAAACAAATATTATTACAAATTTCCTTCCCCTTCCTATTCCAAATAGGGTATCATATTAGTTTTTGAAATCTTGTATATAGGTAAATTACCTTATCCATGAATTTCTGGATTTAAAGAGAGAATTATGAAATGCTTATTATAACAAAGGAACCCTGGGGTTAATCAGTACGAGAAGCATTGCTGTAGAAAATTAAGCAATAGCAGACATATTCTTTCTCCACTTGCCTGTATGTGCACACATAATTCTGTGTTGGAATCATTCAAAGGACAGTGGTGTGAGTCTAAATATTTAATAAGGAATGCAATCCCAATAAAGTCTGTATTGTTATATTTCTATAGAAGCCTTGAACTGATTTTCTTTTGGCAAGTCATATCAGCTAGATCTTGGTGTCTGTCATTGCAGATGGCATTTAATGATTGCTTTAGTTTGAGCTATCCTGGCAATCCTCAGCCAGGGGATTTGATTGAAGTGTTTTGTCCTTGTTATCAACATTGGGCACTGTACTTGGGTGATGGGTATGTTATCAACATAGCACCTCTAGGTAAGTTTTGCTTTCTGAAGTTCCTGGGAGTTTTTTAGCTTTCTTGCTACAAGGCATAATCATAAACAAAATCATAAAACAAACCAGAAATACAATGTAGAAACTAGGTAAATCCAGCTGATCTAAGTTTTTGGAAGGATATTTTCAGACATCCTGGACTGTGAAGTCAAGTAGGCCTTAGGAAGCATTACTACAAACAAAGCTAGTGGAGGTGATAGAATTCCAGCTGAGCTTTTTCAAATCCTAAAAGATGATGCTGTGAAAGTGCTGCTCTCAGTATGCCAGCAAATTTGGAAAGCTCAGCAATGGCCACAAGACTGGAAAAATTAAGTTTTCATTCCAATCCCAAAGAAGGGCAGTGCCCAAGAATGTTCAAACTACCATACAATTCACTAATTTCACATGCTAGCAAGATTATGCTCAAAATCCTTCAAGCTAGGCTTTAGCAGTAAGTGAATCTAGAACTTCCAGATGTACAGATGCCAACATCTATTGGATCATAGAGAAAGCAAAAGAATTCCAGAAAAACCTACTTCTGCTTCACTGACTACACTAGAACATTTGACTATGTGGACTACAACAAACTGTGGAAAATTCTTAAAGAAATGGTAATACTAGACCCCACTCCAGTGTTCTTGCCTGGAGAATCCTAGGGACGGGAGAGCCTGGTGAGCTGCCGTCTATGGGGTCACACAGAGTCGGACACGATTGAAGTGACGTAGCAGCAGCAGCAGCAGCAGACCACCTTACCTGTCTCCTGAGAAGCCTGTATGCTTTATAAGTCAAGAAGCAGTAGTCTGAACTGGACATGGAACAATGGACTGGTTCAGAATTGGGAAAGGAGTACGTCAAAGTTGTATAGTGTCACCCTGCTTATTTAACTTATATGCAGAGTACATCATGTGAAATGCCGGAAGACAGTGAAGGACAGGAAAGGCGGTCCCAAAAAGTTGGACGCAAGTTAGCGACTGGACAACAATGATCAATTCTAAGGCTAGAGTGGCATTGAAAAAAATCACAAAAGCCAAGTAACATTAGGATTTTAAACTTATGGATTAAAAAAAAAAACCACACACACAAAAAGTAAATGAACAACAGACTGGTTCCAAGGAATACCTCAAGGCTGTATATTGTCACCCTGTTTATTTAACTTATATGCAGAGTACGTCATGAGAAACGCTGGGCTGGAGGAAGCACAAGCTGGAATCAAGACTGACGGGAGAAATATCAATAACCTCAGATATGCAGATGACACCACCCTCATGGCAGAAATTGAAGAACTAAAGAGTCTCTTGATGAAAGTGAAAGAGGAAAGTGAAAAAGTTGGCCTAAAGCTCAGCATTCAGAAAACTAAGATCATGGCATCTGGTCCCATCACTTCATGGGAAACAGATGGGGAAACAGTGAAAACAGTGTCACACTTTATTTTTTGGGGCTCCAAAATCACTGCAGATGGTGATTGCAGACATGAAATTAAAAGACGCTTACTCCTTGGAAGGAAAGTTATGACCAACCTAGACAGCATATTCAAAAGCAGAGACATTACTTTGTCAACAAGGGTCCATCTAGTCAAGGCTATGGTTTCTCTAGGGGTCGTATATGGATGTGAGAGTTGGACTATAAAGAAAGCTGAGCACCGAAGAACTGATGCTTTTGAACGGTGGTGGTGGGGAAGACTCCTGAGAATTCCTTGGACTGCAAGGAGATCCAACCAGTGCATCCTAAAGGAGATCAGTCCTAGGTGTTCATTGGAAGGACTGATGTTGAAGCTGAAACTCCAATACTTTGGCCACCTGATCCAAAGAACTGACTCATTTGAAAAGGCCCTGATGCTGGGAAAGATTGAAGGCAGGAGGAGAAGGGGACAACAGAGGATGAGATGGTTGGATGGCATCATTGACTCGATGGACACATTGGGTGAACTCCGGGAGTTGGTGATGGACAGGGAGGCCTGGCGCGCTGCGGTTCATGGGTTCATAAAGAGTCAGACACGACTGAGCGACTGAACTGAACTGAACTGAATCAACTGGGGAAGATATTTGCCACAAATGTGACAACAGTCAGTGTCTTTATATATAATACAAATAGATTATTTCAATCACTTAACATATGTGCCAAATATTATTCAAATGCTAAGGATACATAAGCCAGTCCCTCCACAGTAGAACTTACATTCTGGTGCACAGAGAGAGAGAAATAGAGAGAGAGGAGACAGAGAGCCTGAGAGAGGAAGTATGAACAGAATACAGAAAGCAATGTCAGATTAGAGAAAAGTGATATGGAGAAAATAAATCATAGAAGCAGGTTAGGAAGTGCTGGGGAGTTGTAGTTGCTGCGGTTTGAAATTAGCTGGTCGGGAAAAATCTCACGAGAAAGTAACATTTGAGAAAACTTGGAAGAGGTGAGGAAACCCAGCACATATTTGGGGCAAGAGTTTCTTTGTCTCAGGGAACAGCGAATACGCAAATCCCAACAAACAAATGGGTAAAAGATTGTGAACAGTTTGTAGAAGATGAAACTCCAATACCCATTTTTAAAGCCTTCAGCTTTTCAGTCATCTAGGAATTATAAAATGATAGGTTTTATGCCTCTCACATTAGCAGAATTTTAAAAAATGAAAATCAGTGTTGATAAAGGTATAATGAAATGAACACAGGATATTGTTGATAGAAACACAAGTTGATAAAATCATTCCCCAAAACAAGTTAGCAAGATGAGCTTCCCTGGTGGCTGGGTGGTAAAAAATCCGCCTGCAATGCAGGAACTGCAGGAGACATGGGTTTGATCCCTGGCTCAGGAATATCCCGGGGAAGAGAGCATGGCCACCCACTCCAGTCTTCTTGCCTGTCCAGGGACAGAGGAGCCTGGCGGGCTACAGTCCATGGGATTGCAAAGAACTGGACATGACTGAAATGACTTGGCATGCAAGCATGTTAAGAGTCTTAAAGAGTTTCCATGCTCTGACCCTGTAATTTTACCTCTGTGAATCTATTCTTGGGAAATATTTTTAGAGAACTTATTTAGGATTTGTGTATGAGAGTGTTCACTGCTATCTCATTTATAATGGTTTATAAAAAGGACAATGGGGAAAAAAATAGGGAAAAGAAATAAGTATTGATTTTTTATGGTGGGTAAAAAATTAGACAGTAGATTAATAATATTAAAAAGATAATGGTTACATGAATTAAGATTTAGCCACAGATATTAGGATTCTGTGTTTGGTAGAACTTTTTAGTTGCAAGTAACATAAATCAAATTAGTTTAGACCAAGGTCAAATTCATTTCTTCACTAAAGGAAACTACAGGAAGGGTAGGGATGATGCTGGTCTCAGGGATACCTGGATCTAGAAGATTAAACACTATCAAAACTCTTTGTCCCACATCTGCATTCTTTTTGTATATATTTTATTTATTTTCCCAGGCTGTGTCTAAAAAGCTGAACTGATGACTCTAGGCATCCTTAGGCTCACATCCTTGTAGGCTGGTGACCCACAGGAGAGAGATACTCCTTGTCTGCTGAAGTTAGAAAATTCATGGAGAATGATTCTTGATTGTCTGGTATGGGTCCCCTGTCCATTACTGAACCATCACTATGTCCAGGAATGAGACAGAATGACTGGCTTAGACAGAGTCTTTCCTAGAAAGAAAGAAGTAGTGGTAGGATGAGGTGCTAAGCAGCCTAAAACAGTGGCCACTTTAACAGCTGAAAGTCATTTCTAGATATCTTTAATTGTATGAAAGATGATCTTGTATGACAACTATTGGCAAATTACAGATTAAAAATGCAATGTGTAATATGGTACCAAGTTTGCAAAGAAATCGTTAACACACATACATGTTAACGCAAATACATACATGTGTATTTGCAAGTGATAAAGACAGTATAAATACATTAAAATAATAATGATAGTTATTTCTAGCAGGACAGCAGGTAATTTATATTTAGTGTTTATGCTGTATTTTTCTGTATTTTCTACATGTTTAGAAATGAGTACAAACTATTAAGAAAAATGTATGCAAATAACAAAGAGCCTAGAATATTTTTTCCCTCAAGATGCGTTTAAAAAGAAGTGTTTACAGGCTGAAGTTTTACTATCTTGAGAGCTTCTGAGAACCTTTAATGAAGCGATTTTTGTGAGATTTTGAGCTATTTGCCACTTTTTTCTGGAATACTGGGAATGGAAATGGCAAATAAAATGACATTTACAATACAGAGCTATTCATTCTGTAGAGTCTAGTGATTAATACTAAGAAAGTCTTTATATTATCTCTGCAGCTTTCACATTTAGAAAACAACATGAGGCTTTTGCACTGTTTCCTTTTTTTCACATCTTAAGGTCCATACTAATATGGTTCAAACACTGAGCTTTGACTGAAATTAAATTCCTGTTTCTGTTAACTACTTGTGTGATGTTCCACAAGCCAGTTTCTCTCTCCAGGCTTTGATTTTGTCATCAATAAATTGATTGCTTCAAACTAGTTGATGAGTAATTCTAACTAGGATATACGTGTTCTGTGAACTTGTACTGTGTAAGAATTTGGAATATGTAAGGTATTGAAAATGCTACTCCAACAAAAAGGAGTTCAAAGGAGTGAAAAAAAAGAGGAGTAGAAAAAAAAGTTTGCTTTTAGTCATTACTGAAAGGAGAAGTGTCTAAACACTGGTTATATAGCAGCCCTTCATCTCATGGTTTACTTGAACAATGGCCAAGCATAGCAGTCTTGGGCAGATAGAGAGGGCCTAGGGCCTGGCCTTACAGCTGAACACTAAGGAATCACTTTTCCAGTCTCAGATGACAACCATGGCAAGTCAGGACACAGAGATTTGGGGCTGTTAGGCAAATGCTTACCAATAGAAGCAGTAAGATGGAGTGGCGGGGCACAGGGCACTGTAACGGGGGTGGAGCACAGCAAAGGACCACGTAGAGTGGATAGTGCCTACTGCATTAGGGTTAGGGTTAGGTCTTAGTTTCTTGGCTAAAGGAACTAGCAAAACAAAGACGGCTCCAGCTGATCCCAACTGACCCTGTCAAATGCGTAGGGTCCCCTGCAGATTTCAGAGTAAAGCCTGATTAAAAGAACAAGTGTCCAAGTAGAGCAGTGGATATAAGAAGTGCAGCTTAGTTGTAAGAGGAGAGCATCAGTCTTAACACTCTGCTAAGCCCAAGCATACTAGTTTAGAAGGGTTCTACTGCCAAAAAACGGGGGCTTTATAGAAAAAAGGGGCAATGATCTTCTCTGTACTATGTTAGAAACATATGCCAAGATCCCTAATAATAATACTAATTTAGACAGAGAACTTATACCTCAAGAATGAGTAGATTTTTCACACCCAGTTTGTTCTATGTGTTGTTGTTTAGTCGTTCAGTCATGTCCGACTCTTGCAACTCCATGGACTATGTAGCCCACCAAGCTCCTCTCTCCATGGGATTTCCCAGGCGAGAATACCGGAGTGGGTTGCCATGCCCTGCGCCAGAGGATCTTCCCAACCCAGGGATCGGCCCCTCATCTCTTATGTCTCCTGCACTGACAGGCAGATTCTTTACTGCTGAGCCACCAGGAAAGCCCAGTGGGGAGATAGAAATTTTCAAAATGTTTTCTTACAGTATTGAATAAGTGTTATTGGTAAATTAGAGAATGAGTGTTGATGGCTAGTAAGGTTAGGTGGTTTCTGGTTTGAGGATGAGTTAGGATGACACTGGAGTCCACTGGGCTGGATTGTTGTGTTTTGCTAACCAGAATTCTCCTTATAGAGGATGGCATTTCCACATCGCTTACAAGTGCCAAGTCTGTATTCAGCAGAAAGGCCCTGGTGAAGATGCAGCTTTTGAAGGATGTTGTTGGAAAAGACACATACAGAATAAACAATAAATATGATGATACATACCCCCCTCTCCCTGTTGAAGAAGTTATCCAACGGTCAGAGTTTGTTATTGGGCAAGAGGTGGAATATGACATACTTGTCAACAACTGTGAGCATTTTGTGACTTTGCTTCGATACGGAGAAGGAGTTTCAGAGCAGGTGAGTTTTCTTTAAGAGAAATAAAAATTTCTTACATTGGGAAGATAATAACTACCCAGTCTCGATCAAATTTTCAGGCCTCAAACAAATGGAAAAGAACAAGAATATATGAGAACACTGAAGGACAAAGAAGGGAATTGAGTTACCCAAGGTCACTCAGAAGGTTCATGACCAGTCAGACGAGAACATTTTGTGTCATGAATCTGAGGCTAGAAGGGACTTGAAGCAGAGTCAAGACCATGTCTTTCTGTCTGTCTTAATGCCCCCTGTCCTTCAGTGTTTTTTTTTTTTTTTGTTGTCCCCTTATCCCTCCTGCCTTCAGTCTTTTCCAGCATCAGATGCTCATGGAAATGAGTTATAATATAAACCTTTATTATTATTGGAGAAGGCAATGGCTCAAACAATGGTGATATCACTTTGGCATTCAGGACTGTTAACATAATTTATGTGCTGGAAAAGCCCAGCCATTCTCTTCTCCCTGAGCTTGGGATCCTCATTCCTTCATTTATTAAACATTCTGGGCAGTTATTTGTGCCAGAGAAGCTCTGCAGCAAACTGAAGGTGTAGAGATAAACAGGAACCGGGCCTCTCCATGGAGCAGGAAATGCCCTAGACAGCAATAAGTGATGCAGGTGTAGGAAACATAGTGGGTGTCAGAGGAAGGAGCAGCGGTAATTTGGAAGCACACAGTCAGTTCTGGCTGAGTGGAGGAAGACCCTGGGGAGGAGGTGGCATCTGATCTGGACCTTTAAGAGTGGGTCATTTGGAAATGATCAGCAAATGCCAAGTAGAAATTTCGTTATTAGCAACGTACCTCCAGGTGAGAGTGAGGAATAATGGTCTGGTTTGCTTAGAATATAGGGATGAATGAGTCCAAGATTACAGACGGGGTGCAATGCAGACTCAACATAAGGATCTAGGGAGGGGTTCCAGGCAAGGAATGACTGGGCAGTGGCTGAGGAAGGTTCATCAGACTGGGATGTGGAACCCTCAGCTGTAGGGAGAGGATGTTGCACCAAGGATCCTTGCAGCCCTGAGAGTTTGTGAAGTAGCCAATCTGGGAACAGGGAGATTTGTGGAACCATCTCAGTGTGGCAGGGCTATGGATGAAATGTGCTCCTGGAGTGGGCAAGGGTCCAAATTGAATTGGGAGACTTTTGGACTATAAGGATAGCCTGTGATCATGTTTCAGACTGCCGATAGCGTCCTTGGGAGTAGTTTGTGAAAAAGTGTTCTTAGTATTCTTGTAGCACAGGTGGCTCCATGGACATGAGCAGCAGTTAATCAGCCTGTCCCTCTCTGTGCTGCTGCTGCTAAGTCACTTCAGTCGTGTCCGACTCTGTGTGACCCCATAGACGGCAGCCCACCAGGCTACCCCATCCCTGGGATTCTCCAGGCAAGAATACTGGAGTGGGTTGCCATTTCCTTCTCCAATGCATGAAAGAGAAAAGTGAAGGTGAAGTCGCTCAGTCTGTCCGACTGTTAGCGACCCCATGNCTTCAGTCGTGTCCGACTCTGTGTGACCCCATAGACGGCAGCCCACCAGGCTCCCCCATCCCTGGGATTCTCCAGGCAAGAATACTGGAGTGGGTTGCCATTTCCTTCTCCAATGCATGAAAGAGAAAAGTGAAGGTGAAGTCGCTCAGTCTGTCCGACTGTTAGCGACCCCATGGACTGCAGCCCACCAGGCTCCTCCGTCCATTGGATTTTCCAGGCAAGAGTACTGGGGTGGGGTGTCATTGCCTTCCACGCCCTCTCTGTGCAGGGGGCTGTTATTTCTTTTGATGTATCCCCGGGGACCAACAAGGAGCTATAAACAGGGCAGCTTGTTTTGGCAGTTGAAAGAGGAAATTTCTTGCATAAAGATTATGGACTTACTTTCTTGTCACTCTTTATTATAAATTAGTCAAACAATTCTGTGCAGATGAACTGTTAAAATGAAGTATTTTTACCTTAAAGGTGACACACACAGCTTTCAGCAGAGGACTTGAAAATGTATCTTTAATTGGTTCTGAATTATTGTGTTTCAGAAGCACGACGTGACATACGTGGGCTTGAATGAAATGAGTGGATGGCCATGAAAATAAAATTATTCAAGCAGACAGGTTTTAGACATTTCTTTAAGGTATGAGTCTGGGAACCTTCTAAATGCATCTAGAACCTTCTCATCTTGACACCTCCCCTGCAGAAGAGCAGGGGTTCACTAAAGCTCCACTTCCGATGACTCACTGGTTCCATGTATGAATGTTTAAAACCTTCCGATGTTGTTTTATGAAATACACATTCGGTGTACTTTTCCAGCTTATCTGATGGATATTTGAGGAGAGGGGAAAGATGAAATTTTNCTGCATATCTGAGGTTATTGATATTTCTCCCAGCAATCTTGATTCCAGCTTGTGCTTCATCCAGTCCAGGGTTTCTCATGATGTACTCTGTATATAAGTTAAATAAGCAAGGTGACAATATAGAGCCTTGACATACTCGTTTCCTTATTTGGAACAAGTCTGTTGTTCCATGTCCTGTTCTAACTGTTACTTCTTGGCCTGCATATAGATATCTCAGGAGTCAAGTTAGGTGATCTGGTATTCCTATCTCTTAAAGGATTTTCCAAAGTTTATTGTGATGTACACAGTCAAAGGCTTTGGCATAGTCAATAAAGCAGTAGTTGTTTTTCTGGAACTATTTTGTTTTTTTCCATGATCCAGCAGATGATTGCTGGTTCCTCTGTCTTTTCTAAATTCAGCTTAGACATCTGGAAGTACACAGTTCACGTACGTTGAAGCCTGGCTTAGAGAATTTTGAGCATTAGTTTACTAGCGTGTGAGATGAGTGCAACTGTGCAATAGTTTGAGCATTCTTTGGCATTGCCTTTCTTTGGGATTGGAATGAAAACTGACCTTTTCCAGTCCTGTGGCCACTGCTGAGTTTTCCAAATTTGCTGGCATATTGAGTGCAGCACTTTCACAGCATCATCTTTCAGGATTTGAAATAGCTCAACTGGAATTCCATCACCTCCACTAGCTTTGTTCGTAGTGATGCTTTCTAAGGCCCACTTGACTTCACATTCCAGGATGTCTGGCTCTACGTGAGTGATCACACCATCGTGATTATCTTGGTCATGAAGATCTTTTTTTGTATAGTTCTGTGTAATCTTGCCACCTCTTCTTTATATCTTCTGCTTCTGTTAGGTCCAGACCATTTCTGTCCTTTATTGTGTCCATCTTTGCATGAAACGTTCCCTTGGTATCTCTAACTTTCTTGAAGAGATCTCTAGTCTTTCCCATTGTATTGTTTTCCTTTATTTGTTTGCATTGATCACTGAGGAAGGCTTTCTTATCTCTTCTTGCTATTCTTTGGAACTCTGCATTCAAATGGAATTTCTCCTTTTCTCCATTTTCTTTTCTCCTATGCCTTTCTCTTCTCTTCTTTTCACAGCTATTTCCATCCAGGCTACTGGAAATGACATTGCTGCACTCTTTTTTATGGCTAGGTAGTAGTCCAGTATGCACACGCAGCACACCCTCTTTATCTTCTTTCCTCTGCCGATGGGCACTGAGGCCATCTCTGCATCTTGGCTGTTGTGAATGGCGCTGCTTTGCATGGACAGGTGCATGTGTCTGTCTGATTTAGAGTTTGGCCTGGATATATGCCCAGGAGTGGGACTGCTGGATCATATGAGGATGCTATATTTAGTTTTCTGAGGGGGCTCCATACTATTTTCATAGTGGCTGCATCAATCTACATGCCCACTAACACGTTGCTGTACAGCAGGTGTGAAGATAACTTTGTAAGTCAACTATACTTCAGTAAAAATAAAGTTCTTTCTGTTTTTGGTGCCTCTAGGGAGGCTTTTTCCCTCTCTGGCAGAATTAGCTTCCATTCCAGCCCCTCAGGGAGGCAGGTAAAGAACCCGCCTGCCAATGCAGGAGACCCAGGTTCGATCCCTGGGTTGGGAAGATCCCCCAGAGACAGCAGAATTCTTGCCTGGAAAATCCCATGGACAGAGGAGCCTGGTGGGCTACAGGCCGTGGGGTCGCAGAGAGACGGACATGACTGACGTGACAGCATAGCACGCCAGTTCCCCAGCGAGCATGTGCTGGTGGCGTCCTGCTGGCCAGGAGCTGCAGCTGGCAGGAGCCAGCCCCGGGGATTCGGTACAGCAGAGGCGCCTGGCCACGCTCAGCACAGCTATAGGGTCTCCCCTTGGGAACAGGCAGAAATTATGCTGCACTCAGATAAGAGGTCTCTAATTAATAAGAAGTTTAAAGAAGACCAATCTGTGCTTCATGGCACACAAATTCCAGAGGCCTATGGCTATTTAGGGACCACACAGCCATAATGGGCCTAATCGTCCTTTACTGAACAGTACAGCACAGCTAAGGGGCAGGAAGGGGGCTCTGGGAAATAGGTATCATCTGGTTCCACACCCATTTTCTTCAATTGCTCGCGAGCAGAGAGATTCTCCCCGCCAACGAAAGGCACAGTCTTGTTTTCCTCAGTGCCAGTACTGAATCTTGGAAACCAGGTTGGAGGGCTTTGGGTCTTGTGTTTAAGTACCAGGAATCTATATTTGACTCCTGATGACCTTGTCAGTGCTGGCACACTAGAGCGTGGCCCCATTTATATGCAACTCTCTACATCCTTGTGTCTCTGGAAAAATTGTCTCATACTGATAACGAGCTCCAGGTGAGCAGAGGCAGGAGGAGAGAAGTGGGTCGGGAGATGTTCTAATCTGGGCTCTGCGTGCACCTCTGAACCCCTTCGTCTTAGAGTCCTGGGGCTGCTGAAGCATTAGCCCTTCAAACCGGGTGGCTGGAAACCACAGAGTCCTCCTCTCCCGGTTCCGGATCAGAAGTCCCAGATCAAAGGTGNTGAGAATGAGGTCGACAGTTCTTCATGTTCTATCTTCCTTGTCACAGTGTACGTATTTTGAAATGGCAGTGTCATCTGATATCAGAGCCTCCAAAACCCTGAGTGGCTTCATGGAACACATTGTAGGCTTACCAGTTTTAGACAGGAAGAAGGAGAAACACATATACTTTGTTGTGTTAATCCCCTGAGATTTTGAGGTCAATGTGTTACCACAGCATAACCTACTATTTCTTTATTAATGTAAACTCCAAAACTTTGTAGGCATCGCCTCAAGCCAGTGTTGCATAAAAGACTCAGTGTGAAAGCATTGTACTGAGTTCTTTGAGAATGAGGAGAACTGAGAAGGATATAGCCTCTGGCAAGCCGGCTGAGGAATAATAGGACAAAGTAAACCAAAATGAAGGCAAAAGAAGGGAAGGATTCTACAGTTTCTATCAAAGAATTCAGTAGGCCACACCTGTCTTTTGGTGAAACACTGTGTATAGGTAAAACTGACTGAGTTTTGGTTGTTGTGTGTGTAACACAAAGAGCCCGTAGGACATGCACTTAAGGTTCTTCTCTTAAAAAAAAAAAAATATATATATATATATATATATATATGTATATATGTATGTATTTTTAAACATATTTGAGAATAGTCTGGTTAAAATCACAAAATGTGGGAAACACTGGCTAAATGACTTTGCAGAGGCTCCTCATGACACTGAAATATTTACCAGTAATCTGATTTCTTTCTACACTGCACAGTCCTTTTTATGTTACATTAACTTCATTTTGTGTTTTTTGGGTCATTCCCATGCTGCTTAGAGTGCACTGGGTTGTGGCCTAATTGCCTAATTATTATGCAGTATTAGATAATCTATAAAAATGAGTAGAAATGTGAATTAAAAGGAATGACCCTTGGTCACTGTAGGTGGTATAGGAGAACAAAATGGTATTATCATTCATCACAAATGTAAATGGAACATTAAGCAGAATGTATCAGTAGACTAAAGATCTTTCAGAAGATTTTTTGGGAAAACACACTTATGGTGACTTATTTAAATCTTAATGAAATGAAGAATAAATATAATTCACTTAAGGATAGTCTGTATTTTAAAAATAGTATTTGTTTCTCAATATTTTACTTCTAATTTAAAATGTCCAGATCCAAAGTGCTCTAAGAGTATATAGTATTAGAAACCACAACTTAAAAAAAAAAATTTTACCTAAGTCAGTCTTTTCCAAAGACATCTGCTTCCTACTAAAATTAGATAGGGGAGGGTATGAAAAAGACAGATTTATCCTTTTATTTTTCAAAAATACAATTGTTAATGTGCCTGCAAACCAAGATACATGTTTCTGTAACTTCATGTATGGGCTTCAAATCCATGAACTCCCATATCTACAGCTCTTAAGACTTTGTCCTGTTTTCTAGTATTACAATCTCTATCCCTTCACTGAGTATTTCCATTTGAATTTTTAAGATATACCTTATTTCAACGTGTCTAAAACCAATTTTAGATTTTTTCCTTCAGAAGAAGTGAAGTCGCTCAGTCGTGTTTGACTCTTTGTGACCCCATGGACTGTAGCCTACCAGGCTCCAGGAATACTGGAGTGGGTTGCCATTTCCTTCTCCAGGAGATCTTCCCAGCCCAGGGATCAAACCTGGGTCTCCCGTATTGCAGGCAGACGCTTTACCATCTGAGCCACCAGGGAAGTCCCTTTTTCCTTCAGAAGTAGATCTTCAATTCATCATTTCTGTCTGCAACACCAAATTTCTTCACTAGTACAGGCCTGGAACCTTCAAGTCACCTTTCTACCTCTCTTTCCTTTGCTTCCCTTCCACCCCATGTTTTTTTCAAGACCACGTCGACCTGTGAATTTCTCTCAAGTATCTTTTTCTTTCTCTTACCACCCTCACCGTCCTCGCCCTTCCCGACTCTCACAGCACTGCCTCAGGGGCTCCCTTCTGGTCCCCTGCCTCCCCTCCTGAGCCCAGTCTGTCCTCCACATGAGCAAAGCAGCCTTCCCCATCATTCTTCATCCTGGTTTCCACCAGTGCAACACTCTTATGCATCTCTTTTGCCCATAGAGTAGAGTGAGGTCACAGACTCAAGAATTTATAGAGGTCTGGTGTCTGTCATTATCTGTCATTTCTTAACCGAGAGTCTCCATTCCAGCCGAGCCAAATCTGTTGACTAGCCAGCAAGAATCTTAGTTCCTCTTTCTGATTTTGAATCATTTGGTCCATATTTCTCGCTTAGAATGTCACACCGATGCCCATGCAGATCCAGTATGTATTTATCACATCCCTCTCTATTTTTAGACTTTTACTTTACTGGGCACGTAATTAGTGGACATCTACGGTGGATCCTGTAGCTAGCTGCTCTCGATGGGAGCTGAGGCAAGGTACAGCTGTCTTTGTACCTTGATGCCTTGTGACTGGTCCCTGCTTTGTACTGTGACACAAAAAACAATGGACTATGAGGAAACCTCTCATAACAACTGCTCCCTGAACTTACAGAGAACGTCTTGTTCTTCACTTTTGTACCACCTCATGGTGTCAGTAGATAAAGTTGTTATCCAGGGCATTTTTTTGTTGGTGAATAAACTCCCTTGGACAAGGTCTTTCTTTCCTAGGACTTGGTCTCCTCATGTGTAAAAGGAAGAACTGAAAATCATGTATCACTTGATACAATTCCATGATTCTGGCCATTGCACATATGTTTTCTATAACCACGAATTGTCAGCCAGCTTTCTATATCCGTACCTAATGTACTGCATTATCTCTGTGGAACGATCTGTGAATTCTCAGCTGATGTATGTTATTTGATTTTCAACATCTTAAGCCTTTTAATTTAGATGGTACTTGGAAACATGATTGCCTGCACTCCCACCCTCAACCTTTTTAAAATCATTGTAGGAATTTTTCCTTGTCCTTGAAAGAAAGGCAAACCAGAATTCTCCTAATACACTGTCTCTCTCTTAGGATGACTTTCAGAAAATTAAGTCTTCTTATATTTATCTCTTGAGGACAGTTTAGGAAAGAAAACATTAGACTCTTTTCTCAAGCGATATTCATTTCTCCAGTGTTACCCAACACACTGGTTACCCAGCCCAGAGTTTACATGCTGAGAGACATGTTAGAACAAAATGAAGATGTCTTATCTCAAGGAATCAAAGTGATATCAAATTCAGTTGTTTAATTAAAAGCCCCATCTCAGTCAGAAGTATTTTAGAGATGTATGAAACCGAGAAGGGGCAGTTCATGTCAGAACTAAATTCCACGATGGGGACTTAGGNAGTTTACATGCTGAGAGACATGTTAGAACAAAATGAAGATGTCTTATCTCAAGGAATCAAAGTGATATCAAATTCAGTTGTTTAATTAAAAGCCCCATCTCAGTCAGAAGTATTTTAGAGATGTATGAAACCGAGAAGGGGCAGTTCATGTCAGAACTAAATTCCACGATGGGGACTTAGGTAGTGGGCTGGAACTAGCAGTACATTCCAAATCTGTTATGCCACTTATCGAGTCTGCACAGATCAACATTACTGCCAACACATCATGGACTCAGAGGTAGAAACAAAGGTGAGAGGAATTCACATGTTGACTGGATGAAACACACTCCTCTTCATCTACAGTAGAAAGTCAGACACAGATACAAATCATTGCTGCTTCAGATTCAAGGTTTCTTACTTCATCTGGGTCCTCAAATCTTACAGAAAATATACGTGGGTCAACTGTTTCCCAGTTGTTGGGATAAATAATCTCTTTCTTAAATCTTTCTGTCTTCACTCTCAGTAGAAGATTTTACCTTTAACTTCATAGAAAGTAAAGGAGATGAAATGTAATTCCTTAAAATTCCAACTTTTCATCCATTCAGTGCTAACTTCTTTCAATATACAAGGACAATGTCAAAGGTCAGATCTACTATATGGTTCCAATGTGTATTGATCAGCCTGTCCATCTTTCTAGAACAGTAGATCTCAACCCTGGCTACCCATAGGAATGACCTGGCATCTTTTACAAAACTGATGCTCAGGTCCTGATGCTGGTCAATGAAATCTGAGTCTCTCTCAGAGTGAAACTCATGTATCAATAGTTTCTAAAAGTTCCCTGAATGAGCTCATGAGCAGGCAGGCTTACAAAGTGGTCCTTAGCTTAAAACCTCCTCAAGGGCAAGCATCTTTTGTGTTGAAACAGATCCATTGAACTCTATACAGAGTACATCTCCATCTAGTAATAAGCGTGGTGTAGTTTTTTTCACATGCATACCATATTACTATAACTGACTTGAATGACTTTTACTATTCATATAACCAAAGTGGAGAAAAAAACCTGTATAATGCTACAGTAATTTTAAAATTTAAACTCTCAAGAAGGTTCTAAATACCTATCAAACAAAAATGTAGTTACTAGTGGTAGTGAGAAGCACAGGGAGTAGATAGTTTATACCTTGGTGACTAGAATTGATATGTGCACTATTTCTCCAGCACATATTGACCTCAGGAATTTTAACCGTTTCTCACTAAGAAAGGTAACCACTCAGTGCTTTGTTCACTGAATGGTAGGGCCCTTTGCTTTGAAAAAAAACTGTTATTTTAAGGTGTTATGGTGATTGGGCCACTAAAGGATGACTTTACTGAGAATGCTATTTCCCATATAGATAGGAAAAAAATCCATGAAATTTACTTTTTTCCCTCCCACTTGTATATATGCCTGGATGTTGAACAGGGTTGATTTCTCCTCTATATTGATAATCATGTTTGTACTTAGTTTCATGAACTACTCAGCATTTTAATTCAAGTAAGTATTGAATTTTTATTAAAATTATTAAAATACAAACTACTTTCTACTTGTATTAAATTTATTTTCCTATTAAATATATTCTCTACTTGTTAAGTATATATTAAACATATATCATGCTTAATATGATAACCATATCAACTATAACGCTGATAGAGAAAAAAATCAGTCAGATCATTTCTTTAAACTTTGTCAACCCTTTTTCCATTGAAATGTTAATTTTGCTTGAGTCTGCATATACAGTAGAATATTATTCAGCCATGAAAGGAAATGAGGTACTGATACCTGCTATAAAATTGCTAAATCTTGGTAACATTGTACTAAATAAATGAAACCAGCTACAAAAGACTGTATAACGCATTCAGTTCAGCTCAGTCAGTCAGTCGTGTCTAACTCTTTGAGACCTCATGGACTGCAGCATCCCAGGCCTCCCTGTCCATCACCAACTCCCGGAGTTTTCTCAAAGTCATGTCCATTGAGTCGGTGATGCCATCCTGCTATCTCATCCTCTGTTGTCCCTTTATCCTCCCACCTTCAATCTTTTACAGCATCAGGGTCTTTTCCAAGGAGTCAGTTTTTTGCATCAACTGGCCAAAGAGTTGGAGTTTCAGCTTCAGCATCAGTCCTTCCAAAGAATATTCAGGGCTGATTTCCTTTAGGATGGACAGGTTGGATCTCCTTGCAGTCCGAGGGACTCTCAAGAGTCTTCTCCAACACCACAGTTCAAAAGCACCAATTCTTAGCACTCAGCTTTCTTTATAGTTCAGCTCTCACATCTATACATGACTACTGGAAAAACCAAACCTTTGACTAGATAGACCTTTGTTGGCAAAGTAATGTCTCTGTTTTTTTAACATACTGTCTAGGTTGGTTATAACTTTACTTCCAAGGAGTAAGCATCTTTTAATTTCATGGCTGCAGTCACCATCTGCAGTTATTTTGGAGCCCAAAAAATTAAAGTCTGTCATTGTTCCCATTCCATCCCCCATCTATTTGCCATGAAGTGATGGGACCAGATGCTATGATCTTAGTTTTCTGAATGTTGTGTTTTAAGCCACCTTTTCACTCTCATCTTTCACTTTCTGCTTTCTGCCATAAGGGTGGTGTCATCTGCATATCTGAGGTTATTGATATTTCTCCCAGAAATCTTGATTCCAGCTTGTGCTTCCTCCAGCCCAGTGTTTCTCATGATGTACTCTGCACAGAAGTTAAATAAGCAGGGTGACAATATACAGCCTTGCTGTACTCCTTTTCCTATTTGGAACCAGTCTGTTGTTCCATGTCCAGATCTAATTGTTGCTTCCTAACTTGTTTACAGATTTCTCAGGAGGCATGTCAGGTGGTCTGGTATTCTCATCTCTTTAAGAATTTTCCACAGCTTATTGTGAACAACCTTGGGACTATACTAAAAACCATTGAATTGTGATTTTAAGTGGGAAAATTGCATTAAATGTGAATGATATTTCAATAAAGCTGTTATAAAAATTTACTAACAGGAAATATGAATCACTTTTCACCTTCAGACTATGTGAATTTTAAGTGTCAAGGCTAAATAGACTCCTATGAACATTCAGAGTCAAGGCATATTGCCCTCATGAACTCTTTGTGCAGAATGTACTAGACAATGACCTTCAGGAGGCCAAAGTAGAAAAATATGAGTGTAAGGACAGGTAGTAAGTATTAAGTATGTATTCACCTGTAGTAGTAAGACTAAATGGTTATTACAAATAGAATGATCACATGTCCAGTTTGCCAGTATAGACTAGTTTATACCTCTGTCTTGGCCCAATTAACTTGATCCCCTTCACTCTTAAAACTTTTTTTTATAACTTTGAAAACATGTTTGCTTTATTACTTACTTATTTTATTACATATTTATTTGACCATGCTAAGTCTTCGTTGTGGCATGTAGGATCTTTTAGTTGCATCATGTGAACTCCTAATTGAGGCATGTGAGATCTAGTTGCCTGACCAGGGATTGAACCCAGGTCCCCTGCATTGGGAGCTCAGAGTCTTAGCCACTGGACTACCAGAGAAGGCCCTCAAAATGTTTTGACTTTGTAAATTACATGAATGTTCTCAAATTATGGGATTATAGTAGCTTTTTTAAAGTCTGGTGCTCTAACAATGTAGATGATGTGATTTACTAATGATGGGAGAGAAGTGGGTAAGTATGAAAAAGTAGCATAAGCCTAATAATTGCCTTTGAAGCATTCCTGAGAGTAAAGAGATAGTCCTTTGAATTAGATGCTAAGGAAGAGGAAGAGGGAGAGGAAGTTATTAGAGTAGGAAACAAATAGAAACTTTGAGTGTTTGGTTCTTCTGGTTCTCAAGGCAATTAGAAATTTCCTTGTCTCTCCCACCTCACCTCACTTTCCAGTATGTTTCATCCCACATCGCTGTTGATAAAACTCAGGTTTTACTATTTCAGTGATCCTTCCCCACCCATTCATATTTCTTGATGGTGGAAGATGCATTGTGGAATGGTTTGTTGTAGGTTTTGTCCATTCCATTAGTTTTTGTTTCATTTATTCTATTGGATTTTTCTTTAGCAGTAATTCAGGAAAATTTAAAATCTGCTATGCAACCGCTATCTTCTTCCCAGAGTGCTCCTGAAAGCACATCGCCCTCTTTTATTGTTTCTTCTTTTTATTTTTATTTTTTCTATGTGTCATGTCCTCAAATAAATTGCCAAGAAAGAGTTTAGGAGAAGTTTGTTTTGGTTTTATGTCTTTAAATTTGAATTCCTGAAATGTCTTTATCCTTGCATTTAGATGACAGTTTGTCTAAGGAGAGAATTCTGGTGAAAAATCCATTTCCTCCAAGATGTTGGAAGCATGTCTTCTTTTCCTTTTAGCTCCCAGCATTGTTGGTTGCTCAACGGTAAAGGCTCCCTCTGCCAAGCAGGAGACGTAAGTTCCATTCCTCTGTTGGGAAGCTCCTCTGGAGGAGAAAACTGCAACCCACTCCAGTATTCTTGCCTGGGAAATCCCGTGGACACGGGGTTGCAAAATAGTTGGACAGGATTTAGTGACCAAGCAACAACAGTAAACTTTTGTTGGGAAGTCTGTTGTTACGATGTTCCATCCGCCTTGGTCATCTGTCTCCTTATCACTGATGGTCTTGATGTTCACTAGGAGTGTCAAGGATTTCCTTTGTCTCTGGTGTTCTGAAATTTCATCGTGTTGTGTCTCAGCATAACACTTTCTTCATTCATCTTGCTAGGGATTTAATAGGTCTTCCATTTCATTCTGGGAAATTTCCCAGTATTATTTCCTTTGAATTTTCCTCCTTTCAATTATCTGTTATGTTTTCCTCAGACACCTAGTCAGGTAATGAATCTTTCTAAATTCATTTTCTAATTCTGATTCTTCCCTTAAATTTTTCATAATTATTTTTTCTCCTGTCCTATAAAAGTTATCTTATTTTTCAATACTTCTTTTGATTTTTAAATTTTTATTAAAGTATAGCTGGTATTCTTTTAATTTTTAAATATTTTTCCATCATATATTTAGTTTCTAGGTACTATTATTTTCATACCTATGTCTTTTTTTTTAATGGCATACTGTTTTAGCTTAACGGTTGTGCTAAAATTAAATATCAATACAAAACAGAGATGGGACTTGAGTATTCCCTGACCAGATGAGACTATTTAAGTCATGTAAGCAAAACTAAATCTAGCTTGCTTCACAAACATAGGCTATTTCTTGTCAATGCCTCTGATAAAGTTTCTTTCAGAGAAGGCAATGGCAACCCACTCCAGTACTCTTGCCTGGAAAATCCCATGGACAGAGGAGCCTGGTGGGCTGCAGTCCATGGGGTCGCAAAGAGTCAAACATGACTGAGTGACTTCACTTTCACTTTTCACTTTCATGCATTGGAGAAGGAAATGGCAACCCACTCCAGTGTTCTTGCCTGGAGAATCCCAGGGACGAGGGAGCCTGGTCAGCTGGGTCGCACAGAGTCGGACACGACTGAAGCGACTTAGCAGCAGCAGCAGCAGAGTTTCTTTTGAAACTTAAGTCACCTTCCTAAAGTTGGCATAGGATAATGACTTTTCACCAAATTCCCTGCTGCCTGGAGATACCCATTGTAATACCCAACGTCCTCATTTTCACATTATAAGTAATTCTGTGGCATCATCCCCCTGAGCTCTGTATCAGGTTTTAATTTGAAAGTTCTGAGTTCGTGAGCTGTTCTTACGTGCACAAGTTTTGGAGGCTTGCATTTTGCTAATTCTGGGTCTTTGATAGGTATAAGTGTATTTCTTTTCTTGCCAAGGATACTAATTAAGAGTAGTTTTGGAGTCTTCTCTGGTAGCTGTGGGTTTTTTGTTTCTTTGAAATGTTGTTTCTACCATGCTCTTTATCTTTTGTCTGTCTTGGTGGTGTTGGTGTGAGACATTTTATTTCAATGTCTTTGGGCATTTGCTGTTTGTTCTTATTTGCGCACAAGGTACTAGGAATCCCACTGGAGGTTTGGTTGGTTGCTGAGCCACGCAGCAGCATAACGATGTGCAATCATACCCTCTGTGTTTCATGAGTCAGGACGTATCTCTACAGAGTTCTTTGCTCACCTCCTAGGGAAATAAGACTGCCGTCGATGTTTCTCAGAGCCAAGGAGGAAAGGAGGGTGCGACTCTTCCCAGGTACATGGGCACTTGTACTTAATCCCCCTGTTTTCAGCATGACAGCCTCTCCTTGTGAACATCACTGCTGTATACTGAGGTCAGAGTCCCTCCGGGTCAGTCGTTCCAGACTTCAGTCTTAGGACAGAACAGGAGAGGTGAAATAGTGCCCTACCTGCTTCTTGAACGAACACCATCTATCTTTGAGATCCTTTGTTCCTTCCTTTCCTCAGTCCTTTAATGTTCTTGCAGCGTGTGGCTTGGCTTCTTTTTATCTTCCGCCACTGTGCACATTTTTGGGGCTTCCCCGGTAGCCCAGTTGGTAAAGAATGCTCCTGCAATGCAGTAGACCCCTGTTTGATTCCTGGGTCAGGAAGACCCCCTGGATAAGGGCATGGCAACCCACTCCAGTATCCTTGCCTGGAGAATCCCATGGACAGAGGAGCCTGGGGACTACAGTCCACGGGGTCATAAAAAGTGAGACAGGACTGAGAGTGATTTTCACTTCACACTGTCCACATTCAGCTTGGAGCTTTCTCTAACCGGTTCACCCTTAAGGTTCTGCTTTCTGGCTTGCTAATAGTTCTTGGCATTTCTCACTTGCTTCATGTTTTCACTGACACTCTGACTTTGTAGAATTTGGGCTTTTTACTTTGCTGTCATTTTAGTTGGACATTGGGAGACATGGGAAGGGGATATTTGCCATGTGTACGACAACCCTCTGTGATAGTTTTTATTATTTCTATGATAAATATATGAAATAAAAAAGGTACAGTAACTTGCTTGCTGCTGCTGCTGCTAAGTCACTTCAGTCCTGTCCGACTCTGTGTGACCCCATAGACGGCAGCCCACCAGGCTCCCCCATCCCTGGGATTCTCCAGGCAAGAATACTGGAGTGGGTTGCCATTTCCTTCTCCAATGCATGAAAGAGAAAAGTGAAAGTGAAGTTGCTCAGTCTATCTGACTGTTAGCGACCCCATGGACTGCAGCCCACCAGGCTACTCCGTCCATTGGATTTTCCAGGCAAGAATACTGGGGTGGGGTGCCATTGCCTTCCCTGAGTAACTTGCTTAATATAGTATAAATAATAACCTGTGCTATATGGATTGAACTTAGACTTGAAAGCTCTTATTCTCTGCATGAACTGATTCACAAAAACTAGTTCAAATTGGTAAGTTTAAGTAAGGCAGCAAATCCCAACAATACTAACAGTTACTGAATATTTCCATGCAGCACCTAGTTTCCTCACACTCCTGTGAGTGAGGTCTATTTCTATCCCCAATTTACAGATGAGAAAACTGAGTTGTCAAAAGGTCACCCAGAAAGTAAGAGAAAACCCTAAATAGTGTCAGTACCCTCAATCAGGAGTCTGCAAACATTTTTTATAAAGATATGTGGGTAATTCTCTGCTACAGTGAATTCTGCTTGGAAACAATTTAGGTAGCAACTAATTAAGAATTACAAATAAAAGAAATAGCCAACCAACCAAATGCATAAAATGAAGAGTTGTAAACTAAAATAGGATTTTTAATTGTTTGCCAATGTCATTCTCCCTGGCAACTAGGGATAGTGGCAGAACAGAGACTTACAATTATAGGCCATGTCCCTACAGACCACAGGGTGGTGTAATGAAGTGAATACTCTTGCCTTTGTGCTGCTTTCCTGGCCAGAGCCCTTGCTGCCTGTTCCCCACAGGGAAGCCTCAGTTAGGGAGGGAGCATTATGTTGCATATAGGGGTGGCAGGCTCAGTGGTGGAGGGCTCTGGGTTAGACAGAGAGCATGCTCCAGTGTTAGCTGGGTCAGGTTTTTCAGCATTTGCGCTGGTCCCCAGAGTCATTTAGGAAAAGTTTTGCTTTATTTGAAAGCCTGACTCTTAACTCTTAGAAAACAACTCTTGTTTTCCAAATACCTGATGACACTGAAGTATCTGAATGTGACCTTTGGGTCATAAAATTGCAGTCAAACCCTTGCAGATGGAAGGTAATATTAGTTGAGTGCCATGCAACAATGAATATTCATCAGTTCCCTCATCATGATGATGATTAATACCCTTAAAGCTATAAATGTCTGAACTCCTTTATGGGCAATTGAACTTCAGAGTGATTTATTTTTGTTTGTCTACATGAGAAATTAATTTTCGCCATAATAGTTAACATTAGTATTGACTTATCTTGAAGTTTGTTTATTGGAATAGAAAGTGTATCTACCAAGTAAGAGTATATGGTATTTAGCTCAGATCACATTCCTGAATTATTTTCCTAACAGCTTTCACACACACATGTCCACCCAAATGCTGTCATCTTTTTAATAGACTTCTTGAGGGAATACTCCTGCTTTCTTAGCCTGTCTACACTCCCTCGACCAATGCACACACATACACGCACACACTATTCACCTTGGTATAGACCCAGCCAAATGAGTATGTGCTTAGGAGGAGGGGTGTAAAGGGGGAGCACACATGGTTCAGGACTAAACTATATCTAAACACCCTGGTGCTATTACCTCCCTTGGGCAAATCACTTTTAACTTCTCAAATTGTATAAAACAGTAATGCTATACTGTCCAGGTGTACCATGATGATTATTAGGAATTGTGACATAAGTTTATAAACTGTCAGAGGCTATAAAAATAGGACTTTTTACCTATGTGTATTTATATCTTTGTCATAATTATAATAATTATAAATTTATTTCATCTTCATACAAAATTTTAATTTTGCATTCAGCTTTAAGTTCACCCATTGTACATTAAAATGAGTCTCTGATTTAGGAAACAAGCTAAAGCTGAGGTTTAGGACACTAAGGTGCTTTTAGAATAAGATGTATTTTTGATTCCTTTTTCTTATAGGCCAGCCGAGCGATAAGTACCATTGGGTTTGTGACAGCTGCTGCTGGTGCCTTCTCCTTCCTGGGCTTGTTTCCAAAAAGACTAAGACCAAAATTCTATTAATTTACTGAAGAGATATTGGAGCTGAAGGAATTTGTGAGGAGGAAAAGTAACCTGGGATGAATACTTATTTTCAATGCATCATTATTGTTCCAAATTCCAGTGATGGATGGCAGACTCTTTAATAAATTACTTACTGGCATTATCTCATCATTGAGCCATGGAAATTTTTCTCCCTTAGTAGTATAGATTCATGTGGTAGCTTGAACAAGAAGCAGTGGCCTTTTGAATGAACCAGCAGCATATCTTAATATCACATCATCATTTATCCTTTTTCTTCTATAAATATTGTTTTTCTTTCCCCTGAGGGTAACTATTTTGCCAGAGGGATGAAGAACCTTTTATATGTGACCAAAAAAAATGTTAAAAATCCTTAATTGTTTGGATTGCATAAAAATTCATATTCCTTTTCTGGTGAGAGAAGAAATTTGAAATAAAGTATTTGGTTAGGTAGCTTAAGAATCTTTTATTAATAAACTATCTGAGAGTAGATACTCATCTTCTTGACCCTGTGTAGGTGTGAGCAGGAGGTGAACGGGAGAAGGAGCTCTTGGTTCCAGTGATTTCCCTGGCAGCAACTCCTTTGTCAGGAGTATGTGACAAGCAGGAGTGGGCTGTTGCTTCTGCAGAGTTCCATTGTTCCCTTTGGATTTTGAAGTATTTGAAGAGTTTGGCCCTTTAAACCTGAGTTCAGTTCAGTTCAGTTCAGTTGCTCAGTTGTGTCGACTCTGCGGCCCCATGAATTCTTTGCGATCCCATGAATTGCAACACGCCAGGCCTTCTTGTCCATCACCAACTCTCAGAGTTCACTCAAACTCATGTCCATCGAGTCGGTGATGCCATCCAGCCATCTCATCCTCGGTCGTCCCCTTCTCCTCCTGCCCCCAATCCCTCCCAGCATCAGAGTCTTTTCCAGTGAGTCAACTCTTCACATGAGGTGGGCCAAAGTACTGGAGTTTCAGCTTTAGCATCATTCCTTCCAAAAAACACCCAAGACCCATCTCTTTTATTTATTTATTTATTTGTAATTTAAATTTATTTATTTTAATTGGAGGCTAAATACTTAACAATATTGTATCGGTTTTGCCATACATCAACATGAATCCGCCACGAATGTACACGTGTTCCCAATCCTGAACCCCCCTCCCACCTCCCTCCTCATACCATCCCTCTGGGTCATTCCAGTGCACCAGCCCTAAGCATCCTGTATCCTGCATCGAACCTAGACTGGCAGTTTGTTTCTTATATGATATTATACATGTTTCAATGCCATTCTCCCAAATCATCCCACCCTCTCCCTCTCCCACAGAGTCCAAAAGACTGTTCTATACTTCTGTGTCTCTTTTGCTGTCTCCCATACAGGGTTATCGTTACCATCTTTCTAAATTCCATATATATGTGTTAGTATACTGTATTGGTGTTTTTCTTTCTGGCTTACTTCGCTCTGTATAATCGGCTCCAGTTTCATCCATCTCATTAGAACTGATTCAAATGTATTCTTTTTAATGGACTAGTTGGATCTCCTTGCAGTCCAAGGAACTCTCAAGAGTCTTCTTCAACACCACAGTTCAAAAGCATCAATTCTTCAGCACTCAGCTTTCTTCACAGTCCAACTTTCACATCCATACATGACCACAGGAAAAACCATAGCCTTGACTAGGCAGACCTTAGTCGGCAAAGTAATGTCTCTGCTTTTGAATATACTATCCAGGTTGGTCATAACTTTTCTTCCAAGGAGTAAGCGTCTTNCATCCATACATGACCACTGGAAAAACCATAGCCTTGACTAGACAGACCTTTAATGGCAAAGTAATGTCTCTGCTTTTGAATATGCTATCTAGGTTGGTCATAACTTTCTTTCCAAGGAGTAAGTGTCTTTTAATTTCACGGCTGCAATCACCATCTGCAGTGATTTTGGAGCCCTCCAAATTAAAGTCTGACACTGTTTTCACTGTTTCCCCATCTATTTCCCATGAAGTGATGGGTCAAGACATCATTAAACATAGATTTAAGGTGCCATATTTAGAAAACAATATCCTATATTACTTTTTATGGCTTTTACCAGAAGTCAAGGAGTGTGGCTCAGACTGTAAAGCAGCTTCCTGCAATACAGGAAAGTTGGGTTCGATCCCTGGGTTGGGAAGATCCCCTGGAGAATGGAATGGCTACCTACTTCAGTATTTTTGCCTGGAGAAATCCATGGATGGAGGAACCTGGTAGGCTATACAGTCCATGGGGTCCCAGAGAGTTGGACATGACTGAGTGACTAACACTTTTACTTTTTCAATCAGGGAGAGACTCATGATTTTATTCTTGTATTTTATTGATTATGTGTTGGATGAAGCAAACTACTTTTTAATACCTTTCCAATGGAATTCTTGTTTGACAGCAGATGGGGAAAAATGGATGAGTCTCTCTATCCTGGGATTATATCAGATATTATAACATTACCCTCCAAACCACATTGCTAGTCAGTGACATCTTTATTGTATCATGGCCAAAGCATGACATTAAATAAAGGAAAAGTCTAAGTAAATATGGGGGGTTGTGGTGCAGGGAGGGAAACAAAAATATGATAGATAAAGGTAACAAAACAGCTGCCTCAAAGTCTTGGACATAGTAAACTGATTTGATTTTACTCCTGGGCCAGAAAGTCTGTATAATCTAATTGTAGGATTAAGTACAATGATAACAAGAAAGAGTCATGTGCTTCCATCAGGGCCCATAGAGACCCTATCTTTCTTCCTGTTCCCTGACTAATCCCTTCCCTTTCTTATGGCACCAATTCTGTTTCCAGATAAACCCCAAAACTCTGTCTTCCTCCCCTGTTCCTCTGGGAATAGTGTCTTCTATCTGATAGCATGGTCCAAAATTATCCTTTCATTTTCAATCTAAATTCAATTTCTTATTCCTATTATGTCCTACTCTTAAGTAACAATAACATTAAAAAAAAAAAACACACACAAAAAACGGGTTCTTTCTTAGTATTGTCAAGTCTGGGCAGAACTGGCAGCAGCTTTATGTGTTACGTCCCCCAGGATATGCTTACTTCTTAGTAAAGATGACTGCAGAGGACAAATCTTAGCCTTGAACAGGAGACATGGGTGTGGTGGAATTACCACACTGCCTGTGACAGAGGGAATGGAATTGGCAACACAGAGGATATTTTGAGGATCCTTAAACTTCTTCTGGATAGCTGGACATGCCTACTCCAAAAGACAGTCTTAGCAATACTGAATAATTGTTACAAATGCACTTTTAAATTAAATTCATGGATTCATTTTTCCACAAATAGTGTTCAGGGCTCTAGTAATGTTCAGCCTTAAGGGTAAGCACACAAAGTTAGTCATCAGTTTCCCCTGAAAATGGCCACTCTTGGTGACAGGCAGCTTCAGCCTGTCCAGGAATACCAGACCACCTAACCTGCCTCTTGAGAAATCTGTATGCAGGCCAGGAAGCAACAATTAGAACTGGACATGGAACAACAGACTGGTTCCAAATAGGAAAAGGAGTACATCAAGGCTGTATATTGTCACCCTGCTTATTTAACTTCTATGCAGAGTACATCATGAGAAACGCTGGGCTGGAAGAAGCACAAGCTGGAATCAAGATTGCTAGGACAAATATCAATAACCTCAGATATGCAGATGACACCACCCTTATGGCAGAAAATGAAGAGGAGCTAAAAAGCCTCTTGAGGAAAGTGAAAGAGGAGAGCGAAAAAGTTGGCTTAAAGCTCAACATTCAAAAAATGAAGATCATGGCATCTGGTCCCATCACTTCATGGGAAATAGATGGGGAAACAGT
>SJYX01023417.1:103315-125787 GCA_006410675.1 Oreotragus oreotragus | reverse complement strand
ATGGCTGGATGGCATCACAGACTCGATGAACGTGAGTCTGAGTGAACTCCAGGAGATGGTGATGGACAGGGAGGCTGGTGTGTTGCGATTCATGGGGTCGCAAAGAGTCGGACACGACTGAGCAACTGAACTGAACTGAACTGACGTTAGGTGTGCTTTTATCAAACATCTTTTTCCAAGACTAGTAAACATTTCTCTGAGTGTATTTTTAGTGTATTAGTCTAGTGTAGAGACCAAATTTATCATGTCCTGTCCCCACCTTCAAAAAGATGTGTGAAATAAAGATATAACCTATCAGATACCTAATAGATTGTTGAAGAAACTGAGAGAAGCAAAACATTTATTGAAAAAAGATTTTAAAATATTTTTATGCTTTCTAGATATACTAGAGTATCACCTGAATCCTCTCATTCTAAAAGTCAAATTACTAAATAGAGATATGTCAGCTCAAGGAACCTAGCTACTGTATGTTTTAGGTTGACATATTTCTTAATCTTTAGCTAAAAATATTTTTGATATTTTGTTCTTTTATTGGTATCCACTAAATTAGACATATTTAAAAATTATCACTCTCCAAGAGCTGTGCATCCAAGAAAAGGTTAAAAAGCAAATAAAATATAAATATAAAATGCTTGTTCTCATAAGAATTTGCATTTATGCTGCTGGCTTGTGTAACAAAGTGTATGGTACTATTTACAGCAATGAATTGCTAAAATGTTGAGACATTTTTTCAATCCTAAAGATCTCATAATTGTAAAGACATGATTGAATCCATATATCACAGTATTAGGCATGCAATTGACACTCATGGAATAGGACTGGTTAGCTAATTGCCTATGACCCATTAAAGATCCATTTAATTAGCAAAATTAGATTTATGGTTACAAGGAAAATGTAGTAGGTAATTTAAAATGTTCACTAGGAATAAATATCCTCTCAAGGTCACAGTGAGATTGATATATGTTAAAGGTAATAATGTGCAGAACGTATTTGTAAAGGATGTACCCTTTCTTGTGATCTTTAATGTGCATCTAATTGATTTAGATTATGAAAAGATGAAATAGAACTTAAGGTTGTTTAATATTCTGATAATTGTCATGCTGTAGATAAAAACATTATGGGTTCCTTCCCTGGGATTGATTTTTTTTCAGATGAGCAATGATGAGTCTGGGCCAACTTTTAAAGTTAGAACTTGAGATTTTTCTTTGTCAGTAATAAAAAGCAAATAAAGGTACCATTCTTCTTAAGAGTGAAAAGTACATTTTAATAGTTTTATTATTTTTGTGATCTAATCCAGAACCTCTAGCTCACTAGCCCCGAAGCAATATACTTGGGAGATGCCAATTTCAGTAGAGTTTGCTTAGCTGTGCCCAAGCCAAAGTTATAAACAATTATCAGACACCTCCATCTTTCTCCACTTCCATACTTAACAACAAGGATGAATTTTCTGAAGTAAATTTCAATTCTTGTTTCTCTATTAAAACCATACAAAGAACCAAAAAGAGGAATTCTGTGACCTGGAGAAAAGATATACGCATAGATGTTCTTTGCAGGTGAATATAAGATTAAGTAAGTGTGTAACAAGTTATTGAGAGAAGTTTTTTAAAATATATAGATTCTTTTATTTCAGTAGATGAAACTAAAAATACATTGGTGAAACTTTCAAAATTAAACTCTCCTTTAATTTTTCTTTCTTCTATTGATGTTCATACTATTAATTTTACTACCATAAAGAGCTGTGCATTTGAAGCAAGTCAATGCCATGCATTGTGAATAAAATTTGTTAGAAAAAAAAATGATACTTTAGAAAATACAGTATTTTTCTTAATGATAGAGGATGAGGTCAAAAGAAACATATAAAAAGTCCTTTGTTGCAAGGTTCAATGCACTGAGAAATGCACTTTGAATCTTCAGATGGAGGAAGAAAATAAAAGGGTAGACTATTATCACCTCTCTACAATATTTTAGATTCTGGTAAAAGGAGGATGCTATTTAACAATTCTGATTACAGTCTGGTCCAGAAATGTTGTTCTGTGTTATGGCCTCCCAAATTAAGTTTTTCTTTTGGAATCTGTTCAGAGCTTTCAAAGCCTTGGTTGATGTAGAATCCATTTCTGCCATCGCCTGAATAATCTGTCCTGTTTGTAGGAGGCCAGGTTGGATCTTTTGCCAGTTTTCTTTGCCAGATCCTATACTGACTTTTAGAATAGATTCCAAATTCTTTCTTGATCAATAGCCAGAGTGCTCGATTTTGAAGGATGGCATCCTGGAAGATCAGGTAGAAAAGACAATCAAACCATCACCTATTTTCCCTGGCAGCCAGGTTGCTCACTGCTACCCTGAATCCCCAGGATTCCTCTAAATGTGCTTATTATTTATGCTTAGTGGCCACTTCTTCTTGTAGCCCCACGAAGCCTAGCAGCTTCCTGGGTTCATTTCCTTGAGAACTGAGTGAGCTTGTGTTCATAGAAATCTGCCAAAAGCTTACAGTCTTTCGTTTCCACAGATTTCCTAGTTCAGTTCTGGCAGGAGAGTCACTTAAAATTTATTTTACTGCCAGAATGAAATAGCGAAATAATGTACTCAAAATCAAGAAAAGGAAAAAAAAAAAAAATCACTGTTACTTGCTCTCTGATGCAAAGAAGGCATCAAGTAATGGTTTGTTGAATGAATGAATGAACTCTAAAAATCAAATGGGTTTTGCTTTCCACTTTTTGTTGTTTAGTTACTAAGTTCCGTCCGACTGTTTTGCGACCCCGTGGACTATAGGCTCTGCCAGTCTCCTCTGCCCATGGAATTTCGGAGGCAAGAATACTGGAGTGGGTTGTTATTTCCTACTCCAGGGGATCTTCCCAACCTAGGGATCAAACCCACGTCTCCTGCATTGGCAGGCAGACTCTTTACCACTGAGTCACCAGGGAAGCCGTTTGCTTTCCATTTGGGGGGTTCTCTTTTTTTCTACGATTATAAGCACACACAATTTTATGCATTTATTGTAATAGAAGTGATCAAATATTGCATTCTACTTTCTCTGTCATAAAGTGTGTAGCTACCATCTTCTCAATAATCATTTTTAATGACTGTATAACATTTACTCAAATTTCTTTATTACTATTTAGTAGCACCTCTACTTTTGGAACACTTGAGTCTAATATTTTATCACTGTAGATAATACTGTGATGAAAATCTTCATACATGTAAATTTTTCTGTCTTTTTATTTTTTAAATGAAATCTCAGAAATGGAATTCCTTAAGAGTACGAGAAATTTTAAATGCATTGTATACAATGGAATATTTGTATATACACATATTTTTTCTTAATTTGGTTGATACCTTTTCTTAAGGAACTTCATGAATCTTTTCTTTTAAACTGTCCCTTAAAAAATAGTACCTGAGTTTTTCACTGAGAAGGTAAATTCATTTAGTGACACTGAGTAGAAGAGAAATGCTATAGGAGAAGACCTTTAAGGGTAAGAATTGACTAGAATGAGCAATGGCTTCCCTTCTCTCTTAATTAAGGAAGCTCTCCTAGACAGCTCTTCACTCTAAAAGGTCTCACTGAATTTTAGAGCTGGAAGGTCATTTGATCTAGTCTCTACCAGATTATTAAGACTACTAGGAAACACTCCAGTACTCTTGCCTGGAAAATCCATGGACGGAGGAGCCTGGTAGGCTGCAGTCCATGGGGTCGCTGAGAATTGGACACGACTGAGCCACTTCACTTTCACTTTTCTCTTTCATGCATTGGAGAAGGAAATGGCAACCCACTCCAGTGTTCTTGCCTGCAGAATCCCAGGGACGGGGGAGACTGGTGGGCTGCTGCCTATGGGGTCGCACAGACTCCCACACAACTGAAGCGACTTAGCAGCAGCAGGAAAGTACAATATAAGGCCTTAATGTGAGACAAAATTAGCTCATTTGATGTTTTGCTTCCTACCCTGCAGATACTGAGAGCATTTCTTTGCAGCCTTCAAAGAATTTTAAATCATTCTCATTTCCCCCAGAGAAAACATGTGTAGTTTTTAACAAGCACTTAATAACTATTATTTTGGGGGGATAAAAGTGGTTGCTTAAACAATGAGCATCTGTTGAGAGTCAGCCCTTTATTTATCCTTCCCCGCAGATAGTGAGCCATACACAAACTTCTTTACCTCTACAAAGAAGGCCACACAGAACTGGGTGAGAGCTGCCACCAAAACTGAAACCCTCCATGATGTTACAGTTGGGACGAACTGTTGAAAAAGAAATACTACCTTTATACTTTGCATACTTTACACTTGACACACATTCTCTTATTTAATTTATATATATTTGTAACAACTCTCTGGGCTTAGAGGGTAGACGTTACTCTCTCAGCTTTACAGATGAGAAGGTCAATACCTTGACCTAGGACTCAATACCAAGAAATAAATGGCAGAGTCAGAATTCAAATAAAGTCTGACTGCCTCTCGCCCAGTGCTCCCTCCACTGCCTGATGATAAACATGGAGTCAGCGTGCCCTGGATCAAAGACATGAGACAGGACACTTTGGAGCCTGTGTTCTTTCTCTTCATTTTTATCTTCTCAAATACAATAAAGATTAAATCATGCATCTAATGATATTATTACTTCTAATGCTCCCAAAGCAAAATCTACTTGCAGCTCATTCATTCAGTAACGTTGACATAAGAGTAAAAGAAATAAAAGGTGGACAGAGGTTCAAGTTTATTTTAATAGACACTTGGTGAATAATTTTTGAATAAATATTCTCAGCCCTAAATCTAATGCCTTGATGAAAGCTGAACTGGCTCAATCTATCTCCTTTTAAGGATTAAAGAGACCACCAAATACACTTATTGAATAGGTGTGAAATCTACAACTTCCTGTAGATACATCCACAACAAAAGATGAATTATGAAATTCCTTTTTTGACTCTAAAAGGTAGGATGACTGTATAGAGGCTGAGCTCTGCTAAGGACTAAAACCACAGACCCTCCATAATGTTTAAATGCTCACCTTTGATTCTTATTCCTGTTCTCATAGGTTATTTAAAGTAAGAACATGTTATTTTTCCTCCTAAGTGGAAACAGCCTTTCTCAAGGATGTGAAATAGGCTTGCTGGGTAGCAGGTGGTCTGGAGAGGACTGTGAGATCCGGCAGTTGATCAATGGTAATGGAGCACTTGGCCCTTTCCCACATCCTGCTACTGCCCTGATCTGGGAGGTCACTTCTCCACGCGTTGGCCTGGAATGCACTTATCACATCACTTTGGAATTATCTTCTGTGATGCTCTCCCCTCCTAGCTTCTGAGCTATTTGAGAGCAGTGACCACATCTTACTCGTTTTTGTAACCCCAGTGCCAAGCCCACTCTGAAGCTTCACAATGCTTTGTAAGTGACTGAATGGTCTGGGTCTTCATATCCTAACTGCTTGTCTCCACAGCTTGTCTTCCCTCACGCACATCATTCCTGCTGTCATCTAACAAATCTGTCTTAAGTGCTCCACTGAAAAACCTGCTCTGATGTCTTCAGTGACTCCCATTGCTCTCGACATAGTGTTGAACTATCATTGTCTGCCTTCCTCCATCCACGTCTACTCCACAACTTACTGGCTTAATCTTAGCTAACCTTCTAGGTGGTCTGTGAAACAAATCTTGCTTTGGATTTTCCTCTCAGCCATTCTACATTCTTTTGGATTTCCAAAACGAAAGAGATTGGGCCACCCCTCTCTGCTTGTGCTTAGGCTGTTCTCCTAGTTGGGAATATCCCTACCTCCCACTTAGCAAAGTCGAACCTATCCTTCCAGACCAGATCAAGTTGCGTCTCCTGCATGAAGCCTCCCGTGGAAGCCACAGGCCCCAGGGAGAGCTCCTCCTTCCTATGTCGCTGCCACTCCTCTCTGTGTTACACTCTCTTCAAGCATGGACGGCCTCAGTTGGCCATGCCATCACTTCACTGGGTATGGCTGATCTTTGGAACTAAACTATAGGAAGAGGGCCAGAGCCAATCTTTGTCTTTCTATTTTTCCTACAATGCTAGGGCCAAAAATAGGCTCAATAACTTATTAATAAATTTAATTTTAACCCTTGAAATAAGACCACCCCCCCCCATTGTTAGTGTCTTACAGACAGAACATGACTGGCTTACAGTCAATATTTTCCTACTCTTCACAACTCCATTATAAAGGACTTATACTATATGATTAAAAAATTAAAGTTGGAGGATTAACTATTGTATTATTGCATTAATTTCATTGTATTAGTATAACACAGAAGAATAAAATATCCAAACACAGTGTTTTAGATATAAACAGAATAAATGACCCAATTGATGATACTAATAATATGAAAACACTCAGACCAGCATGTGTGAGACAGAGATATGTTATTTGCTCTTCTAGTAAATGAAAATCTTCTTCTGCATTGCTTCAGTCCTGTCCGACTCTGCGACCCCATAGACAGTAGCCCACCAGGCTCCCCCGTCCCTGGGATTCTCCAGGCAAGAACACTGGAGTGCGTTGCCATTTCCTTCTCCAATGCATGAAAGTGAAAAGTGAAAAGTGAAAGTGAAGTTGCTCAGTCGTGTCCGACCCTTAGCGACCCCATGGACTGCAGCCTACCAGGCTCCTCCACCCATGGGATTTTCCAGGCAAGAGTACTGGAGTGGGGTGCCATTGCCTTCTCCGAGTAAGTGAAAATAGCCTCACAATATTCAGTGACCAGAGAGAATATGGGTGTAACTGACTTGTAAATTATCAGTACAATGCAAATACAGCCCCACTGCACATAGGAGTCACGGATTCCACATACCTCCATTCCACGGTATATATCTTGAAAATCAGAAAACTGAAGGAAAATTGTGAGGCCCAAGGCAGACGCCAGCAAAAATGAGAATGTATCTGAAGAAACAGCAAACATTATTTTTAGATGCTGAGGGAATGTTTCCTGTAATTTGGCACACACGTTTCAGTATCAATTATCTTTGTTGGGCAAATACTGGATACATCTTCAGATGTTTTGATATATCCTCATATGTTTTAAAATGTGTTCTAATGCTTACAAGACAAAGGTGATATCTTAAAAATCTTTCCTTGAAAGGCTGAGTGTAGAAAGTTGGTAATTAAATATATTCTAGTAAATAAATATATTCTAGTAAACTCCATGAAGAAGTTACCTCAACTGAGGAGTCCTTGGGGCTGGGAAACCCTGCAGTAACCAGCTCATGTAAATGGTCACCAGAGAGTTCCTGTTGCTTTATCACCTCGGGTCTAGTGAGTCGTTCATGAATAAATTATTTACACAGTCAGTCTTCTTAGTGGCACCTCACTCTTCTTCATTGCTTAGAGAATAAAGTACAAGGGTCTTGAATGATCGATGTTCAAGGCCTTCCACAGCCTGGTTCCAATCAGCCTTTCTAAACTGATCTCTGGCTGCTCTTCCTTAAGTTCCGGGAAAGTTAAACCATAAACCTGCTACTCACAGAGACCCAATGCCTTCTAGCTTTCATGCCTTTGTTCACAAAATATCCTGTGTAGATGGTAGGCGTCCAGTCTTGGCAAGTTCCCAGTTTTTCTTAAAAAGCCCTGTTCCAATACCAGTTTCTTTTTAAAGACTCTCCAATTCTCCATTACCAAGTTTTATTTCATATGGTATTTATCACTCTGCTTTGCATGGTCTTCATATATATATATTCAGTATGTTATAACCACCTTAAAGGGATTTTGATCTGCTTCTCTGGGACTCCAGTTGGAAATGGAAGTGAGAAACTCACATGCATATCTGCTGGCTTCTTTCTCTCCAACCTGCCCAGATGGCTTTACTTTGGGATGCTCAATTTCTCAGGATGCACAGTGCCAACATCCTTGTCCTTATTTCCCCAACTCCATCCCCTCTTGTGGCCATCAGCTTCTAGGCACTTTGTAGACAGTGCTTTATATATGCTTTTCAATGGGATTAGCACCTTCAGGCCCAAATAGCAGCATTTAATCAGTGTTGCTGTTATATACTACTTGCAGTCTTCAAAATTTTAAAAATAAGCTAGATTTTCTCTTGTATTCTCTCTACCTCATTTCTTCCAGTGCTGATGGTTTATGGGCCCCTAAGTGCATAGATCTACATTAAACAGAAATCAGAGGAACTGTCCCACTACAGCAGGCCCTATATTTTGAAGCCACAAGAGCTCTGTTTTAATCCTCACCACCTACATTCACCTTCATATTCATCCATACCTCACTCTACATATACAACTAGATGTAGCACCTCTTAGAAGAATACCCATGCTTGCTTGAGAGGAGTGTGAGGCAGAGAGAAGAAAGGAGGGAGCTGCATCTCCTAAAATAAAGCAATCTGAGCAGATTGGTGATGAGAAGGCCCTAGGAGGTAGCTGTGTGGATTTTTAATTTCCTTCAGTGTTTCTAATTCCCAAGGACCCAGATGTTGGGAAGAAGATGACGCCCCAAGTGTCCATCCTGATAAAGTACTCACTGAAACTGGGCTGAGTACTGTACACGTACTGCTCTCAGTACTGAGTACTGCTCTCAGCCCAGGGGTCTGAAAAGCAGACCAGGCTAGGGCACAAATGAGCAGAATGGAAACAACATGATGAGGCTCTCTTCTTTAATTCAGCTTTGGACAACTTCATAAAGAACTGAAGTGAATGTTGCCCTCCTATAATTAATTACTAATGATGAGGAAACTGGAATGAATGGGGTTCTATTTGCACATGTGATTTGGGAAGACGAGCCCTGGGCAAACCAGGGCTATAGACTATTCTCAGATAAGAAGAGGCTTAACAGATAGTCACACCTGTTTCCATAAAAATTAAATCTGTACTTGTTCTATGGCTCATCATCATAAAGTTGATCTGGCAAAGACTGTTAAAAAAGGTAAAGACTTTTCTGTTACATTAAAATAGAATTATGCATTTTAATAGCCATTCTGAGAACTTTTGACTTGTAACCTTGAGACTATATGTTTTACTATAAGATTATGTTTGTTAGAGTATGTTTATAAAAAACTTTTTTCATTTGAAATTACCAGTTATGTTTGACATAGAGACTTCAATTTACCCACAAAATTTAAGTCCCTATGATGTAACTAGTTCAGCTCTAATTAACTCATTACGTTGAGAATGACTTTGCAGCTATTATTCAAATTAAAGTATTAGCCGGTGTAATATATTCTCCTTGTAAAATCTATTTACAATTAAAAAAAAAAAAGTAACCTGAAAACATAAAATAGAATCTTGATTTGTTTTGACAGGAGCCAGGGACATTATCAGATACTATATCAAAATTAAGATAAATTTGAACAAAAATAAGAAATTCAGGAAAAAAATTGTAACAACCGTAATTAAAACAAGATTTTAGCATGCTCTCAAAACCTCTGACAAAACAGCTATAGAAAAGAAAATGGTTGAGGGGGATGAAAACAGAAAGCACGTGAATAATATAATTGCTAAAACTGGTTGTATATGATAAATTAATTTTTAATTTAGGAATAAGAATGAGACTTCTCTAATATCTATGACTCTTTTGAAACTTAGAAATTAGAGTTTATGACATGTGATATACAAAATTGTAGTAAAATTTCCAGATCAGAAATATTACAGGCTAGATTTTCTTTGACCATGACAATAAAACTAGAAACTAGTAACTAAGGAAAAAATCTCCCCACATACAAATCAAAATTCTAAAGATCTGTCAAGTCAAAAAGGAAACTAATAGCTTCTATTTGGAAACTTTCAAGAAAAAGAGTAGTAAGAGAATGAAAACAAAATCTTTTCCCACTTTAAAATGGAAAACCAATATTCTTGTAACTAGAGGATCAAAGAGGAATAAGTCATTATAAGAGAACTATGAAAATGTAAATAATGTAACCCTAATTACAATTATTGGTCTTGATGTTTTTTCTAATTTTATAAGAATAAAAGAAAAGCTATGGATTATAAAGTCAATTCAAACATTAAAGAATTTTCCAAGGAAAGTAAGAAGAGGGGGAAAATGGGAAAAGTAAAAATGAATAAATTAGAAAATAGAGGAGAGAAAAGCCTGCACAGCAACGAAAACCCAGCAGATTTCACCCCAAAACAATGAATTTCACCTTTTACTCAAGTGCTCACGGAACCTTCTCCAAGATAGATCACATCCTGGGCCATAAATCTAACCTTGATAAATTCAAAAAAATTGAAATCATTCCAAGCATCTTTTCTGACCATAATGCATTAAGATTAGATCTCAATTACAGGAGAAAAACTATTAAAAATTCCAACATTTGAAGGCTGAACAACACACTTCTGAATAACCAACAAATCACAGAAGAAATCAAAAAAGAAATCAAAATATGCATAGAAATGAATGAAAATGAAAACACAACAACCCAAAATCTGTGGGACACTATAAAAGCAGTGCTAAGAGGAAAGTTCATAGCAATACAGGCATACCTCAGGAAACAAGAAAAAAGTCAAATAAATAACCTAACTCTACACCTAAAGCAACTAGAAAAGGAAGAAATGGAGAACCCCAGAGTTAGTAGAAGGAAAGAAATCTTAAAAATTAGGGCAGAAATAAATGCAAAAGAAACAAAAGAGACCATAGCAAAAATCAACAAAGCCAAAAGCTGGTTTTTTGAAAAGATAAATAAAATTGACAAACCATTAGCCAGACTCATCAAGAAACAAAGGGAGAAAAATCAAATCAATAAAATCAGAAATGAAAATGGAGAGATCACAACAGACAACACAGAAATACAAAGAATCATAAGAGACTACTATCAGCAATTATATGCCAATAAATTGGACAACGTGGAAGAAATGGACAAATTCTTAGAAAAATACAACTTTCCAAAACTGAACCAGGAAGAAATAGAAAATCTTAACAGACCCATCACAAGCACGGAAATTGAAACTGTAATCAGAAATCTTCCAGCAAACAAAAGCCCAGGTCCAGACGGCTTCACAGCTGAATTCTACCAAAAATTTCGAGAAGAGCTAACACCTATCCTACTCAAACTCTTCCAGAAAATTGCAGAGGAAGGTAAACTTCCAAACTCATTCTATGAGGCCACCATCACCCTAATACCAAAACCTGACAAAGATGCCACAAAAAAAGAAAACTACAGGCCAATATCACTGATGAACATAGATGCAAAAATCCTCAACAAAATTCTAGCAATCAGAATCCAACAACACATTAAAAAGATCATACACCATGACCAAGTAGGCTTTATCCCAGGAATGCAAGGATTCTTCAATATTCGCAAATCAATCAATGTAATTCACCACATTAACAAATTGAAAAATAAATGCCATATGATTATCTCAATAGATGCAGAGAAGGCCTTTGATAAAATTCAACATCCATTTATGATAAAAACTCTCCAGAAAGCAGGAATAGAAGGAACATACCTCAACATAATAAAAGCTATATATGACAAACCCACAGCAAACATTATCCTCAATGGTGAAAAATTGAAAGCATTTCCCCTAAAGTCAGGAACAAGACAAGGATGTCCACTTTCACCGCTACTATTCAACATAGTTCTGGAAGTTTTGGCCACAGCAATCAGAGCAGAAAAAGAAATAAAAGGAATCCAAATTGGAAAAGAAGAAGTAAAACTCTCACTGTTTGCAGATGACATGATCCTCTACATAGAAAACCCTAAAGACTCCACCAGAAAATTACTAGAGCTAATCAATGAATATAGTAAAGTTGCAGGATATAAAATCAACACACAGAAATCCCTTGCATTCCTATACACTAATAATGAGAAAGTAGAAAACGAAATTAAGGAAACAATTCCATTCACCATTGCAACGAAAAGAATAAAATACTTAGGAATATATCTACCTAAAGAAACTAAAGACTTATATATAGAAAACTATAAAACACTGATGAAAGAAATCAAAGAGGACACTAATAGATGGAGAAATATACCATGTTCATGGATTGGAAGAATCAATATAGTGAAAATGAATATATTACCCAAAGCAATCTACAGATTCAATGCAATCCCTATCAAGCTACCAGCGGTATTTTTCACAGAACTAGAACAAATAATTTCAAGATTTGTATGGAAATACAAAAAACCTCGAATAGCCAAAGCAATTTTGAGAAAGAAGAATGGAACTGGAGGAATCAACTTACCTGACTTCAGGCTCTACTACAAAGCCACAGTCATCAAGACAGTGTGGTACTGGCACAAAGACAGAAATATAGATCAATGGAACAAAATAGAAAGCCCAGAGATAAATCCACACACATATGGACACCTTATCTTTGACAAAGGAGGCAAGAATATACAATGGAGTAAAGACAATCTCTTTAACAAGTGGTGCTGGGAAAACTGGTCAACCACTTGTAAAAGAATGAAACTAGATCACTTTCTAACACCACACACAAAAATAAACTCAAAATGGATTAAAGATCTAAATGTAAGACCAGAAACTATAAAACTCCTAGAGGAGAACATAGGCAAAACACTCTCCGACATAAATCACAGCAGGATCCTCAATGATCCGCCTCCCAGAATACTGGAAATAAAAGCAAATATAAACAAATGGGATCTAATTAAAATTAAAAGCTTCTGCACAACAAAGGAAACTATAAGCAAGGTGAAAAGACAACCCTCTGAATGGGAGAAAATAATAGCAAATGAAGCAACTGACAAACAACTAATCTCAAAAATATACAAGCAACTTATACAGCTCAATTCCAGAAAAATAAACGACCCAATCAAAAAATGGGCCAAAGAACTAAATAGACATTTCTCCAAAGAAGACATACGGATGGCTAACAAACACATGAAAAGATGCTCAACGTCACTCATTATCAGAGAAATGCAAATCAAGACCACAATGAGATACCACTTCACACCAGTCAGAATGGCTGCGATCCAAAAGTCTGCAAGCAATAAATGCTGGAGAGGGTGTGGAGAAAAGGGAACCCTTTTACACTGTTGGTGGGAATGCAAACTAGTACAGCCACTATGGAGAACAGTGTGGAGATTCCTTAAGAAATTGCAAATAGAACTGCCTTATGACCCAGCAATCCCACTGCTGGGCATACACACCGAGGAAACCAGAATAGAAAGAGACACATGTACCCCAATGTTCATTGCAGCACTGTTTATAATAGCCAGGACATGGAAACAACCTAGATGTCCATCAGCAGATGAATGGATAAGAAAGCTGTGGTATATATACACAATGGAGTATTACTCAGCCATTAAAAAGAATACATTTGAATCAGTTCTAATAAGATGGATGAAACTGGAACCAATTATACAGAGTGAAGTAAGCCAGAAAGAAAAACACCAATACAGTATACTGACACATATATATGGAATTTAGAAAGATGGTAGTGAGGACCCTGTATGCAAGACAGTAAAAAAGATACAGATGTGTAGAGTGGATTTTTGGACTCTGTGGGAGAGGGAGAGGTAGCAGGTGGGATGATTTGGGGAAAAAAAAAAAAAAGAAAATAGAAAATGCACAGAAGTATTAAATCTGAGAGCTTGTTATTTAAAGAAAACCAGTAAAAGTACATTTCTGGTAAAAATAAATGAACACAGTGCACATAAACATAATATGATAAGATACTAAACATTGTAGATGGCATTAAAATTATAACAATATCATGCAAAACCCTGTCCTAAAACAAAATAATCTCACTGAAATGGAATTATGGGTTAACTTTTTTTAATTTTAAAAAACAGTTTAAAAAGAGGACACCTAAATAAATTCTCAAGAAATTAATTCTTTTAATGAAAATATTTGGAACCAGATGATTTTACTNAAAAAAAGAAAATAGAAAATACACAGAAGTATTAAATCTGAGAGCTTGTTATTTAAAGAAAACCAGTAAAAGTACACTTCTGGTAAAAATAAATGAACACAGTGCACATAAACATAATATGATAAGATACTAAAACATTGTAGATGGCATTAAAATTATAACAATATCATCCAAAACCCTGTCCTAAAACAAAATAATCTCACTGAAATGGAATTATGGGTTAACTTTTTTAATTTTAAAAAACAGTTTAAAAAGAGGACACCTAAATAAATTCTCAAGAAATTAATTCTTTTAATGAAAATATTTGGAACCAGATGATTTTACTGGGCTCTCATAAATAGTGAAGGAATAGACTATTTCTAACTATAAAATATTTTTCAAAGGAAAGAAAAAGTCCCAAGAATTTTGAAGTCTTAATATCCACACCTAAAAAATCTCTAACACAAAATACTTCAGACCAATCACAGACAAAATATAGATATTAAAAGCAATATTAAAAAACAGTAGGATTCATTTTACTAAAAGTGAAATCCACCACAAATAAGTAGAATTTGTTCAAGAATATGAAAATATTTAATAAGTTTATTAATGTAACATGTTCTAGCAATACGTCAAAATATAAAACAAGTATAATCATCCTAGTAGGAAGGATGAAGGGCAGGATGTAAAGAAGAGAGTTGATGAAATACATCTCCCATTTTATCATTTTAAAACATACTCTTGATTTACTGGAAATAGAAAGGTATTTTTCTTCACATGATGTGGCCCACCTTGAACCAATATTCAAAACCATATTTACAAGTGAAAAATTACTAGAAGTATTTTTATGAAGGAGTAGAACTATCTACTGCTTCCACTAGTACTTAACATTGTCCTGGAAATTCTGGATTGTACACTAAAACTGAAAATATAAATAAGCATTATAGCTATTGGAAAGGAAGAAGGAACATTAGTTTCTTTGTTGGTAATGCCGTGCAGCTTGTGGGATCCTACTTTCCCAACCAGGGATCGAGCCTGTGGCTCCTATAATGGAAGAGCAGAGTCCTAACCACTGGACTATCAAGAAATTCCCTGTGGAACATTATTAATTGCAGATGATAGTAATTACCTTTCTAGAACACTCAAATAGCAAAGACTAATAGAAAAATTCAGAAAGAATTCTGAGTAGAAAATAAACATTATAAACAGCACTATATTTGGGAGTTCGTGTACACCCGTGGCAGATTCATGTCAATGTATGCCAAAACCAATAGAGTACTGTAAAGCAAAATAAAGTAAAATGAAAAAAAAAAAAAGCACTATATCATTCACATATATTTGTGATCACTGATTAGAAAATATTATGGGAAAAAGTCAATCACTATATAAAAAAATACAAAAAGCAGAAGATTCGTTTTTAAAATAAATGCATAGGATCTATAGTGGAGAAAGCCACAAATATTTACTAAGAGACATAAAAGTATGAATACATTAATAATACTCAAATTAGGACATGGCTAATGACTAATCAATACAGCACATGCTTATCTGCACATAAACGTGTTTCTGCCCTTGGGCTTTTTACCACCTGTGATAATTATGGTTCAGTACTCAATTTTAGAGTATTGCAATTGTTTCCTTCTTGGCCAATCACTTCACCAGTAAGTTGCAACTCTGGGGATAGTGGGAGAGTAGAAAAAACATATTTGAAAAGAAAAGTTAAATTTTACACTTACAGTTTGTGTAGATAGGTTTTCGAAATGGCTTGCCCTTAGAAAAGATAAACGCTGTTGTGATACAGTTGATGGTGGTGATGGGCCACAGTGTGGTACTTTCAAAGCTTAAAACTGAACCGGGAAGCAATGCTCCATTTCCAGTCCAGTTTCTTGACAAACTCACATTTGGTGAGAAATTACTCTGGCTGTCCAGAAAGCACTTACTGGAAAAGAATAACCAGCATTTATGGAACTTTCATTGTATTTTTATCCAGCCAGTAGGAAAAAATTAACTAATCATGACCCAGGGACCTCACCTTGCAAGTTGTTTCAACAAATAACTACCAGGATATATTTTGTTCACCTCTTGCAGTAGCAAAGCAGAAATAAACTGCAGAGGAAGTCAAGATAGTTCTTTGTCCAGAAGCCTATCTAGAACAAATGATCTGTCTTGAAAGGGCTTAGATGACAATTTCCTGTGAAATTCCTTTCAATTCAGAGCATATGAACTCTATGTATATGTATGCGTGCATGGTGTGTTTCCTTTTGTGAACTGATATAAATCTCTTAATGTGAGTCCTGAGTTGGAATCTGCCTATTCTGACCCACTCTCCTCACATAACCAAAACCTCTCCATGAGGATTTGAACAATCTCCTGCTTATGAGTGTCTGTGTTTCTGTTTTGCTAACAAATTAAACTCAACCTTTTCAGGCAGGCCCAGAAGACTTTCAAACTCTGGTCTCAGTCAACCTTTCCAGCCTTATCTTTTGCTAGACTTCCCATGCTCCTTATACTCCAATCACAGGGGAATATTCCTTTTCCCCTTTTGCACACCTCTGAGTCCAGACGTGCTATTTCTATCTGAAACTCTTTACATTCAGTGGTGAGCATATCTAGTGCCCTTCAGTCTCCTCTCTAGTGATGCATTTAGTTCATTGTTTTGCAGTTATTCCTTCACATATTTTTATTTTCCATTCTTGGGATCAGAGTTCTTTGAATGTGAAATTTTACTTCTGGCTTTATTTCCCTTTGCTTGTTTGTTTTACTTAACTATGTAGCAAATTCTTAGCACCTAGCACAGTGATGCCACATGATATTTTCTCCAAAAAAAATATTTAAGAAATGGACTTTCCCAGTGTTGACTGATCCATTTGCAATCTTCATTTTTTTCAGTAATCAAACCCACAAAGAAATTTGTTTTCACTGGCTTTCTTGTTTAGTTTCAAACTTTTTACTACTATTACAACTGTTTATAGATAAAATTCATTTTTCAATTGTGAATTCAAATGCAAGGCATAAGTCTTATCCTAGACTTCCTAGGCTCCCAAAATGTGCTTTGCATATAGTAAATATTCAGTTGGTGCCTGCAGAATACATTAATGAAGCAAGCAATCAACAGTCACAAAGCTTTCTAGCCCAAAGGGAATAGATAGACTAGAAGGCCTGAATTACAGAGCTTAACACCAAAATATATCTAATCTAATAAACTTGCATTGTAGATAAGACAGTTGAGTAGTTAATGACAAAGGCAGGACAACCCATCCATCACCATTTTGGTTACCCCAAGTTGCCTCCTAGATTCATTCAGAAGGCTACTTCTCCAAATACATGTGCTCCAATTTGTGGAAAAATCTGGTTTTGAGATAAAAATGAACTCTATACTCTAAGTAATGCTTGAATTGCTGAATTTGGGTTTTAAATTACAATCTTAGACATCATTTTGTAGTTTCCGATCTCTCTACAGATCCCTGGGGCTCTGATGCCTTCAGGATGACAGAGGAGTGAAGGGGAATTTGTACAAGCCCTACTCCAAAAGGATCAGCTCTTTCTGCCCTTCTCTTTTGGAGACTGGGCAGGCTTTGTCAAAAAAACAGTTTGAGCATCTAAGTTCACCTCATCTTACCCTTTATTTATAGTTAAGGAAATTAAAGCCCTGGGAGGTGAAGAGACTTGCCCTGAGTCTACAGATCAGAATAATAACATTCATTTGAAAAACTGAAACTAATATAAACAAATCTGTTTTGTCTAGCAGGGACCTGTTGACTTAAGCCCATCAGTCAAATCTCGACACCTGGTTTTGTCAATAAAGTTTTATTGGAACACTGTCACACTGACTTGTTTATGTGTTGTCTCTGGCTGCTTTTCACTGCAACTGAAGAGTTGAGTAGTTGCAGCAGAGACCACAGAGCCCACAAGGCCCCAAGTTTTACTACCTGGCCCTCTACTAGAGATGTTTGCCAACTTCTGGTTTATATGACATCCAAACCACCAGGGAGTGAATATATTCATCCAGTCAAGTGACTATTACATCTATTTATCAGCAGCCAATGTGGAGCTCTTTCCCCACCCACTCCACATAGCTCACCCCGGGACTCCAGCCATTGACTCTGTCCTGTGTTCTATCCCACCACTGAGGTTTTGTAGTACAGAAACAACTTTGGTTAATTACAATTTATATTTCAAGCTAATTTGAACAAAGTCATTAGATATTCATTGTACCACCTTCAGAAAGGAAAACTAAGGAACCAAACTTTACCTGTATCTGTAGACTTCACAATACCAGGGCTGCTGCTTCAACAAAAGAAATGCACAGATCTGCACAATGCAGTTGAAGCAGGTGTTCAAAACAACTGACAGCAGCAAAGGGGGAGAGAGAAGCTGTCCTGATGGTCGGTATGGAGCCAATTTCGGGTACGCGTGCGTCGCGCTCACTGAAAGACAAATGTATTTTTCCTAGGTCCAATTTCACTATTGAGAATAAAAGATTGAGATGCATGTTATTCTGGTCTCGCATCAGGGTTCAGATACAGTCAACATGCACTGAGGGTTTACATCTAGGTAAGTTCACTGCTCAGCTGCACACCAGCGCTACCAACCTTAGCCTTGTCCATGCTTTGGTTTCATCTTCAGAAATGAAAAGTGATGGATTCAAAAGTTCTATAATTAATACATGCACCATATTGCATGGTGAAGATATTTTCTTTACCACCAGATTGGTCAGGAATGGTGTATAAAAGATGGCCTCCCACCTGAATAAGAGTACTGTTATCTCTCAAGGACGATGGGGAAGTGGAGAATTANATTGCATGGTGAAGATATTTTCTTTACCACCAGATTGGTCAGGAATGGTGTATAAAAGATGGCCTCCCACCTGAATAAGAGTACTGTTATCTCTCAAGGACGATGGGGAAGTGGAGAATTAAGTGGTAGAAAGCAAGGAGGCATCCAGTTGGACTAACGTTCATATGCTGGGAAATTTTTTAAAAAAGCAAAAAAGGTTCACTCTGTTATTCATTCAGCCAACATTCTTTGAGCATGTCAGTGTACCAGGATACATGCTACAGGTGTGTTCTGCCATCTCCTGAAGAAGTGTGCAAATGGAGGACTGCTAGAGTGCATTAGACTTAGGAAAAGGAACTTAAAATATTGCCTTTAGATGGGAGTGTTAAAATACATTTTGGTCCTAGTGTTTGTTTTTTAACATTTGGGGTTGGCAATGGGCTCAGCAAGAAAGCATCCACCTGCAATGGGTCGGGAAGATCCCCTGGAGGAGGAAATGGCAACCCACTTCAGTATCATTGCCAGGAAAACTGCGTGGACAGAGGAGCATGGCGAGCTATAATCCACAGGGTCACAAACAGCTGGACAGAACTGAGTGACTAAGCACACACTGCACACCAAAAAAAATTAAAAAAAGGCGATTACATCTGCCTTAGAAGTCTCATATCCTAGCAAACTGATGAAAATGGAATGGACTTGACTCTCAGGGCAGAGCAGGAAAGAAGCTTGGCGAGGTCAGGATGTTTCAGTTCTTTCCATCTGTCACTCCTCTCATTTTCATAGCTTATGGCTGCTTTCTCTGATGTAAGAAAGAGGAGCATATATCCTTAGGGCTGTGTTCATTCCTGAGGGGGACAGGGCACTGAGGAATGAGCATCCATTGTTGGATAGTAAAAGTTTACAGTGGGTCTTTAGTTTGCTCAGTGCATGTTCTGGGGTAATCACAGACAGTCTTTGGTCTGTCGTTATCTCATGCATGCATACTAAGTCGCTTTAGTCATGTCCAACTCTTTACAACCTTATATAGACTGTAGTGCACCAGGCTCCTCTGTCCATGGGATTCTCCAGGCAAGAATACTGGAGTGGGTTGCCATGCCCTCCTCCAGGGGATCTTCCCAACCCAGGGACTGAACCCATGTCTCTTATGTCTCTTGCCCTGATAGGCAGATTCTTTATCACTAGTGCCACCTGGGAAGCCCCTCTGGGGCTTCCAGATGTGTGGGAATGTCTAAATGGTCTCCAAAGGCTCTTGCAGCTCATTTAGCTAAAGCTCTCTGGCTGTCTAAGCTTTAACTGTACTAATTTAATCAATTTTTCCAGGAGGCTGTAAAGCTAGAGTCTATGAGGTATGCAAAGGTAAGAAGGACATCTCATCTGCTTCCAAAGAGCTTGAGTCCCATTGGGAAACACATGGGGTGTGTAATAAAGAAAGTGACTAGTCTTCGTCTCAGATTCCTGGGAGGTCACTTCTGGACTCTTGGAGTGAGGAGTCTGACTGGCCTTTGTCTTCACTTCCTGGAATATAGCCTCTAATTCTTGGAATTTCCTAATTGATAGGAGTATCTTTTCTGTTCACAGTAGGCCTGAAGAGAGTTTGTGCTAATGAGATGACTCAGTATGTGTGAGTTGGCCATGCCCCAAATATCAACTGTGTGATTAGAAGGCTGGGGGCTTTGAGCCACTTGCTATCTACTCAACCTTCAGGGGAAGCTGGAGTCTGTGTTCAACCTTATGGCCAATGGTTCAGTCAATCATATCTATTTAATGAAACCTCAGTAAAAATTCCCTACACTAAAGCTCAGATGAGTGTTTCTTACCGCCCCCCGCCCCGCTAATATTCTGAATATGGTCATATATCACTGTGCTGGAGAGTAAAGCAAACTGACTCCTGAGGGAGAGGCCAATGGAAATGTCATGTCTGAGATCTTCCCAGACCTTGCCCTTATGTCTTTCCCTTTGGTTGGCTCTATCTTGTACCCTTTTGCTATAGTAAAGCTATAATAAGCTAAATAGCCCTTTCCTGAGTTCTGTGAGTTGTTGCTGTCCATGATTGAATTCTGAGGGACTAGTAAGAACCCCTACATTAATAACCATCAGATGAGAGGTGTTCATAGCATGGGGACTCCCAAGCTTACAGCTGATATCTAAAGTGAAGGCAGTCTTATGAAGGCTGTGAGGTCTGGCCCAACTCCAGATAATTGGTGTCAGAAGTTATCCCATGGGCTCACAAGGCGGACAAGGTGGACTGTGGTCAGTGCTGAGAAGGGGTGCAAGGAGATGGGGGCTGCAGGAGGCAGAGGCCGCAGTGCTTGGAATTCTCTCTGTTGTCTAATATCCAAGGTAGAATGTGACCACAGAGTTCATGGACAGGCTGTGGGTACTGGAGTGACGTGTAATTGCATCTCCGTGCATCGGCCTTCTACTTATTTGGTTTTCTCCTTTTTAGAAGCTCATTGTAATTTCTGCCTTTTCTTTTACACAGGGACTGTGAGAGACTGAATTATTGGTCTCATCTCATTGTGAAAGAGTATACTTTATCTCCCTGTAATGTTGTTTTTTACTGTGTGATTTTCTCTGGCCAAAGAGATGTTAGCAGGGTTATTATTTTTATTTTTAATTGTAGGATAATGACTTCACAATATCATGATGGTTTTTGCCACACATCAACATGAATCAGCCACAGGCATACCCAGGTCCCCGCTTTCAGGAGCCTCCCTCCCCATCCCAGCCTTCTAGGTTGTCACAGAGCACTGGCTTTGGTTCCCTGCTTCATACAGCAAATTCCCACTGGCTATCTATTTTACGTATGGTAATGTATGTGTTAGCAGAGTTGTGAGGCATGCTTGCGTGGCTTGGCTAGCTCTCTGGCTCTGCTCTCTTTGCTCTATACTGATAACACACCCAGGTCTGTCTATTCAGCCTGGCCTCAGAAAGAAAATTGTGAAACAAACCTCAGTTAAACCCAGAACCTGGACCATGACCATCTAATCTACACACTAAGCAGAGTGGCTCAGACGAGCCAACCTAGACTAAGTGAATGATAGTCAGCTCACAGAAGCATAAGTGGGTGTTGCAAGCCACTGAGTTTTGAGGGTGGTTTATTATACAGCATTACTGTGACAATAGCTGATTGATACAGATTATTACATAAAGATTATTTTAACTTTTTCTGTTTTAAAGATGTTTAATACTTTCTGATAGGGAAATATACTTGTATACTTGAACTATGGACAGGGGTTTGTGACATTGTACAGGAAAGAGGAATCAAGACCATCCCCAGAAAAAGAAATGAAAAAAGCAAAATGGCTGTCTGAGGAGGCCTTACAAATAGCTGTGAAAAGAAGGGAAGCAAAAAGCAAAGGAGAAGAGGAAAGATATACCCATTTGAATGCAGAGTTCCAAGGAATAGCAAGGAGAGATAAGAAAGCCTTCCTCAGCGATCAATGCAAAGAAATAGAGAAAAACAATAGAACAGAAAAGACTAGAGATCTCTTCAAAAAAATTAGAGATACCAAGGGAACATTCATGCAAAGATGGGCTCAATAAAGGACAGAAATGGTATGGACCTAACAGAAGCAGGAGATATTAAGAAGGTGTTGCCACCTCTTGCCACCAAGATATTAAGAGGTGGCAAGAATACACAGAAGAACTGTACAAAAAAGATCTTCACGACCCAGATAATCATGATGATGTGATCACTAATCTAGAGCCAGACATCTTGGAATGTGAAGTCAAGTGGGCTTTAGAAAGCATCACTACGAACAAAGCTAGTGGAGGTGATGGAATTCCAGTTGAGCTGTTTCAAATCCTGAAAGATGATGCTGTGAAAGTGCTGCACTCAATATGCCAGCAAATTTGGAAAACTCAGCAGTGGCCACAGGACTGGAAAAGGTCAGTTTTCATTCCAATCCCAAAGAAAGGCAATGCCAAAGAATGCTCAAACTACC
>SJYX01023417.1:46195-97055 GCA_006410675.1 Oreotragus oreotragus | reverse complement strand
TGGCAATTTGATCTCTGGTTCCTCTGCCTTTTCTAAAACCAGTTGGAACATCTGGAAGTTCACAGTTCATGTATTGCTGAACTTGGAGAATTTTGAGCATTACGTTACTAGCGTGTGAGATGAGTGCAATTGTGCGGTAGTTTGAGCATTCTTTGGCATTGCCTGTCTTTGGTATTGGAATGAAAACTGACCTTTTCCAGTCCTGTGGCCACTGCTGAGTTTTCCAAATTTGCTGGCATATTGAGTGCAGCACTTTCACAGCATCATCTTTCAGGATTTGAAACAGCTCAACTGGAATTCCATCACCTCCACTAGCTTTGTTCGTAGTGATGCTTTCTAAAGCCCACTTGACTTCACATTCCAAGATGTCTGGCTCTAGATTAGTGATCACATCATCATGATTATCTGGGTCGTGAAGATCATTTTTGTACAGTTCTTCCACAGAATTTTTATTCGCCAACCAGGGATTGAACCTAGGCCCCTGGCGGTGAAAGCTTCATATCCTAACCACCAAGGCATTCCCAATGCACACATTTTCTTAATTGACTATTCTGACTCCATCTTACTTTTGTCCTAGATTTTTCCTTCATATATTATATCTTAGTGGTGGTGGTGAAAGTCACTCAGTCATGTCTGACTGTGACCCCACAGACTATACAGTCCATGGAATTCTCTAGGCCAGAATACTGGAGTGAGTAGCCTTTACCTTCTCCAGGGGATCTTCCCAACCCAGGGATCGAACCCAGGTCTCCCACATTGCAGCCGAATTCTTTACCATCTGAGCCACGAGGGAAGATGAAGAATACTGGTGTGGATAGCCTATGCCCTTCTACAGGGGATCTTCCCAACCCAGGAATTGAACTGGGGTCTGCTGCATTGCAGGCTGATTCTTTCCCAGTTGAGCTATCAGGGAAGCCCATCTTGTCTTATTAGCAGCCTTTGTATGTTGCCTTAAAATCTTGTGGGGACAATGCGGGGTGTGGCTATATATGCAAGTAAATAAACAAATAATATGATAGTATTATCTTTTTAAAACATTCTCCAAGAGAATATACTGGTAGATTTATTTCATTATGGTTTTGAAATTAATTTTATAAATTTTTATACAATTTTTAAGTGTTACAATCCATTCCACTTGCAGTTATTACAAAATATTGGCTATATTCCCCGTGTTGTACAATTTATCCTTGTAGCCTATCTTACATTCAGTAGTTTGTACCTCCTACACCCCCACCCCTATAGTGTACCTTCCACTCCACCCCAGGTAGCCACTAGTTTCTTCTCTATTTCTGTGAGTCTGCTTTTTTTTGTTGTTATATTCACTAGATTATAGATTAGATTCCAGGTATAAGCAACAGCATTTTGTCTTTCTGTCTTATTTCACTTCACATATTGTGATGGCATTATCTTTGTTCCTTACTAATTCAGGCTTGAACGTCAAAGCCCGAACCTGGGAACCTGGAAATGTAGATGGGTTGATGAGAGTGATTTCACATTGATTGTCCATGACTCAATGTCGGCAGATAAATGTTCACAATTCTCAGCATAGTAGTCAAGATTCTGTGATCTGACCCAACCTACTTTTTCAAATTTTATCTCCTGCTGTTCTTTCCACATACCCTACAGTGCGGTCAAATTGAAAAACTCATGCCCGGTATTTATCAGCTCCCTCTTGCTCATGCTGCTTCCTTCTACTTGAAATGCCCTTCTTTTGGTAAAAGGTATTTGGAATCTATTCAGTCTTCTTATTTTGGTTTAAATGCTACTTCTTCCATGAAGCCAACCCCAGCATCTCTCTTTTCTCCATGCTGTCTCATCCCTAACTACAGATCATCAAAAACAAGCTCCCCTTTTCCAAAACTCCCAGAGCATCTGTCGTCTCCTGGTACTCACTATTTTTGACTTGTATTTCATCCATTAATGTATGTGAATCCTCCACTAAACTCTGTATGTCAGTGATCAACATTTTAATGCCCAGGTACTTATGTGCCAAACACACAGTAGGAGACGAACACTTTTCTGAGGTGAGGTTGAATGGAGATTCTCCTCTTGTCTGGGAAATTTTGCTGAGCTTCATATTTGAGGACAATGAAAAGAAAAAATAAGTGAAAATGAAAATGTTAGCTGCTCAGTCATGTCCAACTCTTTGCGACCCTATGGACTATAGCCTGCCAGGCTTCTCTGTCCATGAAATTCTCCAGACAAGAATACTGGAGTGGGTAGCCAATACTTTCTCCAAGGGATCTTCCCAAACCAAGGGTTGAACCCAGGTCTCCTACATTGCAGGCAGATTCTTTACCATATGAGCCACAAGGGAAGTCCAAGGACAATGAAAGGTAAGCGCCAATTCAATGTCAAGAGAGAGGACTGCCATGTTGCTATCATACCTACTAAGAGGGACTCGTAATGGTCCTTCAGGGACAAACAGGCCGTCCTCCATCCCCCAGGTACCTACGTACTGACTGTACAAGAGAAAACCATGGAGATGATGGAGAGATTCCTTAATAGGAATTGTTAGGAGCAGTAAGAACTGTGGTTTTAGTCTCAGCATCACAGCACAAATGAAAGCAAAGCATAAGAACCTCTGTAGGAAATGTCCTGAAGTGGAGAGGGTGGAGATTAGCGCTCATTGTTCTGCTTGTAATATCAAAGGGAAGGGAGAGGGGGCAGCAGTGAGAACACGTGCCACATCTGTCTAGCAGGTCAAGCAGAAGCCCTGTAAATTAGCCGGGCTACAGCAGTCTCAGAAGGCATTTGCCCAACGGGGCAGTCAGCTGAGGTTAGAGAGACCAGCAGAAGAAAAAAGCTGTGTGATATGCACCACCAGAAGGCAGTTAATGAAAGGAATGCTGAGAGGTCAGAGGAGAGAGCACCACCTATGTAAAGGAGTGGTCTGGTTCAGACAACCCACAGGGAATCTCTAAAGAACTCAGGAACTCACTAGTGAGCCCCATGCAAAGGGCCTGAGTTTAGATGATTACCTTGTTAGAATACACTCGACAGGTGATAAGTACAATATGCCCATTTAAGTAGAAAGTCCTGGACTCTTGCTACTTGCATTCACCGAAGCAGGGTTGAAAGTAGCTGACACAAGGAAAACAGAGTTCATGGCCCTCTCTAATACCACCTACTCCAAGCCATGGGTCAGGCTTCACTTGGGGAAGAAAACTTTGAATTGGATGAGAATATGAAATGTTAATTTATAATACCTTGACTTTTCACATCTAAAGATGAGATCATTTCAATACCTGGAAATGACCGGGAAATGATCTGCCTATAGTATGACTGAACTCACAGGGATGGGAAAGTGATAGTGTTCAAAGGCAGAAAGTAAAAAGAGACCAAAAAAAAAAAAGGTATTTCCATTCTGTGTCTCTCACCTTCATCAGTCTAGCTGATTTAGTAAGGCATCTACACATTTGTTGACTACTAATTGAATGAAGTGCTCTCTTTTGGAAAGAACACTATGATCTAGCACCCTTCTTTTTACTCCCACGGGTAACAGTGGTCCTGCTCTGAGTCATCCCAACTCTCCCACTCAGCCTGCTCTGAGATGAGAGGCTGTTTCACAGGGTGAGCAACTGGTATTAGAGTCCATAGGCTCTTGCCATGGGAAACAGTAAAGTATACTCATCACCTTGAGAGTCAAATTCGTGACCAAAATGAAAATTAAGTGTGCAAAAGCTCAAAACAACTTGCTTGCGGTCATCTGGCAATTCTGAGGCAAAGCTACCACCCATATTTTTGAATTTCTAATACAACAGTCTACTTGTACATAGTCTTAAGTTTTTTCAAGCGCTCAACAAGTTAGTCAAGCGTCTCAAAAAAAACAGTTTGGGGTGGGGTAGTGCAATATCATTCATCTTGTAATGAGTGCTTCTAGGGTGCCATGCACTATGCTATACACTACGTGCACTGTGTTATCTAATCCTCACAACCCTGTAAGGATCTTTCACATGAATCAATTTTATGTGCGTGTGCGTGCTCAGTCACTCAGTTATGTCCGATGCTTTGTGGCCCCATGGACTGTAGCCTGCCAGGGTCCTCTGTCCATGGAATTTGACAGGCAAGAATACTGGAGTTGGTTGCATTCCCTTTTGAGGGATCTTCCAGACCCAGAGGCTGAACCCACATCTCCTGTTTCCTGCAGTAGCCGGCAGATTCTCAGAGTCACCTGGGAAGCCCCAATGAATCAATTATTTATTTAGTAAGTAACTTTCCAAAGGTCCCAGAGATAGGAAATGATGGAGGATGGCCATACCCTTCACTTCATGCTTCTGCCTGCTAGCTTAGCTCTTGAAACCTCCTGGTACTCTTTTCTTTTTTATATCATTGTCCATGTTCACAAGAAAATCATGCAAGTTGCTTAAAATGTAGCCAACATTGTAGAAGCAAATTTACCCATCGATTTATCTGATTCAAAATTATCCAGTCATATAAATATTAATAACAGTATTTGAATGGGCTATGAATAGATATTTCATTCCTAAGAATCAAAATTGATACTACTTAAATCTCTGGGCACTGGTAAATTTTGTCACTGCGATGATGTAATAAATGACTTCAATATCAGTTTCATGTTTTATGATGCTACATGAAATTCTCAAGGTTATTAATATCCTGCATTGCTGGATGTTTTATCTGTTATTTTTCATAACACTTCTATTGTTGAACAAGGAAAAAGAGATGAGCGTGTCATTCTTTTTCTTTGCTCCCTGTTAAGGCAGTCACCTTTCTCACTTATTAAGAGTTAGTATCAAGCTTTGAGTTCCTTGACAGGGACTACCTATCAAGTGTCATCTCAAAAGAAGGAAATGAGCGATAGTCGCTGTGAGCCACACCTTGCTTTTGAGAGAATTCCACTAGAGTAAAATGCTAGCATTTGTTCTCAAACATCAAAGGCCTTAGCAAAAATCTGGTTTCGTGTCAATGAGAAGTGTAGCTGAATAATGGAAAATGACCTTTGGGTTTTAAAGATTTCCCTTCCTGGATTTCGTGTACATTTTTCTGTGTATAAAACACAAACCTACAAAGAACTCAGAATATGTTGACAATTTTATGAAATTAAGACCTGTTTTTAAATCAGAATATATTAATGTCATGTCTGAGGACTTCAAGACTCACCTTACTACCAACACTACTTTCAAAAAATTGATAGGTAATGAGGTCTGGCGGGCTTCCCAGGTGGTGCTACTGGTAAAGAATCTGTCTGCCAATGCAGGAGACAAGAGACCTGGGGTTCAATCCCTGGGTTGGGAAGATCCCCTGGAGGAGGGCATACAACCCACTCCAGTATTCCTGCCTGGAGAACATCATGAACAGAGGACCCTGGTGGGCTTTGGTCCAGTCCACAAAGAATCAGACACAACTGAAGCGAATGAGCATGCACACACACAGTGAGATCTGGGAGTTAAAGTGTCATTCTCAGAAGCTCTTATTTGTATGAATATCTCTAGAATTTTATGGATAAATACAAACAATATGGTTTACTTTGCCAAAGATCTTACTTGTTAAACAGACCATCAACGTAATGGCAACATCTTGCATGAGATACTGGTAATTCCCAAACAGTTGCAGTTGCTGAAAATGAAGGAAAGTAAAGATAAGTGAGGATTCCGACATTAAAACATCTTCATCATCCCCAAAACGCTTCTTGAAATCAGTCAGGAAGCAAGTGTTATTTTCCTCCCCATTTTAGGAGGAAAGTGATTTACCTAAGCTCTTTAGCATCTCATTGGATAGAATAAAACCAAATCACTCTTTTTCCAATGTTTAACTTAATTCCATATTATTAATTGCAAGAGAATCAGTCAGTTGAGAAACACTCTCTTATTATAGGTCACAGTGATTTTGGCAGCTGCAGACTCTGCCTGGGTAATTGAACTCTCAACAGAAGATATTAAAACCTGAAAATTTTGCTAGGAACTTTACACTCAAAATTTGAAATCAAGGCTTCAAATCATTGAACAGGGTTTTCTGTCTTTATCCATGGGTTGAGTTCACATGATTCTCTTGAAATCCATTTACTTGCACAAACTGAACAAGTTCCCTATCCCAAGTAAGCCTATTGCAGACTTCATTCTGGTACACCTGCCTCTCTAAGGTTTGTGTAGACATAGAACTCCCTTTCAGTTTATACTGGAAGTATTTAAATAAACGAGTCAGCTAAGTACTCTGCAGAAACTTGCCTTGCAATACTTTTTGCAGACAGGTCAGTTTTTCTTCATAGCTGTTGACTGAGCACTAAGTCATAATCTGGCTCTATGCATATTACCAGATCACACTGATGCCAATGAAAATATTTCTGTCCCCTTAGAAAGTGAACTCAAGGCCAAGATGTTTCTAGGTGAAGGTTCTTGGAAAACACTCTTAACTTAGATCTAGACCATCAGAGTGAATGACTTGGAGTAGACCGATTTCAATCAACTCTATCCATGGAGACTTTGGAACTGAAATTCTGATTTCCTAACTTTCAGAGAATGCAAATGGTTTCTGAGTTCTTCTCATCCTGCAATTCTATCTCTGTCCTTTTTACATTTCTTTCTCATATTCTTTTCCCCTCAGAATGGTAACATTATACATACAGGGTGAGATGGAATAAGGAGAACTTTTCAAAGGCAGCTTTACTTTTTATTTTGGGAGTTTTCAGAGAACTATAGAGGGCTTTAGAAATCAGTCAGCCTGACTTCCCGGAGGTGGATAAAAGCTCAGCCAAGGGCAAGAACAAATTTGTTCTTAGGGACACAAGTAGAACTCGAATCCAGGTTTCCTGGCTTCCAACCAATTTCTTCTCTCTATCCACCTGGTTGCCTCTATGTGCTTCTCACAGTCATTATCCAAACCCGAGGCTGGAGTCCTGTGTTCCTTGCTTTCATCACTATGTCTCAGGAAGACAGTAAAATTAATTCCCCTTGCCCCCAGTGTTCCCTGAGCCTGATGGATTATTTTACTGTAGACCAAGTTATGACTGATGTGATGCAGATTACTTTAACCTATACATATTTCTTCCATATAGCTAGTTAATTTTTAGATGATTATTTTCATCATTTCATTTCAAAAGACTTTTCCAAACATTTTTTACAGAACTGCTAATCCTTTACTAATGACATGTAGAGGTTCTGGGCAGGTTCAGAACTAAAGCTCTGGTATGGGAATCTTTCCAGTTTTTAGTCCTTCAAAGTCAAATTCAACAACTTCTCTCTTTTTAATCTCTTCTTAGTCTGCCAAAAATATTCCACAGTTGGAGACTGATGCATTGCCTGCTGAGTTATATTTAGGCTGCTCTGAAGCTCTCTCCACGCTCTAAGTGAAGAAGTAGAGGCTTGAGGAGGTCAAGTGTCTCAGGTTATCTAGAGAAAAACAACACTCTCAGAAACCGAGCCACATCTACTCATTTCTAGCTCTGTGTCTCATGCACAGTTATACCAAGTTCTCAAGTCTGCGGACATCTATTTTGAAAAAAGTAATTTATTTATAAAACATTAAATCCTGTGTAGGAGCTGCACCACCCACCCAAAATAAACAGGGGATGTAACTGCAGTTGGAACTGGGAGGAAATTATTTTGGTTCATACCCAGTAGAGCAGTGATGTGCCAATAAACTGGATCATGCCGTACATGGTCAAGTATTTAAATACCCCGAAGGATGAAACAAGAGCAGCTCGGCCTTCTCTGTTTAAGAAAAAATAAAAATGATTGGTTTTATGTGATACATATCTCCCAGTCTCTTTTATATTTTCAAAAGAGCTCATTTTAATGGCTTGTTGATATATATTTGGACTTCCCTAGTAGCTCAGATGGTAAAGCGTCTGCCTACAGTGCAGGAGTGAGTGAAGTCGCTCAGTCGTGTCTGACTCTTTGCGATTGTCCGACAATGCGGGAGACCTGGGTTCAATCCCTGGGGCAGCAAGATCTCCTGGAGAAGGAAATGGCAACCCACTCCAGTATTCTTGCCTGGAAAATCCCTGGACAGAGGAACCTGGTAGGCTACAGTCCATGGGGTCGTAAAGAATCAGACATGACTGAGCAACTTCACTTTCTTTCTTTGATATATACATTCACTTCATCACTGATTCATCCTCTCAAAGATTCATTTAACTATTCATTCACTCATTCTTTCCTTCAACCATCATCTCACCCATTGACTGTTAAGCTTGCTTTTACTTAAAGCTTATAAGATAGCAGCATTATGCTCAGAGTCACAGAGGATATAAATTAATCAGGCACAGTCCTTATTTTCAACAAGCTTCCAATGAATTAAGAAGATTATGTAAGAAACGAATCGCCAGTCTATGTTCGATGCAGGATGCAGGATGCTTGGGTCTGGTGTATGGGGATGATCCGGAGGGATGATGTGGGGTGGGAGGTGGGAGGGTGGTTCATGTTTGGGAGTTCGTGTACACCCGTGGCAGATTCATGTCAATGTATGCCAAAACCGATAGAGTACTGTAAAGTAAAACAAAGTAAAATGGAAGCTCTAAAAAAATTAATTAATTAATTAATTTTTAAAAAGATTATAAACACAATACACTGTGACAAGGTGCAACATGTCAAGCATTGACTGGCTTGTGCTTCATTTCATCCTGGCAACACTTGCTCCTTGTGTATGTTTGAGTTCCTTAGAGTCATGATGCTAAGGACTGGGTGCTCTCACATTATAGGAAAAATGTAGATGTAATGCCAATATTTGAGATGAAATGGGCTTTGTTGGCTTCAGTACACCAGGAAGAACCCAGGGTGATAATGGGAGCTGGTTTGGGAACACAAAGAGAAAAAGACAATTGTAAAAATCGCAGCGTCAAAAGTAAATAGTCCCTAGTCAATAATATTGTAATAATTTTTTAATGTGTCAGCTGGTTACCGGACTTATCATGGTAATCAGTTCATAATATACATATATGTTGAATCACTATGGTGTACATCTGAAATTAATATAATGTATGTCAACTATACTTCAATAAAAAAGGGAAAAGGTAAATATTCTTTAAAAAATTCTGTTTGAATTATTATTCTCCTAATTGGGCCTAATTAGTAATGGATTATGTCAGGCCAAAGTAGCACATGTCGAGAGAGGGAGGAACTTGGCCAACAAGCACCCCTGCAGCCTCCTCTTGTCAAGGCAGAAGCGAATCCATGTGGCAGCCCATATACTCTTGATTTCCAGTCCCCAGTCACATGGACACCTGTGCTGCTTAAAGTTTTTCTACAGACCAAGGACATGAGAAGGAAAACCCAGACAGCCAAACACCACTCTGGGTCTTGGGCTAGATGAGGAGGTTCCGGTGGGAGACAGGCCAGGATACCTCAGGTCAATGCTTTCCACCAGACTGTGAGACACTACCTTTCTATTTTCAGCACAGAGGGGAGAGAGAAAAACAGTTGAGAAGGGGAAAACATGTGAAACCTAGATTGTTTTCTGACATAAACTTTGTGATTTCATCCTTTATTCTTCAGTTGTGTACATTTCCCAGAGAATAGACACCCAGATCCAAAAAAAAAAAAAAAAGTGCAAAAATCCAAAGTGGTAAAGCATAAAGAATGTTTGCTTTGAATGTTTGTAATGACTGCTATTCCTAATGGATGTGAATTTTAAGTGGTTCATTCATTTACTTAATGCATTCCACAAACATTCATCGAAGGCTCTGATGTGTCATGGGAGGCACATAGAAATTAATAAGGCATAGTCCTTGCCCTAAAGGACTTGAACTGTAACAAGCCAATCATGTTTCAAAGAATAATAATGGAAACCTATAGACCCATGTAGCTAAAACTGCACATTATCGCTCCTCTAAAGGATATTTTCTCAGGCCTAGGCAGGCATCAAGAATAGCAAGGGTAAATTCAGCATAACAGAGCTGAACTCTGTAGTTTTATGAATTTGTGAAGTATAAAAGAAGAGTGTTTCTATCGTGAAGACTCACTAAGCCATCTGCCACTAGAGAAAAGTTTGCATCCTGACTTGTATTTTAAAACAATATATTGCAATCACAAATGCATCGCACAACTTGCCTCAGAAAGAGCATCTGAAGTTCAAGGGCTACTGCCTTTTGGATGAATCAAGTAGGCACTTGACGCAACTGTCCAGGAGTTTGAATTCCCTGTATGAGGCCTCCACACCTGGTGTGCCAGCCTCACCTCCACAGCTCCCATCTGAGAAATCTTCCAGCTCAGTTTAGCAATCAGGCCCCTGCACTCTCCAATGAAAGCTCCATTTCTAAACATCGCTCTCCATTTCCTTTATCTGGAATTCCCTCACACCTCCTTAGTGTTTCCATACATCCCATTTATCCTTCAAATTGCAACCTACCTCTGAAACCGTCCCTCCTAGCTTGAGTTATCATTCTGAACTACTGGCATGATGACTGTATTGTTTGCACGTTCATTTATGGAAAGCTAATTTATTGAGCACCTCTCATTCCTTAGGCAGAAGATTCTGTGTTAGGTGACTATATCTACATATATCTTTCTATACCCCTTACTGGAATGTGAGTCCTCCAGGGCAAAATTCTGTCTCATTTTTAATACACCACATTTTCAAGAACAATATTTAACAAGAGCCCCATGAGTGAGGTGAGTGTCCGGGCACTCTTGTTTTGTAGTCACCATGACACAAAGCAGGTTAAGACAGTAGTGATAGTAAAGGTCAGTTCAGTTCAGTCGCTCAGTCGTGTCCGACTCTTTGCGACCCCATAAATCGCAGCACGCCAGGCCTCCCTGTCCATCACCAACTCTCGGAGTTCACTCAGACTCACGTCCATTGAGTCCGTGATGCCATCCAGCCATCTCATCCTCGGTCATCCCCTTCTCCTCCTGCCCCCAATCCCTCCCAGCATCAGGGTAGTAAAGGTGGGTGCAGTCATTTTGGATATTCGCTAATCTGTACTTTGGAGACATACTACTGCTAGGAGAAGGCTATGTGGTAGAGGATTCCTCTTCTGCTTCTCCATCCCCAACTCCTTAGAGAAAGGTTCCAGTAAGCATCCAATATAAAAAACTAAAGGAGAGAAGTGAGAGATACAGTCGGCTTTAAAATATCAACACTAGCGTTCACAGCCATGTATCCTTTAAAACTCAGCAAAAGTCACCTTTACGTTGATTTTATCAGCATTCTTAGGCAGCACTCACAGCCCCCTCCCCTTAATTGGTTCTCAACAGCACTGCAGCCAAGTTTCTGCCCGTGACATTTGTCACTTTCAATTAGAGTTGAATTCCTCCTGGAGCCAAACAGTGAGCCAGACGGTCAGAGGATAGAAGGGGAAGAGGTAGCTTACCTGATGAGATGAGGCACACACTCGATGTTGGTTGTTTTTGAGGTGAAAGGGGAGGCCACAGATGCCTCCTGCTCTGACAGCGAAATGCCCGCATGAGCCATTTTCAAAGCCTAGAATGATAAATCCGTGTTATATCCATGACTCCTGAGACCAGGCTCTAACTGTTCAAACGCCTCAAGGCTCTTTCTCACATTATAGAGTTGACAGTATTGTACCCTTCCACCACTGGATCTCTGTTTAGGCTGCCCCTCCACCCGGATACATGAAGTTACCAATTAAAGGGGTACCAACAATGACTCAGGGGTAGAAGAAGGGGTGTGTGTGTGTGTGTGTGTGTGTGTGTGTGTGTGTGTGTTGGTTGAGGGGATGTAGACAAGCTAAGAAAGTGGAAGGACTCATTTGAGAAGTCGATTAAAAAGATGACAGTGTTTGGATGGACCTTTGTAGAGGCCTTTACCATCACAATGTTATACTTAACAGGTCATCTTCATGAACTACAGGAAAAACTGTCTAATGCCCACCTTCTCCCAGGCTGCCTGATCCAGCCAACCAGCTAAATGCTGGGATGAAATTTGGGTCATAGAGCCTTCGCTGGAGGCAGGGACCAGATTACACTCATCAGAGAATCTTTCCAAGGTATATGATGTCTCACTGAAATAAGGACTAAATCTTTTCTCATTAAGACTGAAAACTGCTCAGAGAGTGCCCCAAGCAGACAGCAGCCAATGAGCAGGCCAGCCAGCCCCTAATCCTACAAGAAGGGGATGAACATAAAATGAGACTTTGTATTTCTGTACTGCTATAGAACTTGCAAAGTTCCTGGTAACTATGGCCAGTATACACTAAGTTCATGTTCAATGAATATTAGAATATTTCCTTCTTCCTCATTTTTCCCTTAGTACTTTGTACCTTTACCATGTAATTTAGGACCATCTGCTTTATATGTTAGGATTAGTTTTATGCATGATTTTTTCCCCATCAGATAGTGAACTTTTCAGAGGAAGAGACTATGTCCTGTATAACATCTGATTTGTTTTGTTTTAAATTCTATATAATTAGTGAGAATGTGTACTCACCCTAGATTTGAAGAGCAGACTGACAGCTAGCTCCTTCTCACAAAGTATGAGGCAGAAAAATTCATAACCACTACCTAAGTATGAGCTTAGTTTATCACAGAACTTTTAAGAAAGAAATAAAACAAATACCCAGACCTTAAGTATACAATAAGCTTTGGAAATACAAAACAATTCTCTTCATTACTTCTCCCACAAATTGGCTTCCAAAATATTTTCTGACATACATAAATCTTCAAGGTAAGCTACTATTTCAACTGTATCTTTGAAACTCAGATTATAAAACATGTACTGCCTTCTATTGTATCAGAGAAGTAATCTGCTGAGAATCTTGTAATTTCAGTTTGCTATTGTATGTAATAACCAAATAATTTGGTTTATGATTTTGCTGAGTGTGAAAATTTGGGAGTAAATACAGATTGTATAAAGTAACCCTGGTGGAGAATTTGGCAGGAATAAATACGATTTACACATAATTCAAACCTTTATCATCAGTTTCAAATTTTTCCTTCACTAAGCCTTTACCAGCTGTGTGACTTTAGGGAAAAAAAGGAAAAAAAAAAATAAGAATTTACCTCCCTGAGGCTCATTTCCTTATTTATAACAGGAGAGATTTAAACTACCTAGTCTTGTAAAGTCCCTTTTGGGTCTGAAATACGGGAGCCTCTGTAGCCTTTCTTTGTCTTTATTATTCTAAAAGTTGCTAGAAAACAGCTGAAGTGACTCATCTCACTTTACTCTTCACCACATCCAACCCATTCTCTGGTAGAAATGAATAAAAACATCAGAATGACTAAGTTATGTGGTTGTTGGCAGAAGGGTGAAGAGTCAGACCACAGGGGATGTGGGGTCCTCAGGAGGGATTATCAATGCACCCCCTGCATTAGAAGAAGTAATTTCTACTCACCCCACAGTCATTAGCTCCATCTCCACACATGCCTACATAATAACTGCGAGGGAAAGGATAAGAAACATTAATAGCTTAATGCCTCACTTGAGTAATTTCCATCACAACTAACATGCATGATGTGTGTGTGTGTGTGTGTGTGTGTGTGTGTGTCTCCTGAGCATGTGTAGAATCAAGCTGAGGGAAAATAACTTGGAGAGAAATATTCCCAGAGGAATAAAGCTCTGGTATATTGTTTCAATCAATCACATGGTAATGATGGCAATACTACCTAGGACATCCACAAAGATGATCACACACTTCAAAAGAAATCCTGTTGAATTATATCCACCAAGGCCAAGTTGAAGTGAGTACTGTCATAATCACAGTGTTTCTCGCACCCTAATGCACAGATCATAACCTAGTCCATCTGTGTTTTGGTTGCTCACTGCTGCTGAAAGTTTAGCATGTAGACACTAGGAGAAGAAACATTTGGGAAATGGTTTAACGGATAACAACTAGAGATGTATATACATATTCTAGATGCATCTTGGAGTGAAAATAAGATAACATGCTTCCCATCTATACCAGTTTGATGTGCAGGCACAACTGTATAAAGAGAAGAGTAAATTTTAAAGTTGTTACTAAAGGAGTTTCTGATTCAAGACACACTATGTGTTCTATTATAAGTAAATAATACATTGGAGGTATTGATTAATGGCAATATTATTAAAGGCTCAGTGGTAACTTGCCAAAAATACGTGAAATAATACAATATAGGAGAAAATGAAATTCTCAAGAGAATTTCCTTATTAGTTGACATAAAAAACAGCCATCTTTATAGGTCAAATGGCCAAATGTAAACAAGTTTGTAGGTTCAATCTACTCTTTGGTAAGTATATATGAAAATCACACGGTAAACATTTATTTGTGCTGATGTACGTTGCTGAAAATGGCTTCCTTTCTTCAGGCATAAAGTATGTATTTAGTCTTTATATCACAGGAGGAATCTTATATCTTCTAGTGTTGCCTGAATAAAGAATAAATTCTGAATGAAGAGCAATATCTGGAAATTGAGAGGATAACTTATTCTGAGATAGCATATATCATCCTGAATTGATTTTTCTTTAGGGGAATACAGCTTTTCAAAAGTAAGCATTTAAGTTGGCAACATTTCTCAAGTATTTGAGAAGGGCAAAATTACTTTCTTCAGCCAATATCATATAATGACCACGTAAGTAAAATAGTCATTTTAGACACTGGCTACTAACCCAGCCTCAAGGCATTATAGGAGTTAATAGGCAGTTTTGGAAGCGTCCCTAAGAATGCTTAGGCAACAAAAAATAATAGTCAAAAGCAGTCTCTTGAGTTTATCTACTACTTATCAGCAATTATCTAAAGTTTTACTACTCTTCATTCCTTACTTAACTTTCTAGAAATCTGAGTCCAGAAGCTGTAACCTCCCCAGCAAGTAATAGGTAGGTCTGGTCTCAAGAAGAACCATTTCACTCTTATGTGACTTGGTCATCTGTATTTTTGAAGGAGTTAAGAAAGAACTTTTTCCTTTTTTTAATTTTTGCCTCTATACTTGAAACAGTAAAAATATAATTTCTTCTCTTTCTTGGAAGATCTGAAATTGTCTATGTTATCTTCTAATGGACCAGCCTCAAATAATTCCAGGTGATAACTCACACGCTTCCTCATTTTTTCCCCTCATTCTGAGCTGTACAGAATGCTGTTGTTTCTAGTCTCTATATCNTTGTTGGCAGAAGGGTGAAGAGTCAGACCACAGGGGATGTGGGGTCCTCAGGAGGGATTATCAATGCACCCCCTGCATTAGAAGAAGTAATTTCTACTCACCCCACAGTCATTAGCTCCATCTCCACACATGCCTACATAATAACTGCGAGGGAAAGGATAAGAAACATTAATAGCTTAATGCCTCACTTGAGTAATTTCCATCACAACTAACATGCATGATGTGTGTGTGTGTGTGTGTGTGTGTGTGTGTGTCTCCTGAGCATGTGTAGAATCAAGCTGAGGGAAAATAACTTGGAGAGAAATATTCCCAGAGGAATAAAGCTCTGGTATATTGTTTCAATCAATCACATGGTAATGATGGCAATACTACCTAGGACATCCACAAAGATGATCACACACTTCAAAAGAAATCCTGTTGAATTATATCCACCAAGGCCAAGTTGAAGTGAGTACTGTCATAATCACAGTGTTTCTCGCACCCTAATGCACAGATCATAACCTAGTCCATCTGTGTTTTGGTTGCTCACTGCTGCTGAAAGTTTAGCATGTAGACACTAGGAGAAGAAACATTTGGGAAATGGTTTAACGGATAACAACTAGAGATGTATATACATATTCTAGATGCATCTTGGAGTGAAAATAAGATAACATGCTTCCCATCTATACCAGTTTGATGTGCAGGCACAACTGTATAAAGAGAAGAGTAAATTTTAAAGTTGTTACTAAAGGAGTTTCTGATTCAAGACACACTATGTGTTCTATTATAAGTAAATAATACATTGGAGGTATTGATTAATGGCAATATTATTAAAGGCTCAGTGGTAACTTGCCAAAAATACGTGAAATAATACAATATAGGAGAAAATGAAATTCTCAAGAGAATTTCCTTATTAGTTGACATAAAAAACAGCCATCTTTATAGGTCAAATGGCCAAATGTAAACAAGTTTGTAGGTTCAATCTACTCTTTGGTAAGTATATATGAAAATCACACGGTAAACATTTATTTGTGCTGATGTACGTTGCTGAAAATGGCTTCCTTTCTTCAGGCATAAAGTATGTATTTAGTCTTTATATCACAGGAGGAATCTTATATCTTCTAGTGTTGCCTGAATAAAGAATAAATTCTGAATGAAGAGCAATATCTGGAAATTGAGAGGATAACTTATTCTGAGATAGCATATATCATCCTGAATTGATTTTTCTTTAGGGGAATACAGCTTTTCAAAAGTAAGCATTTAAGTTGGCAACATTTCTCAAGTATTTGAGAAGGGCAAAATTACTTTCTTCAGCCAATATCATATAATGACCACGTAAGTAAAATAGTCATTTTAGACACTGGCTACTAACCCAGCCTCAAGGCATTATAGGAGTTAATAGGCAGTTTTGGAAGCGTCCCTAAGAATGCTTAGGCAACAAAAAATAATAGTCAAAAGCAGTCTCTTGAGTTTATCTACTACTTATCAGCAATTATCTAAAGTTTTACTACTCTTCATTCCTTACTTAACTTTCTAGAAATCTGAGTCCAGAAGCTGTAACCTCCCCAGCAAGTAATAGGTAGGTCTGGTCTCAAGAAGAACCATTTCACTCTTACGTGACTTGGTCATCTGTATTTTTGAAGGAGTTAAGAAAGAACTTTTTCCTTTTTTTAATTTTTGCCTCTATACTTAAAACAGTAAAAATATAATTTCTTCTCTTTCTTGGAAGATCTGAAATTGTCTATGTTATCTTCTAATGGACCAGCCTCAAATAATTCCAGGTGATAACTCACACGCTTCCTCATTTTTTCCCCTCATTCTGAGCTGTACAGAATGCTGTTGTTTCTAGTCTCTATATCCAAGCAGGGGGATCTTCCTTTATGATAAGCCCTACCAGCTGCAGAAGGAATGTTCTTTGGAGCAGACAGCTTCTAAAATGGCCCACCGTCTGGAATTCATGAGGTTATCTAATGCCTTCCTTTGAGTGTGGACCAACCGAGTGATTTGCTTCTAATGAAAGGAGTAAGTGACAGGATAGGCTGTCATTTCTAAGATGAAGATATAAAAAATAGTCATCTCTCTTCTCTCTCTCTGACTCTTCTTGCTTGCTAACTCTCACTGGAGCTAGCTGATACTCTGTGAGCATCCCTATGAAATCACTCATGGCAAGGAAACAAGTGTGGCTTGTGCCCAACAATGAGTGAAAAATTGAGACTTTTAGCCCAACTTTCCACAAGGAACTGAATCTTGCCAACGACACCTGGAGTGAGGCTGGTGGCAGATCCTTCCCCACCAAGTGCTGAGATGACTGCAGGACTGCTCGACGCCTGATGACACCTTGAGAGGGACCTAGAGCCAGAAGACTCAGCTAAGCACATCTAAATTCCTGACCCACAGTAACGTAAAAAAAAATAAATGGTGTTATTCTAAGCCACTGTTTTGCGGATAATTTGTTACACAGCAATTGATAACAAATATACTCTCCTTTTATGCACTAAAACTTACTTTAATTTCTGAAATTCTTCAACAAGGCTAGATTTCTGCCCAGGGGACATTCTTGCAAAAATCGTTCCATTCACCAGAATCTAAAGAGAAAAATAACAATTGCAATAAGATTAGAACAAAGAACACTCTTAAAAGAGTCTTGAAAAATTACTTCTGGCCACCATTTTAATGTAGCATTGGGTGATATTATAACATCAGACCAAATATCAGGAAAGGGCAAAAGAGGGATTTAACAGTTTAACTTTCACTTTTGGTTCTCCATCACAAGTCTATTACTTTGTTCCCGATCATTTTTCCAAGATGGGATAAGCTCTAATGAATAATAGTAACTGAAAAGCAGAGGAGTATATAAGATTAAAATGCTTAGGCAACTAGAGTTCTTTTCATTAAGCACCATCTCCACAATTGCAGAGGAAGGAGCAATAGATTGGGAGTTGAGAATCAAGGTACTATTATAGTTCTGTCCTGGACTGTGAAGACCTAAGGCAAATGACAATGTCTCTGAGTCTCAGCTTTCCCATCTCTTCAGTGAGGAACTGCACTAACAGCTTTCTAGACGCCATGGAGGTCTAGACTCTATGGTCCTCGACTGGAAAGGTGACAGGACTTTCAAGACACTGCTAACAGATGGTTGCTGCCACTCCGCTTGCTTCCTTCCCACCAATGGCACTGCTCTGCACGGCACTATTTTAAAATAGACACACAGCGACAAGATAACAAATGATTTTGAAGATAAACCATAAAGCCTTTGTTTCCTCCTGCTGTAATTTAAGAATCCAGACAGGAATGGGAATAGAGCTCAGCCTGACATGAGTTAGTGGCTTTCAGAGAAAAGCAAATTCCAAACAGGCAGCGTGTTTGGGACTACCTCTAGGTTCCCTCTGCTGGGGAGGCAGGGAGGAGGAAAACCGGAATTGGACTGGCCGCAAGGGGCGGGGCAAGGGGCAACACCAGCCTCAGGCTCAGAATAGGAGGCCTTGGACACGTGGATGTGTGATGAGTGATATAAGAGGAGTGATGAAGGGAAACCTCTTGAAGAAACAGTGCTCCCTGTGAGGGTGTTTTATTTGCTAATTCTGAGATAACCTTGCTAATCATCTCCTTCACTGTTCTCTTACCCTTTTTTATCTCACTAATTTGAGGAGCAAAACTAAACATGTCATTTCTCCAGTACTTACTTTTGGAAGCAAGCTGTTGAAATGCTGCAGTATCACTTGGTATGATTTCCCACTCATTGCAAAATGGTAACAGCTCGCTTTTTCTTCAACAGGCACTGAACTGTTTGCAATGTTGATGTAGGTTTCCTAAAATCAAAAGGGCATTATTTCTACCTTGGATCTTAAGGATGTTGCTGTTTTCCTACATTTTATGGAAGGAAGTGTATTCATGTTACGCAACAGTGTGAGGACCAGCAAATATATAACGTAGAGTTTGCCCACAGAACTTAGACTCATATAAAGAAGACACTCAAAATGTTCCCCCAAAATTAAACGAACAGAGATTACTTTGGCAATATGAGGCTCTGGATCCTAGTCTGGGAGATAACATGGGTGATGTCAGTCTACTGGGGAAGTCACTCCAAGGTCCCAGTGAGCGACTCCAGGGAAGAAGAGGAAACATTCTTCCTTTCTCTTCCTTCTCCTCATGCAGCCTTTTGTTTCCTGCGATCTCTTACCATCCATTCAGAAATCATGCCCGGATCTCTGCCCTGTAAAGTAGGCAGACCCTTTCTTCAGAGCCTAACCTGACCTCCGCCCAACACTTCCCTCAGGGCGCCCAGATCCCCTTCCACCTGTGTCCCTGCACCTTATTATTATTATTTTGGATGCACTGTGCATGGCAGTTGGAATCTTGGTTCCCCAGCCAGGGACTGAACCCACGTCCCCTGCACTGGGAGCACAGAGTCTTAACCACTGGGCTGCCAGGGAAGTGTTTGGACTCTTTATTAAAAATTAGTGAAAAGCTGTATCCTGTAATAAATTATGGGAAAAATATGAAAAAAGAGTGTATATGTATAACTGAATCACTTTGCTATATAGCAGAAACTAACAACACTGTAAATCAACTATACCTCATTAAAATACAGTAAAAAATATACCATCCTTATTTTAAAATCTGTATATGTACATGCAAACTAATTTTTATTGAAATATGCTAAGGACTTTTAAAAAATTAGTGAGGACCTGAGTTTCGTCACACAGTGCAGTTGAGGCAATACATGTAGTTGCCGAGGCAAGTGAGTTTAGAAGGAAATCAGCACCAGAAATCCACTGAAAGCAGAGATTGGAGCACAGTGGATGTGAGCCAAGTTAACACACCTCTTCACAGGGTAGGGGCAGGGCCACTCCATACCGCTGTGTAGCTTGTGTGCTGCACAAAGAAGTACTCGACACTGAACAATCGGAAGGGCTGGTCAGCCTGAAGGAAGGGAGCTTTTTGTAATTTATCACCCTGAGGACCATCTCTTTGAATTCACACAAAAGCAGAGGCGACCCATCTAGTAATGAAACGTCAGGCTGCAGCCCATTCTCTTCACAAGAAAGAGCCGTCCTGGGGGAAGTGCACAGGAAACTTGCTGCCTAGAGAAACCTGACATCTGTTCACGTCACTTCACAAGTCCAGTACAATCTAAATGACCATGAATTAGGGGAATGGGGATCAAACAGACCACACTTGATTCCCTGCTCTGCAGCTTACCAGTGTGTGTCGTGGCAAGCTTACCTCTCTAGGCCTCAGCTGTCTCATTTGTAAAATGAATATTTTGCTCAACTGTGTAGGATAACTGAGGATCAGATGGGAACTATGGATGTAAATCAGTGAGTCTCAGCCACATCTGTACACTGGCATCACTAGGCGAAGGACTCAGTTCCCAGCCCAGAGATTCTCACTGAATCTCTAGTTTTAGCCTTGGAAGCTTGAAAACACTTCTGGGTAATTTCTACATGAAGCCAAGCCTGAGGAGTGTCAGTGGAAATGCTAAAAGCTTTGCAAACTGTAAAACTCTGGGCAGATGGGAGGGATTACTACTGTGATGACTTCTAATGCCGAGAGAGGGCTGCCCAGGGTCAGGGCTGTATTGCATCAGCCCTGGTCCATGGAGGGGCTTTCTGACATTCACTCACATTCTTTCCAGGCCCATTCTCCTGGTTCTCCACCAGCTGCCAGGTCACAGAAGCAGGGGCAAACTCTTCAGGTTCGTTGGCTTCAACAAGGATGACTTGGCTCCCTTGAGGAATCATTTCAGAATTCTTTGCAATGGTAATGGCTGTTTGAAGGTTGTCACCTAGATGACAAAGAAAATGGACTTGATTTGTGTAGAAACCTCTCAGCATCCAGGACTGAATGCTCCCTCCTCTGAGTGACCATACTATGTTGTTGGTGCTCTTTAGGGGCATTTAACACTTTCTGCATTTTTTCATAATGTTTTATCAAGCCTGTCCCTAGTGGCCAAACATTATGTCTGCCTCTCCCTTTCATCCCAGCATCAAGTCCATGAACATCACATGTTTCCAAAATATGCACTAATGAGTAAATAAATGTTCAACTGCTTTACAACTCATCCTCAGGAGACTGACAATTTTCAGTGGTGAAGATACAGGCTTAGTCTGATAACATAAACCTATTATTGGGATTTGGATTCCAATTAAGTTAAAGAAAAAAAAAGCACTTAGGATCAGCCATGTTGAATTAAATTACCACAAATCATGCCTACCCCACCTTCCTGAAGGACAGTGTCACCCCTTTACACAGAGGTCTCACTGGGGTTCTTCATGAGAACCTCGTTCTCATCTTTCAATATCTGCTGTGAGCTTATTGGCCCTGAGCAAACCCTGGGTAGGAACAGAGGGCCTTAGGCAGAGAATGAGACATGGTCCTTGCCTCCAAAGCTCACAGTCATTGAGGGGAGCTCCCCAAGTTCCCAGGTAGCTGGAGCAGAGGGTAACAGTCATGACAGCAAAGCATCGTTCCTCCTGCCTCAGCTGCAGGGACTCACTCAGCTCACATGGTCTTTTGCTTATGCCTAGGATGGATTTAACTTGTGAGGCTTCCAGAAACACATACCAGTAATCATCACAGTCCTGATGCGGGCCTCACTCAGCTCCTTCAAGACTGCTTTGGTTTCCTTTTTCAAGCGATTCTCCATTATAAGAAGTCCCAGAAATGTTAACTCTGACTCCACATGTTCTCTTTGGGTTTGGGAGAAAGTCAATATTAAAGCATATTCATATAGTCTCAACAGTTGGATTTATTTCTTTTTAAAATTTCTAAGTTTTATCAGTGTCATTCATGCACAGGTTTAACAAATCAGAAAGAATCCAAAAGTTCATTACAAAGAAAACCTATAGCCCCTGTCTTCACAGCACCTTCTCCCTTCTCCTTCCCAGATGTGACTACTTCTACATCTTTTAGCTGCTCTTTCCATGTTTTTCAACTCCATTCTTTTAAAATAATGTATTTATCTTCCAATTCTGCTGTTGGTATTTAAAATTTTTTGTTAGTCATATATATTTTAAATTTGTAAGCATATAAGCAGTTTAAAATTTATAAGTATATAATCTGACATGTAAGCATGTATTCTTAAATTTGTAAGCATTTTAGTTTAGTAGACATTTATTAAGTACATACTGAATACCAGTTATTATAGTAATAGTTGAATATGGAACCATTTATTTCAGCCTCCATCTGTTGCCTCCAGTAAATACATGAACGACATCAGTCAAGAATTTAGTTTTCAGAATTTGAAATTGGAGGCTTGGAGTCTAACTGTGTTCCATTAGTTATGTGAGACTTCTCCTCGAAAATAAATCTCAGGTGTTTTTTAGAAAGTAAATTTGGGGGCCAAGAGCTCTTTCTTGATCCTCTATTGTTCCTTTTTCTGTCCAGAGTGGAGTTACAATTGCAGGGAGAGGAAGGGGGAGGAGAGGGGGACCTGGGGAGCCGATCTCTGTGCCTGCTCTCAGCACATCCCCCATGTTCAGGGTCTACCTTCCCTGCGCCGTGCTGTGCTTAGTCGCTCAGTTGTATCCAAGTCTTTGTGACCCCATGGGCTTAGCCCACCAGGCTTCTCTGTCCATAGGGATTCTCCAGGCAAGAATACTAGAGTGAGCTGCCACTCCCTTCTCCAACAGATCTTCCCAACCCAAGGATCGAACCTAAGTCTCCTGCATTGCAGGCAGATTCCTTACCATCTGAGCCACCAGGGAAGCCCAAGAATACTGAAGTGAGTAGCCTAACTCTTCTCCAGGGGAATCTTCCCAACCCAGGGATTGAACTAGGGTCTCCTGCATTGCAGGTGGATTCCTTACCAGCTGAGCTGCCAGGGAAGCCCCTACTTTCCTAGTACATGACATATCAGAGCCTCATCCTCTCAGGCTCTACAGGGTGAACCAACTCCCTCTCGGAATCTCTCTCTCTCTCTGGCATGATGTAGGCTACAGTTTCTTCTATCCTGCTGATTCAGCTGCCACTCTTCCAGTTACTTTACATCTTACAGAAATTTGTAGAAATCTCTCATCTATACTTATTGCTTCTCTGGTTTTCTTTGAAACTATTTCTTTTCTATTATGTTAGTAGGACTTGGGAGGGAAATGACCACATGGTCAGTAAACTTCTTTAAGAGAAAGAATAGAGTTAATCTCTTGATGAGAAATGATTCACCCTTGGATAAGAATACATTAAAGAAACATCTCTCTGGAGTAGAGAGTAGCTACATTCTCCATTCAAAAGTCCAATCACTAAATCACTACTTTAGATCTTACATTAGGCACATTGGTGAACACTCAGATAATCAAATATGAATTCTGCCATCGTGATCTCAGAGAATATTATAATCCCCATCATTTAGCTTCATGACTTCCTATTAAAAATTGGATTAATGTTCCTATTAACTAGAACTGAAAGAGAGATCCCAAGATCTCATTAATTTATTCTATTTTGGATCTCTGTTTTATGACTCTTCCCTTGTTCACTGCTTCAGGGACGTGGGCATCTCAGGATTCTACAACATTCCAGCACAATCCCGCATCAGGGCCTTTGCATTATAAACTGTTCCTATTGTCTGCAGTGCTTTGCCCTGGATATCTGTATGCCTTACTCCCTTACTTTTACTCAGATCTCTGTTCAAATGTCACCTCCTTGGAGGACTTCCCTGATCACCCCATGTAAAATACCACCCTCCTGTCATTTAAAAAATCCTTTTAACCTGCTTTATTTTTTCCTTCAGGGCATTTATCACTGCCTGACCATATGTTATAGATTAACATTTTTACTTGTTTCCCCCAAGTAGGATATAAGCCTTGAGAAGGCAAGGATTTGATTTTATTCACTTCTGAATCCTCAGTGCCTTGAGGGACATCTAGTAATAGCCAAGCTCAATAGAAATGGGCTAAACTCCCAAACGGGTGAGTCTTGTTAAGGAATTTTCTTCTGTTTTTATTTTGTCTTTTTTTCTCTAAGCCATCCTAAGAAACTCTTCTACTTCCTCACTATGATGCCAGCTTTTTAAACATTTTTAATTTTCCTAGTTGGAAACCTCTCTAAATATAATTTGAATCTAAAAAAAATCCTATTCTTTTACCCTGTTTGAAAATAATAACTATATTCTAGGAAGCATGATAAATAGGCCCCTGATATTCTTTGGGAAAACCTGAGATGGTTGGAAATCTAGCACATTTATCCTCATTTTTTGTTATATTTATAATAATGTCTATCTCACTGGTAGTTTTTAAATGAGAATATCACAGTTGCATCCATATATATAACAGCTGGGTAGTGGCTATATTCCACTTCAAGCAAAATACATCTTGTCTTCACATATGACCTTAACTTTCATTATTAAAATTTGTATCTTGAAAAATTACAAGATCCTGTGTTATGAGTCTTTATGTTTGCTCAAGAACAGCTAACACCTTGAATACTAAACCTGAGAATGCCATTCATATATTTAAAAATGAGCTTTGTGATCTATTTAGAAGATTAAAATGTCATGACAGAAAGACTCATTAGAGATCATGTAATCCCACATTTTATAGTTGGGGGAAATAGACACAGTGTAAGGAAGGAATGTGACTGTTGATTATATTAGAGTAGATGGACTTAGGTTGTAAATAGTAAAACACTACATCTATGCAGATAGGCAGATAATTTTTAAAAATTGTATTAAGTGAGGACCTCTCTGTCAGCAAAACAAAATCAAAGATGAGCAACGTACACGATCTCTTATTCAATTTGCCACAGTATTTCTTTACTCTTTTGTCATAAACAATTCAAAAACAACCTTTAAAAACTGCAAAACTTAGAAAAAAAAATAATTTACAGATTACCATCTGCAGAAGAAAATTTACCCCTTGAATGTAATACAGAATACTGAATTCTATTTCATATAAGGAACTCAATTTGCACTCACTCCTCCAGCTTTGAGGGGGTATACTACTGATTCCTGAAAGAAATCAAGTCTAAAAATTTCTGGAGGTCATTCAAAGTGACAACTGTATTCTCTGAGCCCTATTTTTCTAGGGGACTCCTAATCTGTCAGCCACATGATGCTCCAAAGTTGAAGAGGGGTTGGTTGTTTTGGATGGGAAGATGGGACAGAGGGCAGAGATAACTCAGTGACATCTGAGAGTCAGGAGATCTCAACTGCCATCCTTGTTTCATCACCAGCCAGCACTGTGGCCTGAGCAAGTCCTCCCCAATGTGGCTTAGAGTTGCCCCTTTCTAAACCAAGGCATCAGATGAGTGATTCTCCATCTCTGAGTGGTTTCCTGGTGGTGGTTCGGCTTCCATCCATTCATCTCCAGGGCTCATTCTCTTCACGCACACAGAGCCTGCCCTGGTGCCAATTTCTGAGCTCCCTACCTGGTTAAACTTTCCACTTCTGAAAGCTTCTCCATCTTCAAGACTTTGTGGGCAAGGGCAATGACACGGAAGCCTTGCACTGTATAATTTCTTAGCTCCTTTGGGAAATTCTTGGGCACTGCCAAGAGAGAAAAGAGAGGTAAGCAGCTCAACTCCTAAACAAAATTCTGGATAGAGTCACCGTGCTTTGTTTTAACTTTCCCTCCATAGAAACGTTTTATTAGAAACACTACGGGGGTTTCCTTGGCAGCCCAATGGTTAAGCCTTCACCCTCCAATGTTTGGGGCAGGAGGTGTGTGGGGTCAATCCTTGGCCAGGGAGCTAAGATCCCGTATGCCACTCAGCCAAAAAATCGAAATGTGAAACAGAAGCACTATTGTAACAAATTCAACAAAGACTTTAAAAATGGTTCACATTAAAAAAAGAACATTTAAAAAAATAGAAACACTATAACTTTAGGTAAAGGCCACAGACAACTTCATCAGCATGTCATTCTTACAATCTAACAGAAATAGATGCCAAAGATGTACTGGTCGTCAACAGATCCCGTATGCCGCTCAGCCAAAAAATCGAAATGTGAAACAGAAGCACTATTGTAACAAATTCAACAAAGACTTTAAAAATGGTTCACATTAAAAAAAGAACATTTAAAAAAATAGAAACACTATAACTTTAGGTAAAGGCCACAGACAACTTCATCAGCATGTCATTCTTACAATCTAACAGAAATAGATGCCAAAGATGTACTGGTCGTCAACTGGGTGTCACATACATTAGCTGAGTACAGTAAGGACAGACCTCAGGACCATCTACCCAGATGAACTGAGGTACTGCAGGCCAAATCTATCCCAGTCTTGATTTGTAATTAAGGTTTTATTGGAACCCAGTCGTGCCCATTTGTTTGTTACCTATGGCTGCTTTCAGGTTACAATGGCAGGATTGAGCAGCTGAGCCAGAGATGGTATAGCCTGCAAGACCTAAAATATTTATTACTTGGCTTTTTGCAGAAATGTTTGCCAATTTAGATAATGGATGACACATGCCAACCTGTGTTTTGACATGATAATCATAACTAAGGTTAATATGTCTATGAAATGTGTATGGTTTATGTATGTGTGGTTATATAAAGATATTAGGGAAAAGAATAGCATAATAAGTGTAGTAGCTTAGATTCTAGTCTCCACTGTGCTGCCAGCTAGCTTTCTGACCTTGGGCATTTTAAATCTCTCTTCTGCATCTCAATTTTCCCGTCCATAAAAAGAAGAGGTTATAGATGTCTATGCTCCCACTCAGCACAGACTTTCTGTAATTCTAAAATATCAATAATTCTGGAGGTGAGGATCTATTTCCAGGAAGCTGCTAACTCTCTATTTCTTAAACACAAGAAGGAAAAAGAAATCACTGAATCTGATATTATCGTATGTCAAGGATCAGAAGTTAGGACAATAAGAAGAATTAGACTGACCAGACAAATAAGCAGTGGCAAATGACACCTAAAAAAAGTAACAGCCAACTGTAGACCAACAGACTGTAAAGGATGGAGTTAATGGGACTACGAGGAAGTTCAATGTCAGAAAAACAGAAGGAATTCTTTAAAAAAATGACTCCAAGTAAAGAAAGAAGTGAAGGCAATCATTTGCCAGTTCTTAAAATTCTATGCACAAGCTGATGGCTATCAGCAGTTGTAAGGAGAATATAGATGAAAATCAGGAGGAAAAAAGGCCAATTTTATCCAAATGAACTCATTTGAATGCAGCAATATTCTTACAAATCTGGACTGCAGCTTAGAGAGTACATGTTTATAACATGAAGAAACAATACAAATCAGCTTAAAATCTGGCCCAGAAAGATGAAATTGCTGTGAAAATGACCAATTACCTTGCTCTAATACCACCTAATTTACTCTAATCACTTTTTTTCCCCTAAAAGATTTATTGTTTTTATATTCTCCTCCCACTGATCTGAGACACCATAAGTGGTTCCAGCTCCCAGGAGGTGGATGACAGAGCATCCCTATTTGGAGAGTGAGTCTGGTGTTCAGACCTGTCTCTGGTTCCTTCTGAGCACTACTCGTTCTCACCATCCCTGGTCCTCTGACCCCAGTGTAGTTCACTGATTGGTCCTGATGCTTGTTTCACATCTCCTTCTCTAATGCCGCAGTGTGGTTGGGCTTTTCTGGCAAGACCACAGTCTGATATTTACTCTCTTTTTGTCTGTTTTGAAATGATCACCTCTGCCTTAGCAGATCTGCTGGGCCCACTTTCCACCTACCAAGAAAACAACCACCTCCATGTTCATTGATTCAGGCTGGTCTGCTCTGTCTGTTTTGAATTTTTACGTTATTTTCACCTCCGGAAAGAGGGAAGTGCCAGTTAGTACCTGTTTCAGGTCTGCAGAACCGAGCCAGCATCTCCGGGGCTCCCTTCATGTAGACATGGAGATGATCCTCCCCCGCCAGCTGAGCAACCACAGACATCCTCTGCAGGCTGGAGGAAAATGGAAACTGACGCAGGACGATGATGGCTTCCACTGGACTCTAAGTGCACAAAGAGAGGGGGGCTTAAGAGGCTATTAAGGAAGATTTAGAAGATGTACACTAACAAATAATCTTTACTCTGCAGTGAGCCCAGGGACGTGAGGTGGTATATTGTCACAACATTGATGTTTTTCTAGCTGCGTCTAAAGCAGTTCCCTCATCAAGTTGCCTGGTCTACAAAGCCCTTTCCCTTGGGAGCCTGAGAAATCCTAACCATCTTCCAGGGCAAGCTCATAGGTCACCTTCTCTGAGGTTCTTCTCTCTCAGCAACACTACTGACTCCCACCTCTGGACTCCCGCTGCTCTTTCTTCAGCCTTTATTCTAGCACTTGGCACACTGTATTGCATTTGTTTGCACTGGTATTGATTTTTCTATCAGTCCATGTATTCTTCCAGCACAGAGCACAACACGTCTAGTTTTGAAATCACTTTATCTCTTAGCACCTAGCACAGAGCTTGAGTGTACATAGGTATTTTGTGAGTGTTTGTTGAATAAACTAACAGACAAATTTAGGAATGAAGGAATGAGCAAACCAACTGTACATACAGTTAGGATAAGACAAAATAATAGGAATATAAAAACAAATAAAAAGCAGGGGAATTTCACCAGTTTTAAGGGGAAAGATTTATATAATTTAAAGACGCAAACTATACCTGACTGGCTTTTGGTCCTGGCTTAATTATTACATTTGAATCTGATATCCCAAGTTCACAGTCGTCTGCCTTGCAATCTTCAATTATCTGCTTTCAAATGAAAACATTCGTAAGATTCCTTAGAGAAAAATAATAAGAAAGAAATACCTCTCATTTGCATAGCACTTTAATCTTTTCAAAACCCCTTTTACATTTTTTTCTCTTCTAAGCCAATTATTTTAATACCATCATTACCAAATTTCTGTTGTTTTGATTCATATTAAGGATCTTATTGTAAAATGTCAAAGAGCAGAATTATTGTGATTACATTTTAAGTAGTAACTGTGTGTGTGTGTGTGTGCATGCTCAGTTGTGTCCGACTCTTTGAAGCCCTATGGACTGTGGCCTTCCCAGGCTCTTCTGTCCATGAGATTCCCCAGGCAAGAACACTGGAGTGGGTTGCCATTTCCTTTCCCAGGGCATCTTCCTGATCCAGGGATTGAACCCGTGTCTCCTGCATCTCCTGCTTTGGCAGGCAGATTCTTACCTCTGAGCCACCTGGGAAGCCAGCAATAACTGATGGAGGAAGCATTAACTGCAGCCCACTGGCTTTTCCTAAAAGGTATGTCTTGTAAATGGACAAGGGTAGAGACCTATTCTCCATTACACCTGAGCACATTAGCTCCCAGATGACAGAGACTGAATCTTGAATACTTCTTATGCTATGTCTATGCTACTAGCCTAACTGGTTAGCTGGAGGGTTACAAGTTAGCTGCTAGCAAATTAGAAAGCATATCTGAAAATAGTTTGTATTCTTTGGATGTTACAGCGCTATGTTATACCATCTGAAGAACCAATATTTAGCTAAAATATGGGAAAGGCAGTCAGATAAAAATAAATAGTAGAAGTCAGAAAATAAGAGACAACATCTGGTCTCTGCTCTGCCACTTACTTGTTCAACCTTGGGGACATCACTTTGTTTCTCCAAATCTCAATTTCTTTGGAAAAATATTCTGACATTCCTTATGGTTGCTGATATTCTTAGAGTCTATAAGAACATTTTCACTCCCCCTTATGCTTAGTGAAAGTTTCTTAATAACCAGCTTTAAACTCAGTGAACGATCTTGCACTGTTATACTCTGGAGTGGATAAAACTGGTCTTAAAAACAGTTCTTATAGAGCGAATACTAACGATTTATGTCCCCACATAAGACCCCAACTCATATGTCACTTGTACTTAGAGAGGAAGCCTCCTCTTTTGGAGAAGGGGAAGCAGTGTTAGAACCAGGATCAAAGTCGTATAGAGTAATAATGACCATGTGGAGCTCCTCCCTGTGTCAGCACCAGCCATGCTGGTAAGGACGTTGGTGCTGCTTGCTTACAATAATTACACTGATTCCTCTTCATTAAGATCCAGGAAAGTGATTTTTGTCTTGCCTTTATATTGCAAATAAAAAATACTGCCTTCCATATCAGCAAACAAAGAATGTTGCAGCCATCAGGCCATCACATTACAGCCATCTGGATGGTGAACCCTGAGGGAGCTCAGGATGGAAACTCTGCCTGCCAGTGCAGCCACTTCCTACAGGGCACCCTTAGGAGACTCAGGATGCCTGATGGCTCAGTGGTAAAGAATCTTCCTGTAATGCAGGATATGCAGGAGACACGGATTCAACCCCTGAGTTGGGAAGATCCCCTGGAGGAGGAATATCCTTTGGGCAGAGAAGCCCCACAGCCACCTCCAACAGTGCACCCTGAGGAGACTCAGGATGTGAAAACACAGGACACTAGCCCCGGACAGCTGAGATGCATATCAAAGAAAAGATTTCAGTGAGCCCAGACTCTTGCATCTTCCCATACAAATAAAAGCACTAAACTCCTTAACCTGAGATATGTGGTTTTCTTTAATTAACAGTAATATTTTTTTTACTGAGGAGACTCAGGATGTGAAAACACAGGACACTAGCCCCAGACAGCTGAGATGCATATCAAAGAAAAGATTTCAGTGAGCCCAGACTCTTGCATCTTCCCATACAAATAAAAGCACTAAACTCCTTAACCTGAGATATGTGGTTTTCTTTAATTAACAGTAATTTTTTTTTTTATTCCAACTACCTTGTCTTTGCTGCAAAAAATCCTATACATGTACCCTAGCTACATACCCCTTCTTCCCTCTTTGGGACAATCTCTTAGAATTATCTGAGATGCTGTGTCTTGGGCTTAAGTCCTCAGTTTTTTCTGTCAAACAAAAGATAACTCAATTTTTAGGCTGTGCTTTTTTTTTTTTTTTTTCAGCAGTATCAAGCATCTCTCCACAGCAAATGCTCTAATTTAACTTACTGATATCAGAAATTCCCTCTTTACCAGGTTTCCCCTTTTATTACTTTGGCCTCTAGAAATCTACAATTTTCCTACAATAAATCCTTAAATTAGCCTCTTTGTGAACTGTCCTTCAGGCTTCCCAGGTGGCAAGTGGTAAAGAACCTGCCTGCTGATGCAGAAGACACAGGAGACATGGGTTGGATCCCTGAGTCAGGAAGATCACCTGGAGTAGGAAATGGCAACCCACTCCAGTATGCTTGGTGGAAAATCCCATGGACAGAGGATCCTGGTGGGCTCTAGTCCATGTGGTCACAAAGGGTCAGAGAACATGACTGAACACACACTCTGTCGAGGGGATTCTGCGGGTCCCTACAATTCTTTGTTTTCACTTCTTTACAGCTCTGTTTAAATGCTGTTCAGCATTTCATGTAAGTAGTTTTTAAAAAAAAAAAAAAATTTTTTTAAAGGGAAGAATCATGTGGTTAATTAACTAATGAATGAATGAATACCCTCCATCCTTTGGACTCTTTACAATGCCTGGCCCCGTCAGGTTCACAGTTTCAAAGCTCCAGAAGTGAGTCATTGTTATCCAAATACACATATGAGGTAATGATTCAGAATCTTTGTTCTGGATTTGAGGTCAGAAAGCTAGAGAGTGGTGGAGTCAAGTACTTTCCCCATCCTGTCCTGACCGTTGCCAGTAGGACCTTATATCCTTCCGCTGTCATTCACACTCAGCTGAGGAAATTGAACCCCCTGGATTGACAGGCCTCCATTCAAGTGTCAAACCCTTTCGCTGCTTTGGGAAGGTCCCCTGGAGAAGGAAATGGCAACCCGCTCCAGTATTCTTGCCTGGAGAATTCCTTGGACAGAGGAGCCTGGACATGACTAAGCCGACTAATACTTTTAAGACTTATACTGTCTATTAATAATACAGCAGCTACCAACCAATTGTGGCTATTTCAATTATTTAAAATATAAAAATTTAAAATTCAGTTCCTAATTTGCATACCCACTCTTCATATGCTCAACAGCCAGTGTGGCTAGTGGCTACTGTGTTTACAGCATTGCTTTGGATGAGTGTTTCTCCAAGGGTGTTTGTGCTATGGTTTGGCCTGTCAAGTTTTTTGTGTTAAAACAGGTTTAGTAAATGCTGCATATTATATCCTCTCTTGAATATTCACAATATACCACCATATATTAACATTAAAGAAATTCTAGATTCAAGAATCAAATTATCTTTGTTTAAATATCAGTTCCCAAATTTATTTGGTGGTAGACCCCTATATCATGTTGCAAAGTTTTGTAGAGTTTTGGAGCAGAGATTGAGAGATTCAGTTAGAGTGAGACCTTCATTCATTCATATACTGCTATGATTCTCTGGGTTTCAAAAGCCTAGGCACTCCCAGTGAGTATTGGATATTTCTTCACATATTCCTCATTCAGTTGAACCAAGAAACAATCACCTTACCCAAGCGGTGCCCTCAAACATTTTGAGGTCCAGTGGATCTCCCTGGATGGTCCCATCGAGGAGGATCAGAGAGTGGCAACTGGCCATGGCCGCACACTGTGGGCCCCAGGGCAGAGCCTTGCCTGAGGTAAAGCTGTGGACTTCCTGGAAACTGGTAGAGAAAATAATTAGCAAGTTAAAGTCTTCAACAAAATCATTTTGCACACCCTGCCCTGCAATTTTACTGAGATAAAATTTACTGATACCTCACCTCTATGCTCAAAACCTTCACTAGCTCCCTTTCCCCCTATACCTTATATGATAAATTCTGAGTGTTTGGGTATAATGACAGGGCATCATTGACTCGACAGACATGAGTTTCAGCAAACTCCAGGAGATAGTGGAGGACAGGTAAGCTTGGCATGTGGCAGTTCACGGAGTGGCAAAGAATTGGACACAACTTAGTGACCAAACAACAAACAGGCTTTTGTCAGGCTGCCTGCAGCCAGCCTACAGGGTGGCGGTGTTGTGGGAAGGTAGAATGTGGGAAGGCTGAGCTGCCATCTGCAAATTGCAGAGCTGTCTCTAGAAAGCGACCAACCAGGCAAGAAGTCTCCAGGCCAATGGGGTAGCAGGGATGGAAAGGAAGCCTGCCTGCTGGCTCCATTCTTCTTCAAGTAAAAGCAGGCATGGATGGGGAATTTCCCTGCAGTCCAGTGGTTGAGATTCCACCCTTACAACTCAGGGAGTGTGGTTCAATTTCTGGTCCTGGAACTAAGATACTATACGCTGTGCTGTGTTATGCTTAGTCGCTTAGTCGTATCCAGCTCTTTGAGACCCAGTGGACTGTAGCCTGCCAGGCTCCTCTGTCCATGGGACTGTCCAGGCAAGAATACTGGAGTGGGTTGCCATGCCCTTCTCCAGGGGATTTTCCCCACCCAGGGATCGAACCCAGGTCTCTCACATTGCAGGAGGATTCTTTACCATCTGAGCCACCAGGGAAGCCCATGGTGTGTAGCATGGCCCCAAAATTTAGTGAATAAGTACAATAAAGAAAAAAAAAGCAGGCATGGATTCAAATAGTTCTCACAAGTCAGCCCTTTGGCTTTCACCCCTGTTTCTTAAAACTCCTGGCATGGATATCTAGCATCAAAAACTCATTTCCCTATTCAACAGCAGACATTCTCTCCTCCCACGTTACAGCTGAATAAAAACTGTATCCAGGGTTTCTACTTCTCTCAAAGTCTCAGAGTACTGGGGCAAAAGGAGAGAAAGAAGGAATGGAAACTGCAAACATCCCTTTCCCCTTTCATTGCTCTGGTCAGGAGAGGTCTGCCTGTCTGGACCAAAACCTGATCTGTGCATCCAAGTACCCAGAAGCAGAGGCACATTCACAGGAGCCCAGGGACGTCACTGTCACGTAGCCCAGGAATCCTCTGCAACATCACACTGCCTGACTACTGTCCCCTTGGGCCAGGGCTGTACCCAGGACACTGTCACCAGCCTGGAGAGTCCCTGCATGACTCCTTCAGTGACAGCAGCCTCAGCCACTGTTTGGAGCCCAGGTGGTATACCCAGAGCTCAAGAGCAGAAGTGTCTCCACTCTGACTGAGAAGGTGGGTCCCAACCCTGCAGGGAAGGGAGTGCAGGGGGCGTTCTCGGAGGATGGGCCTCCCTCCTGGCTCTAGCTCCATTTTGGGGGTAGTATTTATGCGATTGCCCTCTCCACTCCGTGCTGTTGTTGAGTCGCTAAGTCATGTTCAATTCTTCACGACTCCATGAACTGCAGCACACCAGGCTTCCCTGTCCTTCAATATCTCCCAGAGTTTGCTCAAACTCATGTCCACTGAGTCAGTGATGCTATCCAACCATCTCATCCTCTGTCACCTCCTTCTCCTCCTGCCTTCAGTCTTTCCAAGCATCAAGGTCTTTTCCAATGAGTTGGCTCTTCATGTCAAGTGGCCAAAATATTGGAGCTTCGACTTCGCTCCCTAGCGCCGGTTTTTAAACCTCATCTGTAAAATTTGTAGCCATACTTCCTTCAAAACCCATCTCATTTGTTATCTCCTCCAGGTGGTATTCCTTGATCTATTCATTTTCAAAATGAATTTCTACCTTTTATCCACTATGTTATTATAAAAATCAGGACTGTGTCTTTTATCAAGCAATTGTTATGTCTTCTTCTCTATTGTGATATCTGTGCCTTAATTCTTTTCTCAGCAATGTGGTACATTGCAGATGGGTCCATTTACAGCTTTTATCTCACTAGAGTGTGAACTCCATGCGGGGGGAGATGGAGGTCTTCCTTTCTGGATTTCACACCTCACAAGCCACCCAAGAAGTCTATGCAGTTTTAAATTAAGCACAGTCCTGATTTCCCTCTTTGCTTTTTGTTTTATTCACTCAACTCCCTAATCGTCTACCTTATTCTATTCCATTTTTCATGTGGAGTTTGAAGATCTACTTTCCCCCTCTGATTCCGAATTTAGAACTCACTTAATTTAACAAGTTAGATTAATGGGGAGCCAGTACCAGCCAATTATTATGTATATTTTATGTGAGATTCATCCCTCAACACTGGAAGGATGGACTGGAGTGTCACAAGGTAGCCCTACTGATCATACACTCTGCCTTCATTACAATGCCTACCAGTTGTCAACAGTAGAGACAGTCCCCCAGAGGTCCAGTCCATCTTCTGTAAGAGTACCAGTCTGCAAAAAAAAAAAAATGCAGTAGACCAAGTTTTCCATGTGAAGGCAAATTTTGTCTTGGGATGTGCCAGTCACTAAAGCCTTTTTAATGAGGCAACTCAGTCTGTTCCTATAAACTGCCAGTTTATTCTCCTGGATCTTAAAGGAACACTAGCTCCAGTTGGGCAGGCCTCTTCTGGAATAATAATAACCAAAATAATTAAAAACCAGATTACTGCCCTAGTCCCTCCCCCCTCCCCCATTCCTAAGCCATCTTCATAGCTGTAGAGGAGTATCAAGATGTCCTCTGAGTTCTAGGGTACTCATCCTTTCACTGGGCTTCCCTGCTGGCTCAGTTGATAAAGAATCTGCCTGCAATGCAGGAGACAGAGGTTCATTCCCTGGGTTGGGAAGATCCCCTGGGGAAGGAAATGGCAACCCACTCCAGCATTCTTGCCTGAGAAATCCCATGGGCAGAGGAGCTTGGCAGGCTACAGTCCATGGGGTCACAAAAGCAGGACATGACTTAATGACTAAACTACCACATACTGAGATACTTCCAGGTTCTGCAGAAAGTGTGGCTGTCCCTCGACCACACTCTTTCTCTGCTGCACTGTTCCCTGCCCTCTTGTTTCAGTAGCTAACATCTCCACAAGTTTTCCTTCTTCTAGAAATGTACTTTCTCAGGCATGTATGACCTCTAGCATTCTCTTCATATTGTGGTTTTATGAATTTGTATTATTGTGTTATGGCCTCTTGAGGAGAAAGAGATAAATATGCATTATCAGCTAATTTGAATCAGAATTGTGGTTAAAGTCATATTTTAATATAAATCATACTCAATAGAGATTTTTGGCATATTAAAAATTCATTGATTTTTAGCATATTCACAAAGTTGTATAACCATCCCAACAATCTAATTGCAGAACATTTTCATCACCCCAGAGAAGTCACATACCATTAGCAGTCACCTCCTATTTCCTCTACTCTCCTGCCAGCCCTAATCAGTCACTAATCTACTTTCTGTCCTTAGATTTGTCATTATTGCTGTTTGTAGAGGGGATGGTACAGATAGGGAGAAAGGTGAGCTCTGGCCTGAGGGGAGCTTCTACTTCTGCTCTCTGCTTATCGGCCATCACAAAATTTTAAGTTAAAAATCCCTGATTCTTTGAAGATTAATTTCATTCCAAGAATTTCCATCCAATCTCCAAAGGTATTCACATACAGTACCCATAAACATGGGTAGGTAGGTAGATAGAGACCTAATTTAATCTTATTTCATAACTTTAATCTTATTTTGGGGGAATGAGTGACCCTAGTGTGCATGCACATGCACACACACCCATCTTGTCCTGAGTTGTATTTCAAAGACTTCTTGTTTGGACTGACAATGAAGGACACCATGGCTCAAACACTTTCCTCCAATTCCCTAATTCCTAGGTTTTTCAGATCAGGCTGCCCTACCTGTATCTTGCTGGTTTTAGGTAAGATATCCAAATACTAGGTGATGGTAAAGGGTGGGAGTCAATAGAATGAACCATGGGGAATCACTTAGAGAAAACACCTCTGCCTTGTGTACAACCAGAACATGGAGAGATAAGGAGGGGCAGCAGGTCAGTGAGGAATGGCTTTTGACTGGGTACTTATTCTAGCCAGCACCTCTACCAACACCTCTACCCCTCAGGAGTGGTTCTTTATGATGTATCAGCTCCCCAGAGCCGCCATTGGCTGTCGGGAGTGTCTTGATGACCAAACAAAGCAGAACAGGTGTGACTCCTCATTGTCCTGGGGAGAGGTATATATACAGAGGGCAGGCCTGGCAGACAGGTAGACAACTGAGTGGCTTTAACATGGCAAAAGCGACCAACCAATCTTGGGAGCCAAAAACCACAAGCACCAAGCGGTGGAAGAAAAGGAAGACCCTCTCACAGCCTGGATCAAGAAGCAAGGTGAGATGACCCTACCCAAGCTCCTCTTCTTTCCCATTTATACCCTCTGCCCTCTCCCCTACCCCGAGACAAACCTGCCCCAGCCTGGCACAAACCTCCTCCTTAGTCCCCCACCCTTTCCCCCCACCCTTCTCCCAACCAGTGACCTCTGGGCTCACCATTGCCTTAACAGGTGGTGAAGATATATAAGAAGGTAAAAAGACCACTCCACGTGTGTTCAAGAAAAAATTACTCCCCGAAAGTTATAACTACAAGAAGACAAAAGAGAACAAGAAGGGCCAAGCTTCAGCCAGTTCCATAGACTGAGCCAAACGCAGCCAGGCCAGGTCTAACAGCCCCTGTAGAACGACGCCACTCTGAGATAAGACCTAAGCAAACAGCGCCTGCAGAGCAAGCTTCAGAGACCTGAGAACAATCTGCTATATCTAGAGTCCTGGCTGCGGAGAAATGGCCAGCTGCGTAGACACTGGCTCAGACACTGATGTGAAGCATGGGACACAAATGCTGGTTATTAAAATCAGCAAGGTGTGAGAAGCCCCTCAAAAAAGTACAATAAAATTAGGCACTCTGCACAGAAATGAATCGTGTCGCTTTAGTGTTGTCTGAGATTATTTCTTAAAGTGAGAGAGAGAGAGTGAGATGACAGAGAAGCTTAGCATCTTTGGTTCCCCCCATATATACCTGAGGAGAAAATGTACATGAAGCTCACCAAAAGTGGAAAATACCCTTTGTGCCGGGTTCTCCAGCTCTGGCAGACCAGTTTTTATCATTTCTGTACTTGGTAGTCAACACTCATTTTCAAGTGTGAGTGAAGTCAGCAGAGCACAGCAGTGCCAAATTCACTCTAGTAGATTAAAGGCAATGGAAAGGGAACAGGGGAGAAACAACAAGGAGAAGGCTCTGACTTTCTCAGTCGTAACACAGAACTGTACTGCGCTGGTCACCTGGAGTAATTCAGTTGTGAGTTGAAAGCCCCTGATCCTCACAGCTCCCTCATCCGTTGTTGGCCTGGTGGTGAGTTTTGTAACAAAAGACAGGATGGCAGCAGTTCCAGCCGCTAGGAGAGGGTAGTCACAAGGCCACACTGAGCAGAGGCTTCAGCAGATACTCATTGCTGGCCTGATTCTGCCTACCTTCCTTCGTCTCACCCTCCCATCAGTCTCTCCCACCCCCACCTCCCGCTTTAAGCCTGGAACGGAGTGCTCACTCAAAGTCACCCACAGAGGTGGAGATGATTGGGAGTCCAGTATTTATTGATTAGAAAGTGATCCTCAGGCATGTGGGTGTCTCTAAAAGAATTTGAAAAACTATTCACCTCTTTATGTAACTTTAAATTGAAATTCAAAATTTCTATTTCATAAGTTTAAATATTTACTAAGGATATAATTTGTAATTTGTTGTAAACATTGCTATTGAAAATAAAACTGTTACATCAGTCTTTTCTTTTTAAAATTTTTATCTTCATAAATTCCACCCCAGAATTTATGCTATGGAATTAGACTAGAGAAGTGCCACCAGACAGGGTTATTATTTGGCCTGTATTTTTTTCTCTCAAAAGCTTTGAATCTGAACCAGCACATGGTTGATGTGCCATGCCATATGAATGAGATGATTATTCTTGTGTACACTTTTAAAATATCATGTAATACTGGCCTGAACTGTAAGGACAAGTGCCTATCTGACCCCTCTGCTCTGTAGCTGTGGCACACATTAGTTATAGGCTATACTTCAACAGTGGAGCCAGTGAACTGATCGTAGGCAGTTGTTCAGGGGTGTTCAGTTAAAAACCAGATGTCCAGCATGGCACAGCTTCTTTTGTGAACAGGAATGTCCTGACCACATTTTGGTAGAGAAAAATAGAACGCAGGTGTATCTCTCTGGATTTGCTGTTTATAGCATAACACTGAAAACAGTCCTAAATTACCTTTTGGCTCTTCCTATAACTTTTTATTAAATTTAAAACAGGTACTTTTGTCCCCAGGAAGATGGTCCACAGAAAATGATAGCATTAACTGTCTCTGGGAGGAGGAACCGGACAGCCAGGACCAGCATGAGGGGAAACTTCTATAGTATGTCCTCTCATATCTGTGGAATGTTAAGCCATGTGAATGCACCGCGTGTTCATATTTATGAGTTAACTATTTGCTTGCCTGAATTGTTAATAAGATGTATTTATTTTGATTTTCAATCATTAAAACATTTCTCTAGTTCCTAAATATTTATTTATCCAATAAGCATACATAGTAATAACATAATAGCAACAAGAAGATTACTGTCAGGAAGACATCAAAACAGTATAATGAAGCCAGATAAGGGGGGGAAGGGGCCCAATAGGAAATTAAGATTCAGTACCCCAACTTTTTTTTTTTTTGAACAAAGGGAATTCCCTGGCTGTCCAGTGGTTAGGACTCCACACTTTGACTGACGGCTGCCCAGGTTCAATTCATGGTTGGGTAAGATCCTGCAAGCCATGAGGTGTGGTCAAATAAAAAACTAAAAGATTAATACAATGAAATTCATATTAACACTCTTAACCTCGATGTCATGAGTTAAATATGTTACAGATACCAGGTTTTCTTTTTACCACTGATCACACTCCAGTGTTGGTCTTCCACACTCCAGTGCTATCTGGAACCTTTTTGATCTTGTTAACAGCTTCATCAGACTGTCCTGTCAGGACTTTGCCCTGTGATCCTGGATAGCATGTTCTATCACCAGAGCTGCTGGTCTTGTTTTTTCAAAGATACTGCACACCTGAGGGTGCTACCTACTTTTACAACTTGAATATAGGCTCATTTACGTTTAAGATAATCGTGAGAACATGCATTAATTAATCATTAATTTTTGTCAGGTGTGCTGTAAGCGGGTGCCGTGGAACTGGCATAAGACAAGGAAAGAATTGGCTCTTTGAAGGAGTTAAATCCTTTCATGATAGACCAGAGACCTAGTAGTAAAATGTTTCTGTGGGTACTATGAACAAATTAATCAAACCCTGGGAAGGGGCTGTGGGAACCTTTTTATAGCCAGTCAGTTAGAAGCGCAGATAACCACTGGGATCTCTGATTGGTGTCTGAGGTAGAGGGTGTCCTGATGGGACTGAACCTTAACCTATGGGATTGGATGCTGTCTCCTGGTAGATAGTGTCAGAACTGAATTAAGTAGTGGGACACCCAACTGGTAACTGAGAACTGACTGATGGGGTGGGGGAGAAAACCTACACCCTGTAATTGGTATCAAAATTGTAGTAAACAAACAAGTGCAGGATTCAGGTGCCAAACCTAAAGAGGGAACAAGAACACTTAAATGAGGTTACTGTTAGAATGTCTGCATCTAAGTTAAAAACTAAATGATGAGGCTAGTAAAAAAACTTTAAAGTAAAAGAAAGTGGTGCAACCTTCCTGGTTTCATCGCCCTCTGTATTTAAGAAGTAAAGAGTACAATGGGGTTTATATGTGTCCTTTTGAATTATGATTTTCCCAGGGAACTTACCCGGTAGTGGGATTGCTGTGTCATACAATAGTTCTGTTTTTAGTTTTTTAAGGAACCTCCATGCTGTTCTCCACAGTCAGTTCAGCTCAGTCACTCAGTCGTGTCCGAATCTTTGCCACCCCATGAACTGCAGCACACCAAGCTTCCCTGTCCATCACCAACTCCCGGGAGCTATATCAATTTACATTCCCAACAGTACAACACTGTTCCTTTTTCTCCATACCCTCTCCAGCATTTATTATTTATAGATTTTTTTTGATGATGGCCATTCTGATCAGTGTAAGGTGATACCTCACTGTAGTTTTGATTTACATTTCTCTAATGATTAGTACTTTGGCCACCTCATGTGAAGAGTTGACACATTGGAAATGACTCTGATGCTGGGAGGAATTGGGGGCAGGAGGAGAAGGGGACGACATTTAATTTTTTATATTTTATTAAAGTATAGTTGATGTAAAATATTCTACAAGTTATAAGTGTACTATATAGTGATTCACAATTTTTAAAGGTTATACTCCATTTATACTTATTATAAAATATTGGCCAAGCCCTTACTGGCAACCATCAAATTTTAAATCAGAGATGAGAACCTGAAGGAAAGATTCAGCCAGTGACAAATGATTCCCAAAAGACCATATTGAAAATTAGACTGAGTCTAGTCACTAATTATTAGCAAATGCAAGCGTTTCATTTTGTGTGCTTACTACCATGACCACTGCTGTTGCTGAGTGAGAAAGACTCCGTGAATAGAAACCCAACAAGAACCAGCTCAAGTCTGACTTCTCAGCTGGCACCTGTTGTCTTTCTAAAGCAGGGGTCAGAATTTTGTTCTTCCTTTGCAAGACTGTTTAGTTCCTAGTCTGCTATATGATTCACAGCTATTTCCTAAAAATATGGGCGACATAGTGACTGTCCAGATTGATAACAAAATGTTGATAAAGGGCTTTGAGACTACAGAGAGAAGTGAAGTGCTCATAATAAATATTAATTAATACCCAGAAATGGGTTTGACTCTTAGATCAAGAGGGAAATGGTGGGAAGGACTGATTTGCTGCATCAGGGGAAAGTATTTGTCAGATGATGTAGCAGAGAAAGCAAAATGGGGCTGAGTGCTATCACAGCACTTTTAATTTGCCCATTGCTTCACAGTCAATTATTAATTACAAACCCTACTGTCTTTATGCAATGGGCCAATGGCATTTGGCCTGGTCTACACCCTGTCAGAGTAAGGAGGCAGGTGGTAACACAGGCTCGGCTCTGTCAGTAATACATTGCGAAGTGATAGGGAATGTCCTTTTCAACACTGACACCTATGTTTCTGACACTTTTTTTCTTGTAAATCATCACCGTATAAGACACTGAAGTTTTCAGTTTTCCATCAAACGCTATCTTTTATCATCCTAGCACATTTGCATCAGCACCATGCTTTACAGTGAAGTGTCTGCAGTGCTTTCTCCTCTTACAACTGAGTAAACAGGGTCCAGACAGTCTCAGTACAAAGGTGAAATGAGCAGGCAAGGGTCCACTGGCACGTAGACTGGAGAGAAAGAACCAGAATCCAGCCTGTTTGGAGGCTTCCACCAGAAGACAAATGTTAAGTGAATTCTGAAAAGCATGTGGAGAGACAACATCTGTACTGAGCTTCTGGATTAAAGAAACAGGAAAGTGTGTTTTATTACCTAATTTGGACTTCAAGGAGCGCTAACATGCTTCGTGTAGGTTATTCCTTCAAGAACAACGACAGCAAAAGAAAAAAGCAAAACATGTACCTCTTATGTTTTATAAGGACTCCAATCTATGTGATTAGATCCCAAAGGCTCTTGAGCTGCTCCATTTCAGCAAGAGTTAGCAACTTAATTCAAACTGAAATGTTTTCCTGATGGTTAGATATGTTTTAAAACATCAATATCTTGAACATGAAAACAGAGATGATACCGTAGCAAAAATAGATAAGGGACAAAGTTATTTCTCTACATGAAAATAACCCTTATACAATAAAACTAGCCATAAATGGAAAAAGCACTAAATTACAGTTGCTGTTCTAAAGTGAATAAGATAGAAAAATAAAACTTCTTAGTATAAATACTAGTTCAGGCTTAGACTGAATTGAATAGAAAAGAGAGAGAAAACTTATTTTAAAGAACTTGTAAGAAACCAGTGTAAAACTAGAAATATATGGGAATAAATGTACTCAGAAGCATAGTGGTGAATATCTTCTAAATTGAAATAACACTAGGTGGAAATCAAATTAATTGTGGAGGGCTTTAACATCATGGTGGTAGAATTTTATAATATGAAAGCTAGAAAGAGGCAGAGAATTGTACTTCAACTCTCTTATCTTAAAAAGTCACACAGAAACTTAGTGTCAAATTCATGATTAGATTTCCCATTTTGCTGATTCCCAATCATGAGTCTTTGCATAACAAGATGCCATCACAACATATGGAGTCTGGCCAAGTCTGCCGTCAAGCATCCTTAAGACAGTCTAGCAAAGGAGCACAAGGATGTGGAAAAGCTTTTTACAGGAAAGAAAGGGAACACCTCTCGAAAAATTAGTTTTAGAAACAGATATGTAATGAACACATTTGGTAAATCTCCCTCCTATATTCTACACACTGGTGAGGCTGCTGGGTCAGTAATAGGCACCGCTGTCAAGAGTTGTTCTCTGGCCCTGAATCTGAAACGTACCTACTGTTAAGTTAACCTTACAGGTTTCTTTGTCAAAGAAAACTAGAAAAGAACAGAACTGAAACGATGTAAGAGCTATCACTTCTACCTGGGGACCAGTACTTGTCAGGTTTGCTTACGGTGTCTCTCCAACTTGGCCTTTGCTCTCTGTTCCTCTTTGTCTAGGACAAGGAGCCATCTTTTCAGGGCACATGAAGCCCTGAGCAACTGGGCTCGTCGGTTCCAGCTGCACCCTGACCTCGTAGCCACGTTCTCACCACCCAGTCTGGCCCCCCGCCTGTGGCAGCCCTGGTATGTGTGCTGCTGGGCTGCTCACTGCTGAGCCTGGGGCCCGTTCTGCCTGACAGCCAAAGCCACAGCTCAGAGGTGACTCCCACCTGAGGCAGGTAACCGCACCCCGTGCTTGGCTCATGCTTATTGAGCATGCATTGCACTGTTTTCATCATCTATGTTTCCCTGCTTCCTTCTTCCTCATCTAGCTTGTGAGCTGCTCAAGAGCTTGCAACAGCTCACTAGTGAGGCTCTCCGCCAACGTCAGTTATCTAAAAAGCAGCAAAACCTTCATCATTTATTCTCATGGAGACAAAGTGAAGACATGGAGGGACCAGACCAGACCTCTGCATTAGAGCTGGTAAACTGGGTGCCCGGGTGAGGCGATTGATACTGCAGCCCTGCCTGGTCCCCCACAGGAGCCACAAAGAGGGGTCCTGGGACCTGTCCCAGAACAGCTGTCCCCTCCTCCGAACATACTTCCCTTCTGCCACCTTTCCAGGCCCTAAGCACAGACAATCTGCCCCAGTCCTGAGGCTCGACATCCTGGGAAACAAAGGGGAAAAGTAGGACCAGAGTGTGTAAACACAGGTCACAGCTCCTGCTTTCCAGTTCCTGAAAAGAAGCAGTGGAGGAGAAATGAATATGCTCCCGTAAGCTCTGGACAAAGCACCAAGGGAACAGAAATGTTCCTCATGTTATTTTTTGCCTGAAAAAAGCCAGTCACTCATAAAAGTGATTACAGCAAGAGATTGTTTTGGAACCCGAAACAGGCACAAAATATTAAATTTGACAGGAAAGAAATGCTTGATATGACGGCTAAACCACTTCCTCAGGACTCGGGAGAGCAGGCTTCTAGAACATGCTCTCACACCAACCTTCATGACCTCCGTGTTCCCATCTGTCTCAGGAGGGTGCTGGGCTAGACAGTGTCTGAGGCCCTTCCCGACTCAGCTATGTCCCAATATCATTAACCTCCAACATGGGGAGTGGAGCTCATACTTTGTCAAAGCACACAAGGTTGATTTGCCCACACATATTGATCCGCTGTGGGGAGATGCAGAAGATCCTCTTTTTCTTCAGCCTCCTCTGTGTGTACACGATGCCCGTGGTCAGGGCAGCTGGCAGCACAGGAGGGACCGCCACGGTGAGGAGGAGCAGGGCCATGGCAACGGTGTCTTGTGGAGAGGCCTGGGGAGGGAGGGGCACACGGGTTAGCCTGGCAGAAAGCACGCACACCCTTGCACTCCATCTCCTGTCGCACCAATGGAGTTCTGGAAGCTCAGAATAGTCATCATGAGCCAGCTATCTTGGTTGGACTGAGTATTCTCCAGGCCGAGTCTGAGAAATCAACAAATTGTCACCCACTGCAGAGGAAATGACACCCTGGACCCCCACCCCATACCCTACTGTCCTTCCTGACCCAGCTACTCTCCACTCAGCCTTCTGTCCACCCAGAGGGGCACCCCTTCTTTGCCCATCAGGCATTTGCACACCCTCTGGACTCCTGGTCACTGGGACTAGATTTGAGTTGTAATAGTTCACACATGGCCTGACTGTTTCTTTCTCAACAGTTCTACAAACTCCTCCGGCACAGCAGCTGTGCCTCCTTCATCTCTGAAGTCATCTTGGAATTCATCTTACTCGTCACCAGATGCAGAGCCTAGCACCTTCTGACACAGAGAAGGTGCTCAACACATAACGTGCAGTGCCTGGAAACCTGATGAAAACTAGGACCAGGATTCTGCCAAGAGCTCAGCATATATTCACTGCTCTGGGTAAGCCAATAAAACTAGCTTGTTCTCACTGGATACACACCCTGGAACAAGCACTGTGTACGCACACTGTTTATTTACTCCTCACAACCACCTTGCAATGTAAATACTGTTATTTCCTCCATTTAACAGAAGAGGAAAAAGTAAACAACTTTCCCAAGGCCACATTGCTGGTTAAATGGTGAGGGTATAATCCCTAATCTATTGATCTAGAGGGAGGGCACAAATGTGTGACTGATATGTCATATTACCAAGCCAAGTCTCACAGAATCAGGATTCCAGGCAACCTACCGAGGATCACAGGACTAATAAAGGCAGGGCTGAGATCAAATCATAGGCTGCATAATTTTCCCATGCTCTGTTAACTAATGGCTTTCCCTCTACAACCTTGCCTAGGTTTTTATGAAATTACCTTGATTTTAGCCAAAAAGTTCTCTTTTCAGTATTGGAAATATAGATTCAAGTTTAGTAACAATGGCTACTCGGCACATCTTTGGGCCAATTCTAGTTTATCATGAAATCCATCATTTCTTGATTTTTCCAACCCCAGCCACAGAAAGGCTTTAACTCTGAAGACTCAGCCCTGCCTAATGCTGAGCCAGTGCAGATAGAAGCAGCCAAAAGGTCTGCAGGTCCAGACCTATAAGATGTATGTGTGCAATGAGAACGCTGCTTTGGTATGTATTGGACATTGAGGAGAGGGCTTTTGCTTGTTTTCCTGCTCAATGCTCGTGTTCCCCAGATGAAACTGGCACACTGCCTCAAATTCCAGCCCCACTGGTTGTGACTTTCTGCTTCACTATTTCCAGACTCTTTTCTACTGGTGTCCATGTGCCCTGGCCTCCTCTAACCTCCTTCCCCCTAGAAATGCTCTCTGAGAGTTTATTTCATATTCCAATGACTATGCAGAACATGAACATTGCCTAAAAATTCTCGACTGCCTTTGCCTCTCCCACACTCAACACACACACTTTTCTATGCCATCACCAGTGCCATCAGTTTGGGCATTTTAGAGTCCACTCACCCCCAGTTTCATACCTGTGTTTGGATCCTTTTATTCACAATGTTTTATTCTCCCCTATAAGCCCACACTGCTAAGATCCCAGCATGTTTTATAGAAGAAACTACAAAATTCATAACAGAATCAGATTGTCAGGACCAGAAAGGACCTCATGTGTTATCTGTGACAATTCTTTCCTGTACAGCCATCACAACTATTCAGAGAGACAACCAAATAAAACCAGACGTCATGAAGCTTATAAAGGGGAGTGGGGATCCATATAGTACACAACTCTGTAAAACCAGACATTCAATTTCATCTCAGAACCTAACAAGAACACAGGGCAACTCATTGACTGCATGGTGTGTTGAGTATTCCCTTGACAATGTACACGCTCAAATTCAGCAACACTTTCAAACAGTCCAAACGTCTTGGCATGGCATTCAATATTCCCTTTAATCTGATCTAATCCTACCTTTTTAGATTTATCTCATAACTGCTTGCTAGTTCCAGAATTCCTTTGTGTTTTTCTTCCTTTGCATTTTTGTCATTCAAATGTGTATATCCTTACTGCTTTCTAATCTTAAGACCAAATCTTCCCCATCCTATGTTTGAGAAGCATGTATTTCCTCTGAGGGAACATGTATTCCTCTGGGCTTAGATATCACAAATGCCACACATGCAGTAACCTTTCACTCCCATCCAGGTGGTGAAAGGAGCTGTGTGAACTTCACAACTTTTAATAGCTACACCTTCCAATACAATTTCCACTAATCACATGTGGCTATTTTAATTTTAAAAAATTGAAAATTTATTTCCTTTCTTACACCAACACATTTCAAGTGCTCAGTGAACACATAGTTAATGGCTAGCAAGTTGACCAGTGTAGAGATATAGAATACTTTCATCATTCTAGAAAGCTCTATTGGATGACACTGATTCTAACCCTTTAGTTAGGTTAAGATCCTTAGAAAGTTATCCTATTAAAAAGCCCTACCCCCAAGTACTTACTCCATGGTACTTATATACACCAAGGGCATAGAAAAAACCCATGATTCCAAGGCAGGCCAGGGACACTATGAACTTGAAGGCATCATTGTACAGTTTGAAGTTCAGAGGCCGGGGGTAGAGAATGGATCTCACCAAGTCCCCTTTGGCTGTATTGTAACCTACATGAAGATAATCACAAGTGGTATAAGGTCCTTTAATACATTTTCCCCTAAAACCAAAAAGAAAAAAATGGTTTGCATTGAATTAAGAGTAGGTTAATAGACTCATTTGAAAATGGAATTAAAATAGTACTGTTGTGACGTTTATTATTCTTCCAAGTTGCCAAGAATAATAAATGGTGTTTACTTAGCTCTTCTCAATGTCTCTTGCTCTGGAGGGCAGTGCCTCAATGGCTCAAACAACGTAACCCCCACTTCACACGTGGGGCTGAGAAAAAAGACCAAGGAGCTGATGAAGGCAATGGCTAGAGAACAAGAGATGCTGAGAGAAGAAAACTTAAGGAAAAACATGTGTTGAAAGTAATGGAAAATTAAGAGAAAAGTAAAGCACAAGGCAAGTAATTTTATCTGCCTCTGGTCATGTTATTCTTAAATTCAAAAACCTTCCAGAACACACACATTTTAGAATAAAGTTCAAATTTGCAGGCATGGCATTTGAGGTCTCCTGCCTTATCCCTAGTCCCTGCTCCCTGGTCCCAGAAAACCATCATGCATTCCTTCTTTCATGTTTCTTGGACACAAATTAGCCTATTTTTCCACCTCTCTGATGTGATTGGCTAAATCCTTCCCATTGTATCAGATTTGGCTCAAAATACCATCTCTTCAAATAAGTATTTCCAGAATTCTACTCCCATATTTCATAATCAAAGTAATTTCTCCCTCTGTCTGTAATTTAGAGCTGGTATTTGCCAGTTTTAAGAAAGGATAAAAACCAACTTGGTTGTATGACATCCCTCTATGCACTCTGTTTTGTTTGCTATAAATCTATTTGTCTCCTGTATCAGATCATAATCTTCTTTGCGGGCAAAGAGTATCTCACATTTGCTTTTCTTTAGCCCCCTATACATAGATCTTAGTAGATACTCATTCATCTCTAAAGCACTGGCAAAAAGATTGACTACTATATATCCCAGACATGAATCAGTATTGTAAATATAAGCATGCTTTAATCCCACTTCTTGATGAACATCTGCTCTCCTCAAACATGGTTTTGTAGATTTTGAAGGAAAATAGCCGAATTTTCTCTAACCTGTTGCTTTAGCATTTTACAAGCTCAGCTCAGTAGTTTCCATGATCTCCACCCATAAGCTTTTTCTTAGGCAGCAGCTTGGGGGATATTCTCAAGCCCACTGACTACTTTGAGCATAAAAATCCCTCAAACCTTGATATTTTTGATTAAAAAACTAGGTAGAATGGTTGAACCATGGACTAAACTAAAGCATAGAGATATCAAAATGCAAGATGTATTTTGGGTCTATGAATATATGAGGTGGCAGAAACACAGGTCACAGGTAAATACAGAGAGCTGAGACCAGATCATGGAAGGTACTGATCATGTAATGTCATGTGAAAGAGTGGGACTAATATGGGTCATCTTGAAATATTCTTGAGCATGGTATTTATGAATTGCTCCAAACTATGTTTTAGAAGTATGACTTGGTGACAGATTGAGGAACAGGTTAGAGAAAAATTAAGCAAAGCATAAAAAAAAATATTTTAGGTGAAAGTTAAAGGGATACTTTCAAATAAATATTTCTTCTGTAATAATTTAGACATGAAATAATAGCTTCAGTTCAGAGGGAGACAGGATGCAGGAGGCATCTGCGGAATCTGTAGGATGTGGTGCCTTATTTGGTAGGAGAGAAAATGAAGAGTAAAGACAAAATGAAGAAACTTGCTAGATGGTGATGACGTCTACAGAAAGAGGCACTAGAGGAAGATGAGGCCCCTTGTAGATGCCTTGACTTTGAAGCATCTTTGGACCTGTTGAAGGTGTCCAGTAAAAACCTTGAGGTAACAGCCTGGCATACGACTCTTTGAAAAGAAAAATTTCTTAAGTGATCGTGGTTGAAACTATTTTCTTGGTAATCACTTAGAGGAAGTACAGACTGAAAAGAGAAGAAGTCTATGGACACAGAGAAAAACCAAGAACACAGTTTTGCCTTTGAGGACGTGTACTTCATCCCCGTATGCGTTTCATCACAAACAACAGTATTCACAATGAACAGTTCAGTTGGAAATGGCAACAACCTGGAATAATAAGCATTTCATTGGAAACCAGAATGTCACAAACTCCATGATTGTAAACAAGATTTCCCAAATCCAGCTCCCCCACCTCTAATCATGGACTGTGTTTACAAAAATGGAATCTACTGACCTGTTTGCAAAACGACTGCTCTTACTGGCCCCTGCCCAGAGGGCTTGACCTGAATAACTTCTGTTCCACAGAAAAGGACATGTTTCCGATAATCTTCCAAGCTGTGGGATTTCCAGGCTGTGGTGTTCTCCGCATGGGGCAATGGTGTCTTTGTAACAGGTATACTTTCTCCTAAAGAAGATGGTATTGTGTTAACTTTGTGTGAACTTGGGTAGTAATTTAGAGCTGGTATTCACCAGTTTCAAGAAAAGATAGAAACCACAGTTAATCTGTTTGTTCATTCCCATCTCAAGAGTCAGATGACTATTCTTAAGGATGTTAGTGATGCAAGCAGTGGTATACTTGATTATACTTCAAATATTTGTTTAAAATTTGGCTATCTTTCCCATACCTGGTCAGTATGGTTTGCTGTTTTTTATTTAAAAAGCAGCCCATTTTAGAGAAAGGAGTTGCCACTTAATCATTTTCCTGTTTTCTTTAAGCCCAACACTATTCTGGGCATGAAGAAGCTACAAAGCATGTGTATAGTTATTGTACTTGCCTCTTATTCACTTGTTTATCTGTCCGTTCATTCATTGATTTGGCAAATATATCTAAGTGCTTATTCCATGCCAGGCATTGCTCTAGATGCTGGCAACATAATCATGAATAAGACAGAAATTCTGACCTCCTAAAGCTCAGGAAGCCAGACCTGTAAATATCAGTAAATAATTAATTAAAACAGTGTAGCAAATATTTTGATAGCAGAACCAGGTGATCTGAAGATCCAACCCAAAGGAAAATGAGGAAAGATTTTGTGTGCAAGTAATAGGTGACAATTGAAAGGCAATAAGCTCAGTTTGTTACCCTGCTTATTTAACTTATATGCAGAGTACGTCATGAGAAACACTGGGCTGGAAGAAACACAAGTTGGAATCAAGTTTGCCGGGAGAAATAGCAATAACCTCAGATATGCAGATGACACCACCCTTATGGCAGAAGGTGAGGAGCTAAAAAGCCTCTTGATGAAAGTGAAGGAGGAGAGCGAAAAAGTTGGCTTAAAGCTCAACATTCAGAAAACAAAGATCATGGCATCCGGTCCCATCACTTCATGGGAAATAGATGGGGAAACAGTGGAAACAGTGTCAGATTTTATTTTGGGGGGCTTCAAAATCACTGCAGATGGTGACTGCAGCCATGAAACTAGAAGGCGCTTAATCCTTGGAAGAAAAGTTATGATCAACCTAGATAGTATATTCAAAAGCAGAGACATTACTTTGCCGACTAAGGTCCGCCTAGTCAAGGCTATGGTTTTTCCTGTGGTCATGTATGGATGTGAAAGTTGGACTGTGAAGAAAGCTGAG
>SJYX01023417.1:20950-44668 GCA_006410675.1 Oreotragus oreotragus | reverse complement strand
CTGCAAGGAGATCCAACCAGTCCATTCTGAAGGAGATCAGCCCTGGGTTTTCTTTGGAAGGAATGATGCTCAAGCTGAAACTCCAGTACTTTGGCCACCTCATATGAAGAGTTGACTCACTGGAAAAGACTCTGATGCTGGGAGGGATTGGGGGCAGGAGGAGAAGGGGACGACCGAGGATGAGATGGCTGGATGGCATCACGGACTCGATGGACGTGAGTCTGAGTGAACTCCGGGAGATGGTGATGGACAGGGAGGCCTGGCGTGCTGCGATTCATGGGGTCACAAAGAGTCGGACACAATTGAGCGACTGAACTGAACTGAAGCTCGGTTAGCTTAAGGAGGAGGGGAGAGTGCTCTTAGGCGATCTAAGAGAAAGAGCATGGTGTGCTCTGGGTATTAATGGCAGTTGCGGGTGTTTGGATGTTGAGTTTGGGGTGGAGGAAAGCAGCCCTATAAGTACAGAGATGGGTGAGAAATGATGCCTGCAGGAAATCTGTACAGTATTCTCAGTACTCTTCACACTGGGGTGGAAGGAGAGGGAAACAGATGAAGATTGTCAAAAGGTACCAACTTCTCAATAAGATAAATAAATAGTAGGGATGTAATGTAAACATGATAAATATGACTAACACTGAATATGACCAATACTGTCACATGCTATATATAAAATTTATTGTGAGAATAAATCCTAAGGGTTCTCATCATAAGAATTTTTTTTATTTCTTTAATTTTTTATTTATTTTTTGTGAGATGATGGAAGTTCACTGAACTTGTAAACATTTCATGATGTAAGTCAAGTCACACTATAACCCTTACATTGATACAGTGTTGCATGTTAATTACATCTCAAATCTCGAAAGAAAAAAAAATATTCTTCATGATCTTTTTTGGAGCTTGCAGTGAAAGAGAAATTAATGTAACAAGATAGGACCTCTGTTTCCTCTTCCTCTTTCTAGATGACCTCAGCTGTACTTCTATTAATTAGCATGTCTAAAAAGATATACCAGTCATGCCTAGCTCCGTCTTTCCTGTCTCCTGCGCCCTTGTTTGGTGCTTCTCAGTTGTTGGCTGTTCATCCCAACTTGGATATTCTACTAGCCTCTGGAACTCAACATTTCTAAAATCTGTATCAGTATCTTTAGCCCTCAGTTCAGTTCAGTTCAGTCGCTCAGTCGTGTCCGACTCTTTGCGACCCCATGAATCGCAGCACGCCAGGCCTCTTTAGCCCTAAATCTCCTCTTTAAATTTCTCTTTCTCTTATGGTCTTACCTTGTTGCTGAGTCACAGATTTACAGTCTCAGAACCATTTGGATTCCTCCTCTTTCCACAGTCTTCCTTTTCACAAATGATCTTCCAAGTCCTAAGGTGCCTTCCTCTGAGTGCCATTCTTGGACTCTTGCATCTAGGTCCCAGCGGCGTAAGTGGCAGTCATTGTCTGGTTCTTGGTAATTCCATTAACAATGGATTAGCTGTGATTTGTTTAGCTCTCTGAAGTGCAAACGTGTCCTCTGGGTAATTTGAGGCTACAATGGAGCTAATCAATCTTTTTTATAAATAAACATCTCAGCTTTGAAGTCCTGAATTAGGAAAATCCACAATCCTTCCTTATGTGTTTTGTCTTTAGTCCTGCACCTACTACCATACTCACAAAGCTTCTGACACCAGAGGTGTAGGGTTTTTTTTCCTCCACAACATGCAATTCTGTGACATCAGCTGATTGTCCTATAATTTAACTCAATTAAATTCAATTTTGATACCATCTATCTGGAGATAGTGTCACATTCCACAGGTTAAGGGCTCGGTCTTATAAGACTGTCCCCACCCCATTCAGGTGTCAGTTGCAAATCCAGTTTGTCATCTGTGCTTCTAAAACTTGACCCATAAATCTGATGTTCCCATAATCTCTTCCTTGGATTCAGTTAATTTTATAAAGTGGCTCACAGAATTCAGGTAAATACCTGCTTACATTTCGCTGTTTATTAAAGAGTATTATAAAGGACACAGATGAACAGCCGGGTGAAGGGATACCTGGGGAACGGTCTGGGAGAGTTCTGAGTACAGGAACTTCTGTCCCTCTGGAGCTGGGGTGCATCATATTCCTGGTATGTGGGTGTGCTCATTCACCTGGAAGCTCTTTGAACCCCATACTATTAGGACTTTATGGAAGCTTCATGTAGATATGATTAATTATCAACTCCATTCCCAGCCTTTCTTCCCTCTATAGAGAATGGGGATTGAGGTTGAAAATTCCAAGTTTCTAATCATGGTTCGGTCTTTCTGGGGACCAGCCCCCATCCAGGAGTCATCCAGGCATCCACCAACAGCGGCCTCATTAGAACAAGAGATGCCCTTAGTGCTTTTATCAAGTAGGAATTTACAAGTGTTTCAAGAGTCTGTTCCAGGAACTGGGTCAGAGACTAATATATCTATTTTCTCTCATCTCCCATTCTCCTAACTGTTCCTCCCCTCTAGCCCCCCCTTTCAGTCTTCCCAAACCATTTCCAGATGAATCCTAACAGAGACCCCTTTTATTATCTCATTCTTTTCTCAAAAATCCTTCACCCTTTTCAAGTGCCGTTACTAATAAGCCTCAAACTCTCCTGCTAGGTTGTCAGAGCTGCCACCATCTGAGCATTCATAGCTGTTATTACTCTACGCAGGCTTCAGCTAAACTAGGCCATGGATGAATTCTACTACTGACTCCCATTTTTGCCAGTATTCTTCCTTGACTTTCCCTAATAGTTGTACAACCAGATATTTCAGATACAGAGAAAATCAGCTGGGAGTTGAAAAAGAATAAGCTTCAGAGACAAAATAAAGATGCCAATAACATTTCTGGGCTCATAGATTTAAAAAGCACTAGAATCAGTTTAAACTGTCATCAGATTTTTGCTATTCAATTAGCAAGATAATGTTATATTTCCTAGTTGGAAATACAGTTGTACTGATTATAGTTATACAAGTTTAGGTTCTTTCTCGTGATCTAGGCAATATCAGAGGACAAGAACTTTGACATTTAAAATTTTTACATTCAGCATTTTCCCAGGGATCCCAGGAAAGTATGGATTCTCCAAACAAATGTTTGGATATCTATGTAGGCTGGAGAGGGTTTCAGAAGGAAAGACACTCACAGCCAACTGTTCACTTGGATTCTGAGACCCGAAGATACTGGCTGCTGTGAAGCTGAAACTCCCTCCTTTGTCCACAATGAGCCAGATGTCTCCACATGGTGACAGTGTTTTGAAAGGTCAAGTCCTTGTTTATTTAGACTTCTGGGACCATCAGATTATAAACTGCTTGAGGGCAGGGACCTTTTCTCATTTCTCTTGTTGATTCCAGCACACAGTGCAGTACTGGCACATAGCAGGCATCTCTGAAACTTTATTGAATAAATGAAAGAAAGACAGGAGTGAGAGAGAAGAAGAAAGGAAAACGGGAAGAGAGGAGAAGATCTGATCTGTCCACTGACTACAAGCTTGTCTGACAGGATATTAATATGAAATAACCTCTTAAGGGAATTCCTGTGTCCAGCTCAGATCACTACATGATTCTGCACATATGATTCAGATAGATCAGTAATTCTAATGAGCAGAGGGAGGGTGAGGGATTGTGGCAGAGTGAAAGTTACCCCTCCCCTCATAATTATCCCTAAGAGAACGAGGAACAGTAGGTGCAAGCGTAGACTCTGGGGACAAAAAGGCTGGGTTTAAGTATTTTATTTTCTTCAGAGAACTTACTGTTATTGGGAATTTATGTCATTTATCTGCCTTCATGTTTTCTGTCCTCCCACTAGAGTCCGCTCCACAGAGAAGAAATCTGCCTGTTCACTGCTGTCTCCCCAGCACCTCGTAGAGCGTCTGCTCCATAGTAGGGGCTAATAAACATTTGTGGAATGAATGAATAAATAAACAAATGAATTCTAATTTCAGCTCTACCACTTTCAAGCTGCATAAACTTGTGTTACCTAGGCGAATAAATTACCCTCTCTGGACCTCTGATTCTCTCACTTTACAGAGCTGTGGATTGAATGAAAAAACATGTGTAAAATGTTAGCATAACACCTAATACTTATGAGAGCTAAGAAAAATTAGCTATTGCTACCAGGAAAAAAATTCTCCCCATGGTACTCTTTTTTCTCTGGACCCTTCGGGAATAGCTAAATCTTGAAGGGGATCACTGTCTCAGGAGGCACAAGAAAAGAGCAAGGGACTGGCTTTTGAGTTTCAGAAGTCATTCATAAATTTACATAAATTTTAGAGACCACCTGAAAGTAAGAACAAAGCTTTTCTGCTCATCTTGCCTGTCTTTTACTGCGTTTCTAGCCAAATAAAAATCCAAGGAGTAGGAATTGGAAGAAAGTCTAAAGAGAGCTTGGATACTGTATGTCTATGAGAGAAGGGCCCCCTCAAAAAAAATAGGACATGGAAACAGTCTATAAGTTTGTGGAAACTGAGAGCAAACGTCACTGGGGTCTGCCTCATTTCCTAGTAAATAGGTCTCCAACGTTCCCCGAGCTCTGGGTGGCGTGAGGCAACCACAGATAGGAGTGTGTCCTAGACCAGAGGCCTCTCCCCAGAACCTGGCACAACGTCTGTAGCCAGACTAGAATGGGGGCGTGGGGGCAGGGCTCCTGCTAACTGCTGGGGAGGTCCTGCTAACTGCTGGGATACCTGACTTACATCAGATGCTTCACACTACACACTTTCAAGAGTGGTCAAATTTGAAGCCGAAATTAAAATGAAGTGTAGGTATAAAATAAAGTTGAGCTTTTTGCATACTGGAGTTTATGACGAGAGGATGAGGTTAAGATGATGCTAAGGAAAATTCTGCAATGCGCATGTGCTATAAATGGGACTAATCCTGGGAAAGGAAAAGGCAAGGAGACACAAAACAAAAAAAAACAGTAGCTGTACCCTTCCTCGAATCGTTGTCTTCACTCCTGTGGTCCCTCATGCCTGGAAGCCAATCCACCTCCAGCTCGGACCCTTTCACTCTTTAGCTGAGCAGCCCTAGTCTCTTCACCTCAGTTTCCCTATCTGTAAATTGGGTATTATAATAGCGCCTAGTCTAATTTGTTTTATGCTACAATGAAGTGAGATATAAAAGTTGTTTATGAAAGTATAAATTGCTATACAGATGCCAGGAATATTTGCTACTCTTCTTACATAAAAACTTCTGTATATGTAAAGGACTATTTTTGCACATGGGGGATATTACCTGAGTCACATTTGTGAATACATACTCAAGAAATACAGTTGCAGTTCCAGGAATCTAACCTTAATCTAATTACTCCATCAGGATCCTTCCCAGGAATACACGGTGAGTGGGAGGATCTAGTCAAGCTATGTAATAAAATAATTCAAAGCATGCTGGTACTGAGGCCTATTTCAAGAAATTAATGAGAAAGAGATGGATATATTTCTATTTTATGTGTTTATCTCTAAAGCTGACTTTATCAGTACTTAGGCTGCATAGATATTAATGCTGATGACTTTGTTTTTCCTGAAACAGGCCCTCAGAAAAGCCACGGACCATTTGAGGTCATTTTAGGTCAACTTTGCACATTTGTTAAAAAGCGGCACTTTTGCCTTTGCTGCTTCTCTGGGACTTTCTGAGCTTTCCTAAGAATCAGGCAAGCATGAATCTCCAGGTCAGTAGACCCAGGGGAGTAAACCCGGCTGTGTGTCCCCTCTCTATTCTCACTGCCACACTCTCTGTTGCCTTCAGAGACGCTGTTCTTGGTTGTCAGGCTATTGGGAATGAGAGACAGTCATTGCCTCTGAGTAAAGAGCACGGTTTTCTTGGGGGTGAGGCTTGTACTTGAGGTACTATGGTGACATTCTGGATGAGAGATATGATCAGTATGCAAGTCCTCATCACTACCGTCACAAGGCAGTTAGATCTTAACACATTAAAGGGGTATTTTGTAATTATACTGCACATATTTATGTTTACTGCATTTTCTTGTCTCAGTTTTAAATTAAGCAGGCTCATCTTTAATGAGAAATATGCTTCTGTTGAACAATTTAGGGATTAGAGAATGACTCTCTTTATGTTTAGGTGATGTTAAAAAGTTTTGTGCATGTGTTTTTTCTTTTCCTTGTCTTTAGACTATTTGGAAACAGAAAAACGCACCAACTGTAAACAGGTTTTTTTCTTCTAAGATGCCCTGTGTATTTTCTTCCTTTTTAGCTTAAAGAATATGTTATAGATAGTGCCTTACTAATTACACAAATTCAAATGGACTGTACAAAGTACAAATGAGGGCAAGGACAGTTCAAGCCATAACTAGAAAACCAGTGAGTTTTATGCTCAGTGAGATCAACTGGAAACACGATTCTAAAGACAGAACTGTTTTACTGCCTTTCTGGAAGACCCAACTCAATCTTTCTCTCACTGAAAACTGGGGCTCAGTTTTCCATCTACAGAATACAGGGCTGGATAAAATCTCTATGCCCTGTCACTTGTGAGGTGACAGTTTTAGTCTGTGTTTTGTTCTAACAGGTGTATAAACCATCCTCATATTTATAAAGAGATTGTGCATCAAACAGTATGGTCCTCTCACCCACCTCTGAACTCAAAGCATCTTATTCATCTCACTCATGGGACAATTAATTAATTCCAAGTTGTATCAGTCTTTTTTTCTGGTTTCATATGTATTGTGGTTTTCATTCTTATATTTTTAAATATTCCTTATCTACATATATAGTTTTCATTCACATGAATAGTCGGGATGTGTCTTCCCCATCTATCTCGCAATACCTTTGTTGTTGTTCTTCACTCACTAAGTTATGTCCATAAAAGTGTATGCTGCTCTGCTTTGCTCACTTGGCCTGGTTGTTGGAAGGAAAGAAAGGGGAAGCTCCATGACAACTGCCTACCTGTGAGCATGCCTTCATTCACCACACAACTTCCGTCAATCAGAACAGCATCGCAAGGCAATGAAAGCTTTCCTGGAAGAATAAGAACATCTCCAGGAACCAACAGACGGGATTCCAGCTCTTGCAAACCTATACAGGAGCAACATTTTCATGATCAGATGAACTTTTCATGTTTTTACCTAACAATAAAAACAGCTGAAAACTCTTATCAACTTTTTGGTCAAGAACTACCCTGCATGCTCACCTGCTCCAACCTCTTTCCACTCAATTGGAGATTCCCAGAAAGCTAGGCTTAGGGAGTTGGTGTCTGGGTGTTAGGAAAGGATTTGCTCAGCAATAAGATCCCATCTTGATCCTAGTACCTGGGACAGCACTCTGTCCACTGGAGACCCTTAAGGGCATTGTCCATGGAAGAGTGCCCCTTTGTGTCTGCTTACATCCTTTAGCTGGGTTCCTGACCCCCCATAGCACACTCAGTACTTGGAGTGGGGCCCATGTAAACACTCCAGACAGCTTCCACTGCTCTGGAGTGCAGCTCCTCACTTCTTGCTGAGAGCCGTGGTCACCTCAGCCCAGGTAACTAAGAGCAAATGCCCACTGTCCATCCAGCCATCCATAAGCCTTATACAGGTCTGGTTTCCATATAACAGATACAAATATACGCTGCTGGGTCTGTTTAAGATGGTTAGTTAGCAAATCAAAAAGCCTTAAGAAGGTTTACCCAGTAACATCCCAATGAGTGAAATATGGAGTACAGAGGGGGTTTGAAATAAACCAGACATTGAGTAGAAACAGTTCAATCAGGGCTGGGGTCAGGGTGAGGCATGCCAGGCACCTAAGGAACAGAATTCAACAAGGGACTCACTCTCAGTATCCTGCAGGTACAAACCAGCATTCTTATGACCTTGCTGCCTTAAATTTTCAATCTATGATGACTGGTTTGCCTTATCCAGCCCCAGTCCTCAGTATAATCAAAAAAGACTTCCTCCTTGACTAATCATCAAAACAAATGAGACCAACTCAACTCCAAATACTAGGATGCTGATGAAAGCAAAACACATCACTTACCTTTGCCTTTTACAGTGATCTTGACCTGGACTTTGTTGTGATCCTCCACAAGGTTGTGCAGCTTCACTGATTGCTGCAAATTTAAAGTCAGTATTTAAATATTAGATAGTCCATATCCTGAAAACCACCTGATCTCAATACAGTAAACGCTGAACCTGCTGCCACAGTCAAACTGACTCTGGGAAAGACTCATCTGCTTTCCAAGCTCCTACTTTCCTGTTTCAACCCCTACCTCACTCAACTCCCCATTCAGAGCAGCAAGTATGCTCGTTAGCTCAAGCTATTTCAGTCCCAGGAAAAATGATGCACGGCCAGTTTCACCGGCTAAAGCTAAGGAACTGAGACTTCATTTCTGGAAGATGCATGATTAGACTGGAGAAAACCAATGAGACCACAGACAGGTTACTCCCCTTCTCTGTGTCTCTGTTGCTCTGTCTGTAAAAAGCAAAGCTGAATTTGATCTGTAAGGGGTTTCCATTGTAAGAGCCTCTGAATATTTAGGTTGTATTTTGATTGTATGTGGAACAACCATCACCTCTTCTATAAACAGGTGGATTTTCATATTGGATAATTCTGCAGACTGGAGTCATACTGCTCTATTTGGAATTCTGGTGCTACCACTTTTGAGTTATTCACCCTGTTTAACCTCCTTTTCCTCATCTAAAGGTGGAGGTAAGAACAGTATCTATTTTATACGGTTATTTTAAGCTACTTTATGCTTATTTTACTTATCACTTCGAATAGTACTCATTACTATAGTATGAGTTTGATGAGTGTTGACGATTAATAAGAAAGTTGTCATTAAAGAAACAAAATAAAACACTTTTCTGAGTACATCAGCTGAACAAAGTGGGATTCATTGAGATACGATCCTGACAAAGTGGAGAGAATGGAAGCAGCCTGGAGAAGTGGAGGAAACATCTCCTAGGATAACTCAGGGAATGAGAAAACAGAGGTGAGAGAGGATGTGATCCACAGAGTCATCTAAACTGACTCTTAGGCCACCAGTCAGAGGCGAGTGCAATGCCAGACCAACCGGAGCCTCCCTGGAAGGCTGTGTATGGATGTCAGTTACTCAGATACCTCTAAGTAGAAGAGGTCTAAATATTGTCAACAGTACTTAAACACCATAATTTAGCTTACCATACAGCTTATCATAGTTCAGATATAATAAAACTTCTCTTCAGATATTATTTTTGTCTGTTTTGTTGATAATGTTTAATGTTATAAATGTCACCGGGCTTAGACAAGAATTACACACAATTATGCAACTTTCCTCTTGAGAGAACATAATGAGTTTGGTAAGTTTGGTATTAATATTTATGTAGAACAATTTATTATTTATTTCAGTTTTGCTTGAAAAGCTAAACTTCAATCATTTGGGCCAATTGAGTTGAAGAAGTAATATTACTGTTGGGCACATATTCATTGGCCTAAGGTGACTTCCTGAGGCTTACCTGTTGGTGCATTCATTTAATTATGGATGACAATGAGAATGTGGTTTGGTAGCAAGACCTCTGGATTCAGTCAGGATTCCTGAGTGGTGGGTCAGGCTTACCCACCAACCAGTCAGGTACCCCTATATAACTAACACATTTCACCGTATAAGCTGTTTCCTTTGTCAACAGACAACAATGAATTGGATCATTTTCAGGTTCCCTTCAAGCTCTACAAAAACATGATACTGATTTATTTTGCATATCAAAGATTCATTCAGACTTCCAAGGCTTCATAGGAGAAATATTCATAGTATAGCAAATGACTCAAATTATTGTTTGTAAATAGTTTAAAACTTTATTCAGTCACCAAGGGCCAGGTGTTGTTTTAGGCACTTGGAATATGTTGCTTGATTTTTTAATCCTCAAAATAATCCTGTGATGAAAATGCTATTACCTCCGGTGTACATATAACTAAAAACGAAAATAATAAAAAAAAAAAACAGGGGATTAAAAATGTTCAAGTAACTTGCCCACAATCACTGACTTATTAAGTATGAAAATCAACAACAATGAAAAGGTTCATGTGACTAAAGCCTTTTCTGTAGGTGGAAATGTTCTCTGAAAGTGCTTGAAAGCAGCTTTTGTCCCAAAGAGAAGAGAAATATCCTTCCTTACAAATTCCTTTGCTTGCTTGCATAGCAAATTCCTTTAGTTAATGTCAATTTCAACTTTGCTTAAGAGGATGGTAACACATTTGGAAGTGAAGTCTGGGTCAATAATGCTTGACTGTAATTCTGCAAACATAGGAAGGCATAAAGCTCAATTTGTTTATCAAACTTAGCATGTTTCATAACCTGCCAAGCTTTCCTGTCTTTGCTTGAGCTATTCCCTTGGATGTTCACCCCCATTTTCTACTAGCCAACTCTTTCTATTCCTGTACATAAAGCCCTGCTGAAATATCTCCAATCCATAAGTCCTTAACACTCGCAGGAAGAATTAATTGTTCCAGTCTCTGTGTTTCCTCCTGTGTTAGTGCATAGATCCCATTCCCCTAGAGCTATCTGTTCTTGTCAGGTCTCCCCTCCAAGTCAGGAGGTTCAAAGATGGGACTACATATTCATCTATGTATCCCCTGTGGCCTCCACATAGTAGGCCCTCAGCAAATATTTATTTAACTGAGCTGAATAATTCTATTTCGCCCAACAATTCTGCAGTAAGATAATATAAGCATCCTCTTTGAGCTAATGTACTCAGAAACGCTACACACACAGGTTTCTATGACAACCAACCAGCTAGGAGAAAGCCAGCACTGTGATGCTTGCCATGATTTCCAAGCTCGCTGCCTGATTTTCATTAGGTCCCCTCTGGTTTCTCCAGTTCCTGTTCAGTGAGACCAGGATCCGCTTCCAAAACGAATTTGCATATTGTTATTATTCGGCGTCTGTTGCTGTGTGTCCTTGTGTTTGCGATGGCTGGATTTCCTCCAGAGATGAATAATGAGGGCATTAACTCAGGTGTCTCCTGGGCCCGGCTCAGTCCTGAATAAGGCAGAGAACTACGGGCCAGCTATGTCCATGCTATTGACAGCAGCCACCCGTGGAGCCGGCAGTGGAGCGTGCAGTACTGTTCAATGGAAATGCAACTGGGTGCCAAGGTTTGTGCTCATATCTGCGCCAAAAGTGGACAAAGGGACCGTGTTGCACTGGGGCATTTCCTGGCCTAGGCAAGGCAGCCTCTCTCTGTGCGACATTGTCAGTGGCTAGAGTGGATGAAGGGACATATCTTATTCCACTTCTGACAACATTCTTCTCCTTTGCCGTTTTCAAAACCATGTATTTCTTTAGCATAATTTAGAAATGGCAGTAAGCAGATGCTTTCTCTTCCCTTTTTCCCAGCTCTCCTGCCCAAATCTGCTCTTTGTTATAAATTATCAAAACATCATTTACTGCCACAGGAAACTCACAAGTTACTTGGAGATTTTGCTCAAGGGGAAAGTGACTCGGAGTCAGGAAACCTGGGATGAAGGTCTATAGCCACCCTTCCTGGGGTGAATGTGATTGACCCGCTTTACCTCCCTGATTGCTCCTATCCCTCCCTCTCATTTGAGCCTCATTTCACAGTTTGCCAAGCCTCATAAAAGCACCTTCATTATAAATATCAAATTCCATTGCAAATTGTAAAGCACTAAATGGATTAGCTGAGGACTATTTAATTAATTAATATAGCAATTAATTAATATTAATTGCTGAGGACTTGTGATTTAAACTACAAAGAGATAGTTTCAGGAAACTGGCCCTTTTTGTATAGTGTTACAAGAGGCCTTGCAGCTTGGGTCAGATAAGCTTTTATTAACAAATGCTAACTGCTAATGGGCTTAGTGTCATCATTTCAAAGAAGTCTTTTGCAATATTACCATCAAGTCTGAAATTCCCATGCTACTGTTTGGAATAAAGGGAGGCATTCAGGGATTTTTAAGTTGTAGGATCTGAATATTTAAATTCTATGAATAACTTTAAAGTAAATATTAAGAAAATGACAAATAAAAAAAATTAAAATACCTAATTTTGGAAAAGGAGAACTTCATAACAAAAAAAAGAGGAGACTTTTAACACAAAAACCCAGAAACCATAAAGAAAAAAAATATTTAAATAGACATATTTTTAAAATAATGGATATAAAAAGATGGTAAATAAAAGTGCAAATCTCTTTTAGACAAAGGAAAGTGTGTCTAATCTCACTAGCAATCAGGGAAGTGTAAATTAAAACATCAATGAGACAGAATTTTCAAAAATGTATTATATGAAAAATTTTAAATACCAAGGTATAACACCTAATGCTGGTCAGGATCTGGGAAAATAGATATTCTCATATGTTGCCAGTAAGAGACTGAATTATTCCATTTTGGGAAAATAATACTACAATATTCATTAACATCCAAAATATACATATCTTCTTCTGCTGAAAAAAGAGACACAAACACGAATATGTAGGATACACTATATTGTTCAGTTCAGTTCAGTTCTGTCACTCAGTCATGTCCGACTCTTTGCGACCCCATGAATCGCAGCATGCCAGGCCTCCCTGTCCATCAGCAACTCCCGGAGTTCACTCAAACTCACATCCATAGAGTTGGTGATGCCATCCAGCCATCTCATCCTCTGTCATCCCCTCTTCCTCCTGCCCCCAATCCCTCCCAGCATCAGAGTCTTTTCCAATGAGTCAACTCTTCACATGAGGCGGCCAAAGTACTGGAGTTTCAGCTTGAGCATCATTTCTTCCAAAGAAATCCCAAGGCTGATCTCCTTCAGAATGGACTGGTTGGATCTCCTCATAGTCCAAGGGACTCTCAGGAGTCTTCTCCAACACCACAGTTCAAAAGCATCAATTCTTCGGTCTCAGCTTTCTTCACAGTCCAACTCTCGCATCCATACATGACCACTAGAAAAACCATAGCCTTGACTAGACGTACCTTTGTTGGTTAAGTAATGTCTCTGCTTTTCAATATGCTATCTAGTTTGGTCATAACTTTTCTTCCAAGGAGTAAGCGTCTTTTAATTTCATGGCTGCAATCACCATCTGCAGTGATTTTGGAGCCCCCAAAAATAAAGTCTGCTACTGTTTCCACTGTTTCCCCATCTATTTCCCATGAAGTGATGGGACCGGATGCCATGATCTTCATTTTCTAAATGTTGAGCTTTAAGCCAACTTTGTCACTGTCCTCTTTCACTTTCATCAAGAGGCTTTTTAGTTCCTCTTCACTTTCTGCCATAAGGGTAGTGTCATCTGCATATCTGAGGTTATTGATACTGCTCCTGGCAATTTTGACTCCAGCTTGTGCTTTTTCCAGCCCAGCGTTTCTCATGATGTACTCTGCATAGCGACAATATACAGCCTTGACGTACTCCTTTTCCTATTTGGAACCAGTCTGTTGTTCCATGTCCAGTTCTAACTGTTGCTTCCTGACCTGCATATAGGTTTTTCAAGAGGCAGGGCAGGTGGTTCTGGTATTCCCATCTCTTTCATAATTTTCCAGTTTATTGTGATCCACACAGTCAAAGGCTTTGACATAGTCAATAAAGCAGAAATAGATGTTTTTCTGGAACTCTCTTGCTTTTTTGATGATCCAGCAGATGTTGTAGTTAGTTTTAATTCAATATATGTATTGTAGAGAAGAAACCCCTTATTTTCCATAAAGAGGAAAACAGTTGAATAAATTATGGTAGGCCACAGAATATCACATCTTTATTTTTAGACATAATTTAGACTTATATGTTATGGTGGATGGCCATTATATAAATTGTAAAGTGAAAAATGCCAGTTCCAGTTTAATTCATATAGGACAATTCTGTTTTGATTAAAAACAAATTAAGAAATTCATCAAGGAACTTCTCTGGTGGTACAGTGGATAAGAATCTGCTTGCCAGTGCAAGGGACATCAGTTCGATCCCTAGTCCAGAAAGATTTCACATGCTTTGGAGGAACTAAGTCCATGTGCCACAACTGCTGCGTCCACGTGCCTAGAGCCTTTGCTCTGCAACAGGAGAAGCCACCACATTGAGAAGTCCATGCACCGCAAGGAAGAGTAGCCCCTGTTCCCAGCAACTAGAGAAAGTCAAGTGACTGAACTGACTGAACAGAAACTTGCCAGGCTGGTTTAAACAGAAGTTGAGAGTATGAAGATGCAGAAATATCTTATGAACCTAAGGTGGGAAGCACAGCCAAGTCTCCCAAGGGAGTTTCCAGACCAAGTACAGGGAAATGCTGTGAGAAACAGGTTACTCTGTCTCTGTTGGACTGATTATCACTTACCTCTTATGTCTCACTGTGTATTTTGTTCACTCTTTTCCCTACTTTTTCTGAGGAAGTGTGTGTGTGTGTGTGTGTGTTTCTTTGCTTGTCCGTATGCAGGGATAGAGGGTGGCCATGCTGGCCCTAACTATACATCATAGATCACTTTCCTAATAGAATATGGCCAGCAACTTCAAGCTTTTATTCCAGGATCCCAGGCAGAAGGATTCCAGTCAGCTTCCACCAGATCAGATGCCCCGTTTCCAACTAGTTGTGCCAGTAGAGGGAGAAAGCTGCATGGAACAAACCATCTGTGGGCTGCCAGAGCTCTAGGTACACCTAGTTTTCAGAAAAAAAGGGTTGAAGGGGCAGCATTTTCTCCAAAATATGTTTGCTTCATTGCATACTTGCCATAGAATAGGAGGCTTAGAGGAGGAACCCAAGTTCCTCAGCTCAGCCCCCTGGTGACGTCCATCTATGCTTTACGTTCTTGGGTTCCATGAGCTCAGTTCAGTTCATTTCAGTCACTCAGTTGTGTCCGACTCTTTGCGACCCCATGGACTGCAGCACGCCAGGCTTCCCTGTCCATCAGCAACTCCCGGAGTTTCCTCAAACTCATGTCCACCAAGTCAGTGATGCCACCCAACCATCTCATCCTCTGTCATCCCCTTCTCCTCCTGCCTTCAATCTTTCCCAGCATCAGAGTCTTTTCAAATGAATCAGTTCTTCCCATCAGGGGCCAAAGTATTGGAGTTTCAGCTTCAGCATCAGTCCCTCCAGTGAATATTCAGGATTGATTTCCTTTAGGATGGACTGCTTGGATCTCCCTGCAGTCCAAGGGACTCTCAAGAGTCTTCTCCAACACCACAGTTCAAAGGGATCAATTCTTCGGTGCTCAACTTTCGCTATAGTCCATCTCTAACATCCATACGTGACTCCTGGAAAAATCATAGCTTTGACTAGATGGACCTTTGTTGGCAAAGTAATGTCTCTGCTTTCTAATATGCAGATACTAAATATGTCTAGGTTGGTCATAACTTTCCTTCCAAGGAGTAAGTGTCTTTTAATTTCATGGCTGCAGTCACCATCTGCAGTGATTTTAGAGCCCAAGAAAATAAAGTCTGCCACTGTTTCCATTGTTTCCCCATCTATTTGCCCTGAGCTACTGGTGTGTATTTATAACATATATTCCTTTTGTGATGAACAGAATTAAAAGGGTCTTCTATTATTTGTCCACCCCTGACAGAGTAGTTTATGTGATTAATCAGTCTAAAACTAATAGGGTCCTACATAAATTTACTCCAGTCTACAGCACATGCCCCCACATTCCCCGTGGCCAGCCAATTTCTTAATTAATGTTTAAAGTTTTCAAGGGCTCTTGTTCATGCCTTGCTGGTAGCCCTGGCAAAATGATAGAATCCTAAAAAGGTGGGACCTAAAAAAACAGTTTAACCTCCACTATCTACAGCTGAGGAAAGTGAGTCCAGAGAGGAGAGAGAGTTCCCAGAGTCACAGTGGGTGAATCAGTAGTGGTTAGAAGCTCATTCCAGGATTTTCCTGCACTTCTCCCTTGTTCAAGTTAGGACGCCTATTTTTCCTCTGTAGGCCACCTCCCATCTTTCCATAATCTAGTTTCTCCACTCCAAGAATGACAGTAAAAACAGCAACAACTATATCAGCGGTAACAAAAAGTAACATTTGATGAGTGCCTGCTATGGACTAGGAAGACATGTAATTCAAATGCATTGTTTCATTTAATTTTCTCTACTATATACATGGCATCACTGACTTGATGGACATAAGTTTGAGCAAGTTCCAGGAGTTGGTGATGGACAGAGAAGCCTGTGTGCTGCAGTCCATGGGGCTGCAAAGAGTTGGATATGACTTAGCAGCTGACTGAACTATAACAGTGAACACACACACACACACACACTCACACATCTCACAGAAAAGGAAACTGACTACTAAAGTGTCCAGTAACAAAGAGTGTCAAGTAATACAAATAGGATTAGTGTGTGTGGGGAGGGAGGATTTTAACTTGAACAGATCTCCCTGCCAAAGTCCTCAGATCTTTCTGTGTTTTCCCTAGAACCCTGAGATGGTCAGCAATGATATACTCAGGTATATGTTGAGTATGTGTCTTCCCAACAGAAGGAAGCACATGGAAGAAGAACTGCATTCACTAATGTTTGACATCAGCCAGAAAGCACATGAGTGGCTTGCAGGTATCAAATTATCCATTCTATTAAAACAAAGATTTCTCAAAACCCAGGAGCTAGAAATTTGATTTGGGGCTTCACATTACATACCTCTATCAAATGACAAAAGTACAACAACTATAATTTGTTTCCTACTGTGGCTGAACAGAATCTGGCAGGTCGTTTATTGTCCTGTGTCTGTTTTCCTACTTTTGTTCACAGGCTGAGAGTTCACCAGAACAGTCACTCTTCCCCTAGACCCGGCAGCCAGACACGAAGAAATTGTCACCATGAAAGGCAGGTTACTTACTGGTCATTATTAATATTTGTGTGGCTTTTGTGATTCTAAATTAGTTCATGAAGAAACACACTAGGCCACTCATTTTAAAAAAAAGCAAAAACAAACAAAAAACCCTAAACAAAAGAAACCCCTCTAGTCTTCGCTCTCTAGCTCAAAGTGTCTCCATTCATTTAACTTTTCATTTTTAAGTCCTGCTTTCTAACTCTTTATATTGCCTTTCTTTCATTTCTCATCAAATACTTCATAATTCAAAATTTGCAGAATCTAAAACCTGATAAAAAGCCAATCTTAAACCTCATATTTGCCTAGTGACTGAAACAGAGTAAGAATAAAAATCTCTTTCGATTGGACTTGTTTAAAGCCTCCAGGTCTGTTTCTCTGACATATGCTCAGACTCCTGACAGCTAGAAAACATCTTTCCTCTCACACGTAGGTCTGACTTTTCTTGCCCAGCAATGTGCTACTTTGGAAAGGATCTTCTACTAAAGAAATATCACACATGTAATAGAATTTCACTTATAGGGGACCAGAAGCCCTGATTCTGTCACAAAATCACTTTATGACACGAACCAACCCCCTGTATCTTAGCTTCCTCTTCACCAGATGACGGATGAAATTTGAGACCAGGTGATTTTTTAAAAGTTCGACAGAGTTGACAGATACAAGTATCACTCTTTCCCCTGTCTAAAAAGTCAGTTTCACAGTCAAGTTTCCAAAAATATACAACAAATACATTGAGACACACTTAGAAGTTGCCTCATAATTTAGCCTGATGAATCTCGAGCAAAGCAGTAGAACATTTTCTAGAAAGGTGTAGTGGGAAACAGAGACTTAGAGGGGCTGTGGATTTATAAGTAAAATTCAGCTAGATTCCACTTCGGAAAGCATTAGTCACTCAGCCTTGTCTGACTCTTTGCGACCCCATGGACTGTAGCCCACCAGGCTCCTCTGTCCATGGAATTCTTCAGGCAAGAATACTGGAGTGGATAGCCATTCCCTTCTCCAGGGCATCTTCTTGACCCAGCTCTTGAACCCAGGTCTCAATTCATTGCAGATGAATTCTTTACTGTCTGAGCCACCAGGGAAGCCATCCACTTCAGAATACGCTGTTATATCATTTATAAGACTGATTTTCTTTAAAAGGAAGATTTTAATTGGCTATAAGATGAACAATGATGGAAGAACCCATGGACTGTAGCCCACCAGGCTCCTCTGTCCATGGAATTCTTCAGGCAAGAATACTGGAGTGGATAGCCATTCCCTTCTCCAGGGCATCTTCTTGACCCAGCTCTTGAACCCAGGTCTCAATTCATTGCAGATGAATTCTTTACTGTCTGAGCCACCAGGGAAGCCATCCACTTCAGAATACGCTGTTATATCATTTATAAGACTGATTTTCTTTAAAAGGAAGATTTTAATTGGCTATAAGATGAACAATGATGGAAGATGACAGAAAGGTACTATACTGTCATCATTAATCCATCATTTTTCTATCAGACTCAGACATAGCCTCAGAGTCAGTCCTTCTAAACATAGTTACTCAATGCAGCCTTCAACCGATAATCAGAGTTTGCAAAGATGTTTAAATCTATCTGTCATCCTGAAACCCTCCTTCTGAGATCCAAGATTTAGTAAGCCCTTGCTTTTTGCTTTGTTATGACTTATGTTTAACGAAGCAACTCTTTGCTCTCAGTGGAACCATATGTTTGGCTTTTCGTACAGCCTGAGGCTAAATAGAATCCAACTATGATTTCTGTTCTTACCTGTCGCAAATCATACACACTTAAGCCAATGGAGAGAACAGACAAGATGATGATGGCCACTGAGTATTCGATGTAACCTTGAGACAGCCACAAAGTGAGGGTAAAGACTTGTAACACGTAGAATGGATTTAAAACCTGCAGGTACGAAAAGAGATTCTGGGTCACCTGCATGGACCTTAGTGGTAGTCTAGATGATGTCATTTCTTTACAGGATTTTTTTTCTTTTATTTTTGCAACATACAACAATAGAACTCACTTAGAGCTCCATTAATTTCAGTAGAGGCAATGTCAAGCTCATAGAACGTGAAACGGTAGAAGCGAATTTATTTTAGGTGTTCAGAACCATGCTCACAAATTGATCCTTCTTATTTATTTTGAACTTTCAAAAATATTTAACCAATAACAAAATCTAATAGTTTACCTTTTAAAACAGATGTGCCCACACCTCCTCCACATTGGAGGAGAAAAATGGTTCAGACTCTTTTAAGAACAAACTTCAATTTTGAACTTTGTATTGCAGGCTTCTTTTTCATGTAATCACATGCTACAGATGTAGTCGAGTTGTGCAATGAAAATGGAGGATTTCACTTTTATGCAAATAATTCATTTAAAAATAATACTCTCATGTCACAGGTCTTAGCAAGATCCTCTGAGAGCATGGACTTTCTCTTAAACAAGGAGGGATAGTCTGACTCAGGAAAGAGAACAGTCTTATTCAAAGTTACAGTGAGAATTATGTACAGAATGTATCACCAGTTCCAAGCAGGTATTTTTGGCCTCTTAATAATATCTTGGACTTTTTTTGTTCCCTCAATTGTCCCCATTTTAGTCCTGCTGACTTTACTATTAATAATAATAGCAGTGAGGGCAAACCCCAGGGAGCTAGAGAAGGTCACATGACCTACACATTTAGCTTGAATTAAACACCCCTTCTGAGCAGGACAAAGATTTTTCTTTTTCTCAGTAAAGTGTTCTTTATAATTATTATGAATTAGATGAAATATTACTTAAAATCGTGCTGTTCTTTCTTACCTCTATCTTCTATAATTTTCTAATATATTAAATAAATTTCTACCCTAGTCCTAAAAATAAACTGACATCTGGTTCATAAGTTAATAGGATATAACTTTAAAGTTTCTGAAACCCTTGGCCATATTTCATTGGTTAAGAAAGCTTGTGTTCCTTAACTTTTTTATTATTTCCATTGCAACATGCTTTTCTTACAAATTATAGCTCTTCTGTCTGTTCGGCATGAAATGCTTTAATTATAAATAATGCATTTCTAGTAATATGATTTTGAGTTTGTATAAACTCAGTAGAAAATTGGTTAAATACTTCTTGTAGAAGAAACAAAACCATCCTAATTAATTTAGTTCTCTTATTCAATATTCTTTTGAAATCAAATGTAAAGACATAGGTTTTCTTGTTATTTTTTCTACTAAAGACCTAATAAGTAAGTGTCAGGAAATATTAGCACTCTTTTCAAAGTAGACTAAATAGACACTTGAAAGAGTCTTTGATAATTTGAAAATGTATTTGATTAAGAAGTTTTAAAAACAATCTGCTTTTTAATAGTAGGAGAGATTGTGCTTATGTGGAGGCATGGGATACAGAGGAAACCTCAGTACTTTCCAATCAATTTTTCTGTGGACCTAAGACTGTTCTAAACAAAAAGTCTAATAAAAAATTATTTTTTAAAAATGGCCGTGTAAAAACCAAAATGGCCATCTCTGTGGATTAGAAATAGACTGGAAACACAGAGCACTGAGTGGAGACAGGTTGATCAGTGTGCTAGATTTTACACAAAGACAGGAGGTCAATGCTAGGAGCTCAATTTTATGGGGAGTAAGTATCCCACAAATGGCAGAAGACATAACCAGGCTTGCTAAGGATAACAGCAATAGCCCCTGGACTTGTCCTGCCCCAGAGCAGAGGCTGAGAAAAGTCACAACCAGCCAGGGTCCCCCAGCAACAGAGGGCGGAACAGGAGAGACAAGTCTGTGGTACAGCCGTGACTTTGGCCAAGCACCAAGCTGACTCAGGGCCTGCATCCAGCAGATCCATGATGGACAGAGCACAAACCTCCAATACAAGCTCCAGTTTGGAACCTGGGACACATGGTGGCCAGTGTGACCCAAAGAAGGAAAGTGAGCACAGTGGGAGGGATGCACGGAGGAAGGAAAGTCCCACCCAAGCTGAGCCTACTAAAATAAATAAACTCCACAGCATACAGGGAAAATATTCTAAAACAAACAGAAACACTAAAAAAGGAAGAAGCCACTATCAAGAGGATATAATAGAGTGATACAACAACACAAAAAAAGATCAAATAATACTTTTTAAATCCTCAAAGAGATCATGAAATGATAACAATCCTTCCCCCTCCCCACTATAGCCATCATCAAAAAACTGAAGAAAACAAAGAGGAGATTATGAAATGAAAATCTCTCCCTCACATTGGGAAGGAATTTTTTAAAGTAGATTTGAATTTAGAACAAGTGATTATTGAAAAGGACCAGTTATGAATCCTGGAATTAAAAAATATATATTTTTTGAAATAATAATAAAAAAGAAACCCTCAATACACAGGAAAAGTAGAAACTAAAGTCAATGGGAATAACCAAAGAAAGTTGCACAAAATGCAGATTTTTGTCCTTGTCAAAGTATCCATGTTTTTAAGATTTCCCTGAGTGCTAGAAATGAAAAAGGAGAAAACAGTATTTTATTTTTAAAAACAAATGAAAAGAGTTACCTGTTTAACAAGAAGCTTCCATATGGGTTGGATTTCAACCTCAATGGCATTTGGCCCGCACACTAATCTTCTGTAGGAGATTGACCATCTATTAGTGTCACACCAACATGCTTTTCAATAAGTGAGTAGGCAANCAGTACTTGATTTTTAAAAACAAATGAAAAGAGTTACCTGTTTAACAAGAAGCTTCCATATGGGTTGGATTTCAACCTCAATGGCATTTGGCCCGCACACTAATCTTCTGTAGGAGATTGACCATCTATTAGTGTCACACCAACATGCTTTTCAATAAGTGAGTAGGCAACACGAAGCAGAAGTCCCTTCTCTCCCCTTAAGGGACTTTGTGCTTTCAATTAAAAATTAATATGCCAATCTCAAAATACTGCTATATTTGTAAATGAAAGCACATGATGGACAAGTTGTTTTTCTGTCAAATATACCTTAAGTACAGTATAACTCATGAATCAAAATGAATTTAGAAAGGCATTTTTTAAATTGATTATATTCTAGGAGCAGCTAAAAAGAAACAGATATGACAGTGTTCCTAGAATTCTCAGGAATTTAGACTGCTCTTGATGTTGGAGATCACATCTGTCTTACCTCGGTATCTCTAGCACCTAGACAGGTCTTCAGTTTTTGAACTCAATGAGTACATGAAGGAATGAACCAATGAACTGGAAGATGGTATATGGCTTTCATGGCTAACACTTTGTAAATCCACACACATGTACACTGGGCTTCCCTGGTGGCTCAGAGGTTAAAGCGTCTGCCTCTATTATGGGAGACCTGGGTTTGATCCCTGGGTCGGGAAGATCCCCTGGAGAAGGAAATGGTAACCCACTCCAGTATTCTTGCCTGGAGAATCCCATGGACGGAGGAGCCTGGTGGGCTACAGTCCATGGGGTCGCAAAGAGTTGGACACGACTAAGTGACTTAACTTAAGGAAGGAATGCATTAGGAGGTTAGGATTAATATATACATATTACTACATATAAAATAAGAAATCAACAAGGACCTACTACGTGGCACTGAAAGCTCTACTCGATATTCTGTAATAACCTATCTGGGAAAAGAATCTGAAAAAGAATGAATATATGTATAACTGAATCACTTTGCTGTAATCACCTGAAACGAACATAACATTGTAAATCAACTGCACTCCAATATAAAATAAAAGTTAAGTTAAAAATAGTTTTAAAAACAAAAGAAAGAACTGATATTCTCACTTTGCCAATGGGAAGAACTGTTCAATGGGGGTATTTTGACAAAGATGCACATACCTAATATTAATCATGACAATGTAACTTTTAAGCAGAGATGACAGTGTCAGAAACTGCATTTAATCATTCATATACATTTTCCCTGTGAGATTTTATATTATCTTCGTTATTATAAAGAAAACTGAAGTTCAGAGAAACTAAGTAACTTCCCAGAGTCTCAGAGTGAGAAAGCAGCAGAGCCAGGCTTCCCACCAAGGTCTCTACGACTCCACTTTACTCTCTCCCTCAGTAAAGACGGATGAGAAAATCTGCCTGATGGACCTTTGGTCTATTGACAGAGAGCTGAGGCCAAGGTTGTCTGACTTCTAAGCCATGCTAGTCCAAATGCAATTATCACTTGCAAGGGATTGCAAGGACTCAAACCAAGGTCTTCTGACTCCATGTGTGAAAACACCGTGGTTCAGAGATGTTGAGAAACATTGAAGTCAAATAGCACGTACTACTGTAAGGGACTTCAGAAGTCCCTAAGTCTCACATTGAGAAAGGACCATAGCTTAAGCCACTTTAGTGGTTAAAATCCTTTCCCAAAAGCCATCAAAATAACCTGTTGTTGGCAAGTATTCAGAACTTCTCAGAATCCTAAACTTGGTTTTCCTCTCTCTCTCCTCGGAATACCCTCCCCACATCCTTCACTTTGTTAAGGTCTGCTTAGCCTTTGAGAGCTAAATCTGATACTAGAGCTTGGTGGTGATACGGATAGAGTAGGATAACCAAATAGTTAGTTTAGAAATCCCACTAGGGGATTATAGATAGAGAGGGAAATTTAGGGGGCTTTAGGAGACAACTGTGAGTTAATATCACTTGAGAAAACAATCCAGACATTGTAAATATAGCAGGCTTGCTTAATAACAAAACTATACAGGTCAATGGCACCTGCATCTTGCTGGTTGAGGTAAGTAAGTTAATGATCCCATATATATATGGGGAAATGACATTCTAAAGTACAAGTACCTCTTCACACTGAAACCTGAGATAATTTACTATATTTTAGCATATGTTAGCTTCCCTCATGGCTCAGTCGGTAAAGAATCTGCCTGCAGTGCAGGAGACTTGGGTTCGATTCCTGGGTTGGGAAGCTACCCTGGAGAAGGAAATGGCAACCCACTCCAGCATGCTTGCCTGGAGAATCCCATGGACAGAGGAGCCTGGCGGGCTACAGTCCACAGGGTCGCAGGAGCCGGACACGGCTTAGTCACTAAACCACCACCACCACCACCACTTTCTACTGATTTGAATAGCTCCACG
>SJYX01023417.1:0-20759 GCA_006410675.1 Oreotragus oreotragus | reverse complement strand
GGTTGTTTCCATGTCCTGGCTATTATAAACAGTGCTGCGATGAACATTGGGGTACATGTGTCTCTTTCTATTCTGGTTTCCTCAGTGTGTATGCCCAGCAGTGGGATTGCTGGGTCATAAGGCAGTTCTATTTGCAATTTCTTAAGGAATCTCCACACTGTTCTCCATAGTGGCTGTACTAGTTTGCATTCCCACCAACAGTGTAAGAGGGTTCCCTTTTCTCCACACCCTCTCCAGCATTTCTTGCTTGCAGACTTTTGGATCGCAGCCATTCTGACTGGTGTGAGGTGGTATCTCATTGTGGTCTTGATTTGCATTTCTCTGATAATGAGTGATGTTGAGCATCTTTTCATGTGTTTGTTAGCCATCCATATGTCTTCTTTGGAGAAATGTCTATTTAGTTCTTTGGCCCATTTTTTGATTGGGTCGTTTATTTTTCTGGAATTGAGCTGTATAAGTAAAAATATGGAACGCTTCACGAATTTGCATGTCATCCTTGCGCAGGGGCCATGCTAATCTTCTCTGTATCATTCCAATTTTAGTATATGTGCTGCCAAAGCGAGCACTCCAATTTGATTTAAAATAGCTATCCCAACCACCAAATCAGATTATCTTTATCTCCTTAACCTAACTCATTTTTCTTTATAGACTGTTTGATAAGCTGAAGTTATATCTTATCTTTTACATGTTAATCAGCATGCAAACAATAGACTATCTTCCACTATTATATACGCATCTAGAGGTCCCTGGTATATTCTGAATGCCTAAAGCAGGGCCTAATTCATAGAATGTACTGAGGAATGATTTGTTAAATGAGTGAATGGATGAATGAAGTGTGAGCCTTGGTTCTCTTACCTAGGAAATGGGTTGATAATACCTGCCTAATAAAATTGCTATTAGTAGCAAAAGATATAAATAAATAAGCATTTAGCACAAGTGCCTAAAACATGTGCCGTGCTCAGTCGTGTCTGACTCTTTGCTACCTCCTTGTCCGTGGAATTGTCCAGGCAAAGAATACTGCATTGGGTTGCAATTTCTTCCTCCAGGGGATCTTCCCCACCCAGGGATCAAACCTGTGTCTCTTGCATCTCCTACACTGGTGGGTGAATTCTTTACCACTGTACCACCTGGGAAACCCGCCTAGAACATGACAAGTCCTTAATAAGCAACAACTATATTTGACATAGTCTCCATTCCTATATTAATTAATTAATTATTCTTCTTGTCCCTAATAACCTTTCATTTCTTAGTAACCTCTTTGAATTGTAACATATAATTACACGTCTTTTACCTTGAATTTCCTAGGCTCTCTTTAATGGCAGAGAGGGAGCTTTCTCAGCTCTATTTTTCTGACATCCAGGGGCATGGTATCTGTCACAGAGAATGTTCCCTAAATATTGGAATTAATTAATAAGGACCTTCGTGAACCATGACTAGAATACGCTCGCCCCTAACGAGGATGTTAACCCAGTTTACAGAACGATAGCAGCACACAGGCTGTGGAAGTCAGTTTAGAAAGAGGCAAGCCAAGTGCCCTATGACCTTTTGCTTTGTCGGGTGAGATGGTTTCTAATGTTACCATTAAAGGAGAGGTGCCCAGCTCTTATGAGAACTGAGATCCAGTAGGTTCATACTGGCCTGTGATGATCCTCTTTAGGGGACATCTGGAAAATGTGAATAAAAAGTATTGCCTGTCATGTCAGTAAATAAAAGATGTTGTATCCATTTGACCATCACATTGCCTCAGCCACCTTGAAGTTTCATCCTGAAGGAACTCAGGATAGAAACTGGATACCCGCCATTTAGAGGGCTACAGTCCACAGAGTCACAAAGAGTCGCATACAACTGAGATGACTTAGCACGCCATGTAGCAGTCAACTGCTGCAGCCTCCGATGGTACACAGGATGATAAAACACAGGCTGCTGGCTCCAGAGAGCTAATGGCTGTACCAAAGCAATAATTTCAGTGAGCCCAGATTCTTGCATCTTCCCATACATAGAAAAGCGCTACATTCTTAAACTTGAGACCTCCGGTTTTCCAATTAACAGTAATCTGAAGTTCTGACTACCTGGTCTTCGTTGCAAAAATTCCTCTATATCCTGGCTCCTCAACCCACTTCCCTCTTTGAAGCAGTCCCTCAGAATGATCTGAGAGTCCTATTTCACTGACTTAAAGTCCTCAGAATGTCTGCCAAATAAAACATGATTCTCAACGTTTATGTTGTCAGACAGCAACCATGTTTGAATCCCAAACTGGCATGCTCCTTGATGTTTCACCTTTTCCACTATCTCTTGCCAAAAAGTATTATGTGGCTAGAGATCATGTACTCATCTCAGTCTCAGCATGAACCACATAGAATTTTCAGGGATAATTACCACTGGTTGAAAACCAGAAGAAGAAATACGAGGTTTGAGCCGGGTCACATTAGCAAAGTTCCAAGGAGCAAAGGAGATGACATTCCCTGACTTAAAAAGGAAGCCCTAGAACAATTCCAGGTGGCCTCACAAAACTCAATAGTCTAAATGAAATTAAGTAGACTTGCCTAATATTCAGAACCACTCATAATTACTTTGGATGTAGAAGATCTTTCTTCAAAAGAGATTGAAGGGTTTCTTAACAGGGAAGTTATGAAGGCTCATTTCTGCACTGGCTATGGGCTACGCTTGAAGGAGCACTGAGATTTCTTGCAACCATAAGATACTAGTAAATGTGCTGAAAGTTATTTATTTCTTAAAAACCAAGGATGAATGACTAGGAATATTTTCTTTGGCAATGGTCTACATCTCTTTTCAATATGATTATTAGTTCATTCATTCATCAATTTATTCACCAAATAATTGTTAAGAATATGTTGTCTGCTCAGCCTTTTATGCTCTGGATGGTGAAGACTAGGCTGAGAGTCCTCAAAGAGGCGGGAGGACCACGTCAGAATCACTGGTGAGCATTTTCAAATTTCATATAATCACTCTGCTTCCATTCTGATAAGCCGTCATTAGCGTCCTTGGCAGGGAGGGAGGTCTGAGGTTTTCCACAGAGTTAATACTAAGCCAGGGGATTCTGGCATGATCCATTTCCATGAAATTTGGGATTTTAGGGAGAAGCTTTATTAATGTTTGAAAAAAAGTTTCCAGGTGATTCTGCTAGTTAATCCCTCGCTCTCCTAATGGAGACCTGAGAAGGAAAGAAGACTTGAGAAATTCACAGATGCAGAGAAATGGCATCCAACTGCTGCCACTTGGGTATGTCATAGAGTATAACAGTTATGTTAGTCTTTGAGCCCTCTCATTTTAAAATAATAATAAAAGTAAGATTAGCATGTTTTGAGAAATTGCTTTCAGGGGAAAAAATTCCCTATTTTAGCAGTCCAGAGCCTGCTTCTATAGTTTATAATTTATACAGAGAACATTCATTTTACAAATGACAAAAGTCATTTTATTTTTTCACACTAGTCTTCATCTGTGACCTGTTCCTTTCATTTCCTAAAGCATGTTTCCAGATAATCTCAGGGAAAGTCAAGTTCTTGCAGAATTTCATGCCCTGTGTGTGAGCTAATTGAGGTACTGCTCATCAGCTTTTGTGGGGACATGCACAGAGCTTTCTCAGGCATGAAGATCCAGAACACAGAGGACCATGAGGGCATCTAAATGGAGGTGGGAGTGGAGAAATCCTAGGGACCATCTCACCAGGGAGACTCGGGTCTTAGGCTTACTTGTGCTTTCATAACGTTTTGCTCTGAAACAAAGCATTGGAGTTAAGTGATTTTATACTTTCAGTGGACCCAGAACCATAGAAACGTGGGTTATATTTTAAAGTATGTTATTGACTTCTAGTCTAATGCTAAGATTTGAGACAATTTAATTGGCTTCCAGAACAATGAGTGAAGCCTGTCTCCTCCACTCTGATCAATTCTTCCTTGTTCTTTTCCAAAGAACTGATCTGATGGACAAGTGTCTACACTTGGGTTGTATTTCTAAAGATGGAGATTTCCAAGAGGATGAAGGTCGTGGTATATAGATATGATTTCTTTTCTAACTTTGGCTTCCCACAAGACCTGAGGAGTAAAAGAGTAGGATTTCATAGCAGCACCGATCTTTCTCTCCCCTGCCTTCCCCTTGCTTAGTTTTTCTGTCTCTATTCTCTGGGAAAAGCTTCTATCAGCTTGGAGCTGAACATTGAAGGCAAACCCATCCCCTTTTGCTGCTGTCCACTCACATTTCTTTCCTCTGGTACCAACAAGCATGCCTTTTTTCTCAGTGCTGTAACAAGTGTTGAGAATTAAGTTTGGTCCTATAGAACCCCCAAGCCAATTGTGAATACCACTCCACAGCTCCACATTCAGTGATGTCACACTAGAATCAGCCACGGTTGGAGTATCCCTATTACAGAAACTGGTAAATCCTATCCATCAAAGCTTTTTTGTTTTTTTTCCTTCCAGAGTTCTGGGATACAAGGTGATTGGTCTGGAGCTAACCCCCAGTTAGGAGGCACCTGGATCTCTTCTGCCAGAAAGTTCTTATGTTTTCAGGAGGCTAAACAGAGGAGGCAGGGACAGGGAGGGCTGAGTGAAGAGACGAAGTGTCACTCAACTGAAAAACTGTTCTAATATGAAGACAGCTTGGATGGATGGGGGATGAGGTAGGTGTGATTTTTCACAGGGCCCTGTGTCCATGAGGTAAGAGAATTACTCCAAGTGTCTGTATACCTGTCTAGGACAGTCACTAAGATGCCAAGATGTGTTCAGTTCCTGGATGAGTGAAGGTGAGAGCAGGGAACCTTCTCAAATAATTTTCCTGCTTTCCTCTTGATGGTTCCCTGGTGGCTCAGATGGTAAAAGGAGACCCAGTTTCAGTCCCCTTGATATCCTCTGTTATTTTATCTCCCGGGTAAATGTGCCACTCCTGATGTCTTCATTTGCTTTTTGCTTTTTGCTACTGAAAAGTGAGAACTATGATCATCTTTGCATTTTCTCTCTTTTTCTGGCTGCTAGGAAGACTGAAAGAGGAGGTTATATTTTTTGATGACTTTTCGTGATCAGAAATTTTTGTGTATCCCTCTTTCTTTATTTCTTATATTGGGTCCTTGCTTTTCATGCAAGCAAGCTCAAATTCATTGAGGAAACTGTTTAGCTATCACTCAACCAATCAATCCATCATATTTAATTTTTGGAAAAAGTGTTTAGTCTTACATTAAAAAAATAAAAGGGGAAATTTGTGGATGGGTGAGGAATGCTCCATATTTTACTTTCTCTCTTTACTCTCCAAATGGAAAGACTCACAAAATAAAATATGACTATATATTTCTAAGTAGATTATCTCCTCTATTCTTCGTATTTGGGAAACTATATACTTTATCTTGGTTATTAGATTGTCAAGTTCTTATTGTGTGGACCAAATTCAAATTTAATTATGTATGATGTTTATTAAAGCTTGGCACCTGATAAATAAATAAACATGAGGTAGCTACATGGATGGAAAATCTGGGGAAATGGTTTCTAGGCAGAGTATATCTGTATTCATCAACTAGATTTCCTAAATAGATCAATCCTTTAAATGTCTTGTGCTTAGTGCTAGGAAAGCAATGTGTTTTTAATGACTTTGAAAACTTTTTGTACTTCAGTATTTAAGCATTGTATCTGAAATCTTATATAATGATACCCTGTTTCTAAGGCATTTTGAAATATTGTCAGAATCTAGATGCCCAGTTCATTTTTCACAGTGTTCAAACACAGGGAAAACTTGAAAACAATAATAGATCAATAACTCACAGGTCACAGGCTTGGTGTGAATACAAATCATGGAGATGCTTGCTAAAAATCCTGTTTTTCTCTCACCACCACCCTAGCTTCTACTTACTAAATCAGAATTATGCAGAAGAACCCAAGAACCTGTATTTTAAAGACTGAATTACTCCTTCACTTGAGAATTTGTGTTTCTGACCAAGTGTGAAGAAGATCAGGCAAATCCTTCTTCTCATCCCTAAAACTGGGCAAGAAATATAGGGGATTATTAAGATTCTTGGGAAAACTTGCAATGGTTTCCTTTCAGAGTCACCAGGATCCACCATTTTAAATTACAGATGAGTGAAGCAGGGACTCTAGGTCACTGTGAGTTAATGAGAAGCTGAAGCATTTCCTGTACTACAATTATCCGATCATTTCCTAACCTATGTGCCTTTATAGATCTCACAACTGTACCTTGATTCTTTGTCGCTCTTTCCCACCAGTCAGTTAATGTCCCCCGGACCATGACTAAGTCTTCTTTATCCTTAGATCCCTAGTGCCTTGCAAAATGCCTGGCATATTAGAGGAGTTTAGTTCACAGATCAATGAATGCATTTATTTATTCATTCCTTCCACACAAGTCTATTGAGCTTCTACCATGAATCAGGCACTGTTCTAGATTCTGTAAATAATGGTGGTGAATGACATAATTAACTGAGCAAACAAAATTCTCATCTCCAGGGCCAGTTCTCCTANTTCACAGATCAATGAATGCATTTATTTATTCATTCCTTCCACACAAGTCTATTGAGCTTCTACCATGAATCAGGCACTGTTCTAGATTCTGTAAATAATGGTGGTGAATGACATAATTAACTGAGCAAACAAAATTCTCATCTCCAGGGCCAGTTCTCCTAGTAAAATGCAATCATTATATTGTCTTTCTGTCTCTCAGAGGACCTGGAGGATTAAGATGCTGATGTTTATGAAATGACTCAAGTTTTTTTGAGGAAAGAAAAGAGACAACATAGAGAATACTGTTCTATAATCCTGAGAGAAAAGATCAAATATTATTTGATTCCATTACTCTTTTAGTCTTCCCTTTTTAATAAGTGTGCCTACAATGAGAATAATTTAGAACACTCTGATGCCAGTAAATGAACTGGGGTTATGTGAAGTTGAGGTAGCCTTATGCCAACAATTCACTCATCTTAAGCCATGCAACATTTCCATTTATGCTAGCAAAACTTTCTCTGGAGTACCGCAAACCCTACCTGATCTCTTGTTCTTCAGTGGTAAGACCCAGTCCAAACGTGTGATGGATGTCATAGCAGCTGTTGCTATCTTCCAGCAACCTAGGACGTGGTCAGCACAGGAACTGTACTTCAGTTCATGGTACGCAACAGATCAGTGTTCTTCCCTTATATTCTGATGAGTGCTGAGGAAAAAAGTCAGACTTACCCAACTTTCTGAAACTTCTTCTCCAAGTTGTTCCAAACATACCTGATTTTCTGCACTTGGATACATCGCAACTGCAAGTACAAATGTGATAGAACAGAAAAGTGAAAAGAAAATAAAACCGCTCAGTTGTGTCTGTTTGTGACCTTCCCAACCCAGGGATCACACCCAGGTCTTCCACATTGCAGGCGGATTCTTTATCAACTCAGCTACCAGAGAAGCCCATAAAACAGATGTCATTCACAAAGGAAAGCCCGTCAAGGAAGGTCCAGGTCCTCACACAGCACTCACTTTTCTTGACATAGAGCTATAATTTCCAGCCCAGCAGTGTGATTTTCAGAACTTTCATCCAATAAATACATTATTCTCTTGCAAAGAAAACACGCTGTAACATTGTACTCTTCAAATCAAATCACTTACTTTTAATTCTGGCTTCAGTACAGCTTTGTTTATGACTGAGTGGCAGTCAGCCACCAGGGGTTCTTCTGTGTGCTTGCTTATAGGAATCTTCAGTGTGGATAAGTAGAGGCAGATTACCTTCTTCCTCATATATCTTTGAAATTCATCCTAGAGAAGACAATTCAGCCCATGAAATTCTGCAGTGTTATTCCATAAAGCACTCAGTCAACCAAATACCTACCAAGTCCTAGACCAGTGGTTGCCAAAGTTTGGGCTACTGATAAAAGCATTTGCATGACCTTGTAACTTGCTAGACATATCAGAGTCTTAGTCTCACCCCAAACTTGCTGGGTCAGATATTATTGGGAGGCTAACAGTCCATGTTTTAAAGAGTCCTCCAGGTAATTCTGAATTGCACTAAAATTTGAGAACCACTGTGCTAGGGTGAGAAAGATAGACTTTGCAAGAAAGTTCATATCCAGGAAATAGTCTCCAGCTATCCTAAAATGATGTCTAGGTGTTTAAAATGGATAATATTTCTCAAAACACATGTTTTTGAAAAACTGAACAGTAATTCCCTTGTATATGTTTCAGACACTGACAGCCATTGCTCATGTTATGGCTAAGAGCACTTACAATTAGCCTGACATAGCAGAAAGTTCTCCAGGCAGACGAGGAGGAGATGTCCTACATTCCTAGGTCAAAATAAGACGTAGCAAATAGCTGGCAGAGAGAGTTCTGCCATATTGTATCTGGGGGCAGGGAAACTCTTAAACAGAGGAGGATCTGCTCTGGAGATACTATAAGCATGCTTATAATATTATAACCTGCTGAGCCTCACAGGTTGTGCACTAGATGCAACACAGACGGGCACGCACCGTTGTCCTTAGCAAAACAGTGTCTGCTTCTTGCAAGGAGCATGGGGTACAGTAGGACCATACCCTCCACTGGGGCTTCCAGTAGAATAACAGGGGAAGGACCCCACAGGTCAGCACGGATGTCACAAGGAAGAGAGCTCTGCGTAGCTTCTGGGTCTGGTAACCAAACACCTCCTGGAGAGTAAATAAAAAATCACTCTACGTTTTCCCCACATAAAATCACATTTTGTTCCAGGACACACAAACTTTAGGTGCAGCTTGGGGTGGGAGAGGAATCTTGTTTTGGTTGGTTGGATCAGATCCTTTGCTTACAGCTGTCAGCTGATACAATAAAAAAAGAAAAAAAAGGAAGGACTCATTTTGCTATCCTGGCACATGGAACTAAAATGTTAGGAGCAAGGAACAGGCGGACTTGTTTGGTTCTAGATATTCATGAGCCACCTCAGATTTATTAATATAAAATACCTATGTTTTAGATCAGATTTACTTCTTTTAGATAAAAGGCTTTTAAAAATTATTAATATGAACTTATTGGAGGAAGATGATAAACTATGACCAATAGGATTCATATCTTGTTTTAGTAATGAAAGTGTGCATAAATGTACTTGTAAAACAGTAGGGTGATCGAAATTAAGAGATTATTTGTACATGTGAAAGATTTTCAACAGACAGCTTATAGGTATTTATCCTGAGAGAAACATGCAAAATATTTCTGCTTTTAATAATTGATTAGTTAACACTTGTCATGAATTGTGTAAAAACTCGAGATGCAGTTTTAGGGGAATATAAATAGCCAAAACAATAGATTTGCTTAATTAAAGCTAATTTCTAGTTTCCACCTCTTACCATGAAATTTCACAGTATTACTAAATAGACATTTCTCCAAAGAAGACATACGGATGGCTAACAAACACATGAAAAGATGCTCAACGTCACTCATTATCAGAGAAATGCAAATCAAGACCACAATGAGATACCACTTCACACCAGTCAGAATGGCTGCGATCCAAAAGTCTGCAAGCAATAAATGCTGGAGAGGGTGTGGAGAAAAGGGAACCCTCTTACACTGTTGGTGGGAATGCAAACTAGTACAGCCACTATGGAGAACAGTGTGGAGATTCCTTAAGAAATTGCAAATAGAACTGCCTTATGACCCAGCAATCCCACTGCTGGGCATACACACCGAGGAAACCAGAATAGAAAGAGACACATGTACCCCAATGTTCATCGCAGCACTGTTTATAATAGCCAGGACATGGAAACAACCTAGATGTCCATCAGCAGATGAATGGATAAGAAAGCTGTGGTACATATACACAATGGAGTATTACTCAGCCATTAAAAAGAATACATTTGAATCAGTTCTAATAAGATGGATGAAACTGGAACCGATTATACAGAGTGAAGTAAGCCAGAAAGAAAAACACCAATACAGTATACTAACACATATATATGGAATTTAGAAAGATGGTAATGAGGACCCTGTATGCAAGACAGCAAAAGAGACACAGATGTGTAGAGCGGACTTTTGGACTCTGAGGGAGAGGGAGAGGGAGAGGGTGGGATGATTTGGGAGAATAGCATTGAAATATGTATACTATCATGTAAGAAACGAATCGCCAGTCTATGTTCGATGTAGGATGCAGGATGTTTGGGGCTGGTGTATGGGGATGATCCGGAGGGATGATGTGGGGTGGGAGGTGGGAGGGGGCGTGTTCATATTTGGGAGTTCATGTACACCCATGACGGATTCATGTCAATGTATGCCAAAACCAATACAGTACTGTAAAGTAAAATAAAGTAAAAAAAAAAGAAAGAAAGAAAAGAAATTTCACAGTATTGTTTTCTAAATTTCAAAAAACTAGATAGTGTATTTAGAAAACCCAGAGGGCTCCTGATTATGAGTGACATTGTTACTCTACCATTATTTTACTTTCTGCTGTTATTGTGTGTGTGGGTGTGTTTTCTATGACTGAAATCGGGGTCCAGATCATAGGAGTGTAATGTCAAGAAAATAGGTTTTTCTACAGCACTTTCAGTGATGGAATCTCCTGAATTTTATGCCAGTTTATTTTAAAAATCTATTTATTTTCGACTGTGCTGAGTCTTCACTGCTGCACGTGGGCTTTCTCTGGTTGTGGTGCCTGGACTTCTCATTGCAGCGGCTTCTCTTGCTGTGGAGGCCAGCCTCTAGGACCCGTGGGCTTTGGTAGATGTGTCTGCAGGCTTAGTTGCCCTGCAGTATGTGGAATCTTCCCTGACCAGGGATTGAACCGCTGCATTGGCAGACAGATTCTTAACTGCTGGACCACCAGGGAAGTCCTTACGACAGTTTGAAAGCGAAAGAAAGTGAAAGTGAAGTCGCTCAGTCATGTCCAACTCTTTGCGCCCCATGGACTGTAGCCAACCAGACTCCTCCCTTTATGGGATTTTCCAGGCAAGAATACTGGAGTGGGTTGCCATTTCCTTCTCCAGATCTCCCCAACCCAGGGATCGAACCCGGTTCTCCTGCACTGTAGGCAGACACTTTACCGTCTGAGCCATGATGCTTATAATAATAAATCTTTTGGCTTACTTCTTTGGGAAAGTTTTTATCTTCAAAATAATCATTGTAATTAATATTTTCTAATAAAGAACTCTGGTAGATCAAGATTTCAGTACAAGTTGATGAAAGTAACCCTTTAACATATTGAAAAGTTCCCAGGTTTAAGAAGCAAAGATATAAGTTAGAGTCACCACTCTGTTGGTTTCCAATTATGTAAACCTAGGTAAACCATTTCATTTCTAGGGAATCCCAATTTTCTCTTCTACAAAAACAATTAGAAATATGTCCTTTACAGGGCACTTGGACTCAGATGAGATAATGTCACCTTAAGTGTTCTGCAAAGTAATTACAGATCCTTAATAGGATCACCTACTTGGGGAAAAATTATCCATTAAGTTTCGTGATGCGACTATTTGGATATTATTCATGATAAGCTTTACATGTATCTTAGAAACACGTGTTCACTCTGCTTTAAGCATATTTTCAGTTAGAGCTCCTTTCTCTCTCCTATCTTTCCTCTGATTCTATAAACCTGCTTTGGTTTTATTTGTCAGTTACATTAGGCTTATTAGACTCAAATGAAAAGTATATGCCAGTGCACATATTATGTCAAAAATATGCGTTCGTTTACATTTTAAAGAATGGAATAGCTTTAGCTTTACATTTTTAAAGTTTATTTACTTTTAGTTTGGGCTGTGTTTCGTTCGTTGCTGCAAGTGACTTTCTCTAGCTGCAGAGCCAGAGCTACTCTTTAGTTTCGGCATGCAGGCTTCTCCTTGCATTAGCTTCTCTTATTGTGGAGCACAGGCTGCAGGTGTGTGGGCTTCAGTGGTTGTGGCACATGGGCTTAGTTGCCCCATGGCATGTGTGATCTTCTCAAACCAGGGACTGACCTACTGTCCCCTGCATTGCAAGATGAATTTTCAACCACTGGACCACCAAGGAAGCCCAATATTCATTCTTTTACAAAGCTATTTACAGGGTCTGTTTCCAAAGCCCAAGAGTACACAAAATAGAAGCAGAATAGTTTGGAATTTTAGCTCAGCTTTTAGCTGAAATGAGCACATTTGTAGACAACATAACTTTCTTCTGTTTACTTACATACAGCAATGGCATTGGTAATCATAATTCTGGTTTTCCATCAGGTCTTTTCTATACAACAATTTTTTTATTAAAAAAGTAACTCACAATGCTATCAAGACTTCAATGAAATCACTACAGCTACATACTTCCAATAACCTTATAAATTGAGTAATTCTTTCTAGAAAGCAAGGTGATAAATTGTATTAAGAATTATAAAGATGTTTCTATCCCTTGAATCAGTAATTCCACACTCAAAAAATATACCCTAAGGAAATAATACAGAAAGTGATATATATAAAGATTTCAGCACAGCATTATCTGTAATAGCAAAATTATTAGAAGGAATAAATGATAGCTAACAGTTCAATAAGATGTGAGTCAAAACAATGGGCTATTGTGCAACCATTTAAAATGAAATGTATGAACTCAATTTAGAAGTATGGGCATGATATGCTGCTGCTGCTGCTGCTAAGTTACTTCAGTGGTGTCTGACTCTATGCATCCCCATAGAGGGCAGCCCTCCAGGCTCCCCTGTCCCTGGGATTCTCCAGGCAAGAACACTGGAGTGGGTTGCCATTTCCTTCTCCAATGCATGAAAGTGAAAAGTAAAAGTGAAATGAAGTCGCTCAGTCGTCTTCGACTCTAGCGACCCCATGGACTGCAGCCCACCAGGCTCCTCCATCCATGGGATTTTCCAGGCAAGAATACTGGAGTGGAGTGCCATTGCCTTCTCCGGGGCATGATATGATATATGATATAATGTTAAGTGAAGAAATGAACAGATAAAATAGACAGACAACAAATAGCAATATGATGAACTCTAACCTAACTATATCAATAATTACAGTAAATGCAAAAGGTCTTAATTCTATGTTTGAAAGCAAAGATGATCAGGCTAGACAACAAAAGATTTAGTATACGCTGTTTAAAAGAGACACACTTTAAATGTAAAGAAGCAGATAGATTAAAAGGATAAAGAAGGGGAAAACATAGCATACAAACACTAAGAAAACAGAATCAGTAAAGCTATATTAATGGCAGACAAAACAGACTCTAAAAAAAGGAAAAGGACAAAGATTCATTCAACAAAGAGACATAACAATCTTAAATTTTTGTGCATCTATAAACACAAAACTTATAAAAGTTTAAAACTTATAAAGCATACTTGATAGAACTTAAATTTACTCTCATTATTGGAGATTTTAAAACATAAAGAAAGAAAGAATAAAGATAGGAAGAGAAATAAATAAGAGAGAAAGCAGACATACAATAGTCAGATTCAACCATGCCAAATTTGTACTTAAGGGGTTAATAAAATTGATAAACTCAAATCTGAATAGTTTATGGTTATTAAAGAAAATGAATGTGTAGCTAAAAGTCATAATACCAAAAAAGATCTTCAATCCCAGATGGCTTGTGAATCCTTTCAAATATTTGAGGTAAAAGCAATATCAGTCTTTCACAAACTCTGTCATAAATAGAGGATGTAGGGATCCTTCCAACTCATTTTATGAGGCTGGCATATCCAGATACCAAGATCAGATAGGGATGTAATAAGAAAGAAAAAATTATAGGCTAGGATTTATAAGAAACATGGATGAAATTATCCTGAAGTACGTTTTCTAAATCAGTGAAATATTTTAGAAGTGATGTGTCATTATCAAATGCAGTTTATTCTAGGACTACAAGAACCTGAAAATCAATGTATTTTGGTAAATTAACTTGAGGGGGAAAATGATAATCAGATACAGAGAAATTTTCATAAAATTTCATACGAATACATTAAAAAAGAAAGAAACCTCTCAGCAACCTAGCAACAGATAAGAACACCTTTCAGCTAATATCATGCTCAATGATAAAATATTACTGCTCTTGAAGTGACAAGCAAAATAAGGTTACCAGCAATCACCACTAGTATACAATATAGTACTGGAAATCTTAACCATTGCATAAGACAAGAAAATGAAATAATGTTTATAATAATTAGAAAATGAAAAGTAATAATACTATATTATATACTTGACAGTTGCTAAGAGAGGAAGTCTTAAATGTTCTCACCACAAAAGAGAAGTGATAATTATGTGAGGTGATGGAGGTGTTAGCTAATATTATGGTGGTAATCATTTCACAGTATTTAAGTATATCTAATCAGTTCCCTGGTGGCTTGGACGGTAAAGCGTCTGCCTACAATGCCGGACACCTGGGTTCAGCCCCTGGGTTGGGAAGATCTCCTGGAGAAGAAAATGGCAACCCCCTCCAGTACTCTTGCCTGGAAGACCCCATGGACAGAGGAGCCTGGTAGGCTCCTCTGTCCATGGGGCCGCGAAGAGTCGGACACAACTGAGCGACTTGACTTGACTTGACTAATCAAAATGTTGCATACTTTAAACTTACAAATTTTTATATGTCAATTATGTCTCAATACCTTTGAAAACAAGAAGTAAAACTCTCTTAGTATAGTAGATAATGTGATTACATACGTAAAGAAATTAAAAAGAATGTACAAACAATTATCGGAGTTAGTAAGTGAAATCATCAAGGTTTTTGGATACTGTGTCAATATAGAAAAACCAATTGTATTTAAATATACTAGTAACAAACAACTTGAGGGTAAAGTTAAATATCATTTGTAGTACTATCAAGGGAAAAAAATCAATTATCTTGTCAAAGTTATATCAAAATTGTGCAGGACCTCTGAATTGAAAACTACATACTATTACTGAAAGCAAAGATACAAATGGAGAGGTTTATTAAGTTTAAGGACTAACCATTAGCAATCCCATTTTACTAACTGATGATTGAATTCATGGAACTGTACAACGAAGATCAGTGTACTTTTTGACATCACTGTATGTATATATGTCGATAAAAAATAAAACAAAAGTGGAGTTTGTTATTAGATGTCCAAGCAGGTGGAAGTTACTTTACTTACTTTAGTGTGATTGAATTGAGAAAGAGAGAATGACAGCAAAATTTGGGAAGTGAATGATAAAAGAAAAGGACCATAGAAAGGATTTCTATGGAAAGCAGGAAGTTTGGTGACCCGGGGAAGACAGTAATTGTCTTGAGCTGTGGATGACTGGAAAGTGCCAGGATATATAGGAGCAGAGTTAAAAATCACATCTCTAATAACCAAGATAAATTTCTGTGTAAGACATTGCTTATGGCTGGAAACAACTCAGTATTAAAGTATCAACAGCTTTTTCCCTGATCTGTCAAAAAAATCAGTAGAAAAATAGATAATAGACAGAAATAAAAGGCCTTGCAAATGTCAGAGTAAGTTTCCGAACTGTGTAGCTCCTTGAGCAAAGATGAGCAGAAGGAATGTTTTTGCTTCCTTGATAAACTGGCCTCATAAATCTTAATAAAATTCCTTTCTATCCTTTCTCAGTTTTCCTAGAGTTTACGTGACTAGATATGGAACTTGAGGTCTCAGCTAAAAGAATCACTACTTTATTTTGCACTCTTTCAACCTAGTCTCAATTGGTTTGTCAATGTTTCTGTGATCTGAGTTTATCATATTTTCATTTTAACCAGTTAATCTCAACTATAACTTGATTGTGCTAAATGATTATTCTTCGATACAGGAAGATTCACTCAGATTTCTCCTAAATACTGATTCAGTTCTAGTAAAATCCACTAAGAAATGCAGGATAGATGAGAGAGCCAGGAATATTATGTGAGCCATAATCGGAAGACAAGGAGAATGTAGAGGTTTTGTAAATGTAAAGGTACTGCAAATAGGAGTGAGAAGATCAAAATTTCAAGCTCCTTTCAGTGAAGTGAGCTTTGCCACCTACTAGCTATGTGACCTCAGGACTTAACTTCTCTAAGTCTCAATTTCTATCTCTGTACTTAGGGGATATTAATAACACACACCTGGACAAATAGTTGTGAAGGTTAAACATGAAGTGTAAGGTACTGAGCACAAAGGAAATGCTCAGTCAATGTTAGCAGTGGTTTGATAATAGGTTCCTAGTGGCTCAGACAGTAAAGAATCTGCCTGCAACGCATAAGACCTGGGTTTGATCCCCAAGTCAGAAAGATCCCCTGAAGAAGGAAATGGCAACCCATTCCAGTATGCCTGCCTGGAGAATTCCATGGACAGAGCAGCCTGGTGGCCTACAGTCCATGAGGTTGCAAAGAGTCAGACACAACTGAGCAATTAACACTCGGCTTTTCAGTCAAAGGAGGAAAAGAGGTGACTCAGTTTTGAGTTGCCATATACTGAGTCAAGGCTGGCAATGGAAACAGGCTGTATTCCGTTGGCTGAGGACCCAGACCTGCCACTTATTACTGGAGTTGAATAGCACAGAGGTTGCGTCCATCTTTGAATAAACTTGAATTCTCGAAGCAGTAATGTTCCCTCACTTCTTTGTTCCCCAACAGAATTCTGTATTCCAAATACTAGGAAAGGTGGTACAGCCTTAAATGTCTTTTCCTATACCCAGAGTACAGAGTAGGCAGCCTCTGTACTGACTAGGAGTAACTGAAATATGCAGGTGCCATTTGACGGAAGTTCTCTAAGGTCACAATTTAGAGCCTTATCCAAGTCTGTCAGCAGAGCCTCTGTTCTTTACAGCCTACTCTGTTACCTTCTAGAAGCCCTCACTCCTATTTCTTGCTCCGTCACTTGCCGGTTAATGTGATCTGCGTAAATGATTTAATTCTCTGAACTTCAGATTCCTTGTGTGAAAAATGTGGCTGGTTGTAAAACAATGGAAGTTGTCTGACATCACAGTTAAAAGCTGGGGATAGGGCATGAGAAAACCAAGTTCAAATCACGCCTCTACGACTTAGGCACTTAACCCTTGGGAAATCCACATGACTTTGGATTATTCAATTTCCTCCTTCATAAACAAAAATAGTAACATTCACTATTTTTCTGGGTTATTGTGAGAAAATAATGAGATAATGCATGCAATGCACTTAATACAGTTCCTGAAACATCTTGAACATTCAGTATATGTTGAGAGTAAACATTAGCTTGGTTTACCATCCAGCAAAATTTCAGTGGATTATAAGTAGCCAGTCTTGTTGAACTGACTGTGAAATGATTTGACCATAGGCAATATTCAGAGCTACGTGCTATTTGCCAAAAGCATAAGTTGTGCTTCTAAAAGTGGCATAAGTGGAATTTTTGCTTTCTCCACAGAGCACAAATTGTCAAAACTGAAATAAAATGCAGGCTAAAGAGAAAACTGCTCACCTTTGTGATATATGAAACTAGGAGAAAGGCTTTAAGATAAACACCAAATTGATTCAAAGACTTACTAGATGTAGTAACTATATACACAAGTATCCCAATGCATACATACACACCATTACAGTCACCCTTCACTAGTATGGGAGGTAAACCGTGTACCAGATTATTCTCTCTGATGCTGACATAATATGAGCTTTTATAGGTTTATTTCACCGAGTTCAAATTTCTCAGCTGTAAAGCTGGTATCTGAGTAGCTAGAGCGTAGGGATTTAGTGAGAACATAGTGAAGCAATAGCACATAGAGGACATTAATTATTTCTTCTTTTCTTTATAGGTAGTTTGTCAGATATAGAGCTACCATCAGAGACAGAACCAAGATTGTTCGCACTATTTAGGAAAAGAGAGTTACAGGGCCCAGCTTCATCCAAACACAATTTCTTCCCCAGATTCCCCTTTGGTGGGGTCTTCTTTGTCTTATAGAACTATCCCCAAGGGTTTCCTTCCTACCTGCTCTGGAATTTTCATTGCGTCTGTAGCACTAGAATTTATGAACCCCTGGTCTTGTGAACAGGTCTTCTATTCAGTTTTTGTAAACTGTCTTATTATGTTTGCCACTCATGTATTTATCCATCTGAAATATTTGTCGCATACCCACCATGCAAAAGCACAATAGTGATTCAGGTTTTTTGGAATGGGTATTTTGGGTTACAGTTCATAATATTCTCATTTATTCAAGCCAGATTATTACAGCTCAAGGTTACAAGTTTATTTATTCAAACAAGATATGACATAAATAACTCTCATTACTTCAATCACCTTTTGTGGATGGCAATGCCAATTTCCTGTTGTGACAAGTTGGGTTTTACCGTAAGAATTTTTCAATAACATTAGAGTAAGTTAGCCTTTTCTCTGTAGGTCTCAAACTTTTAGTCCTTTGAATCATAGCCAAAGAGATAATGTCTCTGTGTCCTTTTATGAAGCTAGAATTCATCATGTTTTATCTTCTTTTTTTGAAACAACAATCACAGCTCCAGGTTTCTATTCATTATTCACAGTCTACCCTTTGTGGTCTTTATCTGGATGTGCCAAATTGTGTTCTTTTATGTGTTAAATGGGAGGATATTCTGAAAACTGCTCTCTTATCTCTAACTCTGCCATGTTTCAAAGTTCTTTTCTTTAATGTTAACGATAATATTGTCCATAGGTAATGAATTGTATTAGTGTGGCCATTGTTCCTCATCCTACTATTACTGGTTTGGTGTGATCACAGGTAATAATTTGTGTTAGTTATCACTACTCACCAAGTATTGTTAATTATAGCTTTCTGTGTTTTGTCCTGCATTCATGCCATGCAGTACCCTTTGGGTGAGGATAAAATGTCATGAGTACTTTCACTTTTGTCCACATTTGGCAATAAGAACTAACCTTTCTGAGCATTTACTTAGGTGTCATTTAATCTTCACAACAATCCTATGAAATAGATATTACTATGTATTAAAATAGGTACTATTATTAATAATAATATTTGTAAGGTATTATTTATAGATCAGATAAACTAAGTTTTATGGGGGAGGGATAAATTAGGAGTTTGGGATTCACATACATATACTACTATATATGAATAGATAACCCACAAGGACCTATTGTATCAGTTCAGTTCACTTGCTCAGCCATGTCTGACCCTTTGTGACCCCATGGACTGCAGCATGCCAGGCCACCATGTCCATCACCAAATCCCAAAGTTTACACAAACTCATGTCCATTGAGTTGGTGATGACATCCAGCCATCTCATCCTCTGTCGTCCCCTTCTCCTCCTGCCTTCAGTCTTTCCCAGCATCAGAGTCTTTTCAAATGAGTCAGTTCTTTGCATCAGGTGGCCAAAGTATTGGAGTTTCAGCTTCAACATCAGTCCTTCCAATGTATATTCAGGACTGATTCCCTTTAGGATGGACTGGTTGGATCTCCTTGCTGTCCAAGGGACTCTCAAGTGNTCTCCTCCTGCCTTCAGTCTTTCCCAGCATCAGAGTCTTTTCAAATGAGTCAGTTCTTTGCATCAGGTGGCCAAAGTATTGGAGTTTCAGCTTCAACATCAGTCCTTCCAATGTATATTCAGGACTGATTCCCTTTAGGATGGACTGGTTGGATCTCCTTGCTGTCCAAGGGACTCTCAAGTGTCTTCTCCACAGTTCAAAAGCACTGATTCTTCAGCACTCAGCCTTCTTTATAATCCAACTCTCAGATCCATACATGACTACTACAAAAACCATAGCCTTGACTAGACCAACCTTTGTTGGTAAAGTAATGTCTCTGCTTTTTAATATGCTGTCTACGTTGGTCACAACTTTCCTTCCAAGGAGTGTCTTTTAATTTCATAGCTGCAGTCACCATCTGCAGTGATTTTGGAGCCCCCCAAAATTAAGTCTATTATTGTTTCCACTGTTTCCCCATCTATTATGCCATGAAGTGATGGGACCGGACGCCATGATCTTTGTTTTCTGAATGTTGAGTTTTAAGCTGACATTTTCATTCTCCTCGTTCACTTTCATCAAGAAGTTCTTTTGTTCTTCCTCACTTTCTGCCAAAAGTGTGGTGTCCTTTGCATATCTAAGGTTACTGATGTTTTTCCTGACAATCTTGATTCCAGCTTGTGCTTCATTCAGACCAGTGTTTCTCATGATGTACTCTGCATATAAGTTAAATAAGCAGGGTGACAATATACAGCCTTGACATACTCCTTTCCCTATTTGGAGCCAATCTGTTGTTCCATGTCCAGTTCTAATTGTTGCTTCCTGACCTGCATGCAGGTTTCTCAAGAGGCAGGTCAGGTGGTCTGGTATTCCCATCTCTTTCAGAATTTTCCACAGCTTGTGGTGATTCACAGCATCAAAGGCTTTGGCATAGTCAATAAAGCAGAAGTAGATGGTTTTCTGGAACTCTCTTGCTTTTTTGGTGATCCAACAGATATTGGCAATTTGATCTCTGGTTCCTCTGCCTTTTCTAAATCCACCTTGAGCATCTGGAAGTTCATATTTCACATACTGTTGAAGGCTGGCTTGGAGAATTTTGAGCATTACTTAGTGTGTGAGATGAATGCAATTACACGGTATTTTGAACACTCTTTGGCATTACCTTACTTTGGGATTGCAGTGAAAAACTGACCTTTTTCAGTCCTGTGACCACTGCTGAGTTTTCCAAATTTGCTGACATATTGAGTGCAGCACTTTCACAGCATCATCTTTCAGGATTTGAAATAGCTCAGCTGGAATTCCATCACCTCCACTAGTTTTGTTTGTAGTGGTGCTTCCTAAGGCCCGCTTGACTTCACATTCCAGAATGTCTGGCTCTAGGTGGCTAATCATAAAATCATAATTATCTGGATCATGATCTTTGTTGTATAGTTCTGTGAGAAAGGTGATTAGGCTTCTGGAATAAACATAGTCTATGTGTGATTTCAAAGCAAAATTTATTC
>SJYX01023416.1:195539-209284 GCA_006410675.1 Oreotragus oreotragus | reverse complement strand
CAAATAACCAAATAATAAAAGCTTAAAAAGTGTTACGTGCTTACGTTAAGAAAGGTAGTGGCGTCTGTTACGTTCAGACTATTTCTTATTTACAAACAAAATTCATTTGATATCGTTTAAGGCTTCTTATCAATTAATCTGTAATGCTACTAAAATTTTAAAGAGTCTGGTCTCTGGTTGATTTTTTCTGGTTTATGAAAAACTGAGTAAGCCAAAGACACATTCAGCATAATATCAGTAATGACTCTGTGAGGTGTGTGTGTGATCGCTTCAGTCAAGCCGATGTGAAAAGTGAACATTTTCAGGGAAAAATTTAAGAAGACAAGAGTGGACATTCGTCCCCTTCCTGGTGCAAGTCATAAGGTATTTGCCCACTGAAGACATTCTACTTCAGACCTACTATTACCAAGCATTTCATCCTCTCATTCCACGTTTTTGCTATCTTTACGTGCCTTATTAAACTTACATGTGTGTGCACGCTCAGTTGGGTCTGACTCTCTGTGACCCCATGGTCTATAGCCCGCCAGGCTCCTCTGCCCGTGGAATTTTCCAGGCAAGAATACTGGCGTGGGTTGCCATTTCCTCCTCCAGGGGATCTTCCCAACCCAGGGACTGAACCTGCATCTGTTGTATCTCCTTGTTGGCAGACCGATTCTTTATGGCTAGTGCTACCTGGGAAGCCCCTATTAATGTGAGAAGGACCTATAAAAATGGGAAAACTGAAATTTGGCCTGAATGCGACTCGTTTCTCTCCCCCACATCACTGCCTCACCCACTTCTTAGATGGGTGCAGATCTTTCCAGCTGTAGCCAGTTTCCCGCCACGTCACACAGACGGCGGGTCACTTGGGCCAGGTGAAGACCCAGGCACACCAGGGCGATCGCAGGATGTGGTTGAGTCTGAGGATTCCAGATGGCATTCTCAGGCCAAGCATCTGAAGATGGTTCTGGTCTCACTAGCAGTGTTTCAAGGGTATTTTTGCCTTTGAAAGAGATTAGTAAAAGCCATCGTCTTCCTGTTTTTTGTGTCTGGGGAAAGTCTTCACTTCCATTTTCCTCTCTTCCTGCTCCTGTGGGCACGGGCAAGCCCTGAGCAGCAGCAGGAAGAGGGCTTTTCTCCGGCTCCCCGGTGAAGCCCCGTGTGGATGGAGGCCCTGCAGGGGGAGGACTGGTTAGGTGTTTTTCCTTCAGTTGGAGTGTTCCTCACAGTTTGGGGCCCTTTAAGATCCTTTCCTGTCATTGTTTGCACAAGTTTTTCTCTTTCAGTTGTTGTTTTGGAAGCCTCCTTCTCAGAAAGGACATACCTCCTGAATTTTGCTCGGAACCGAATTATTATTTACTGCTCTGGTGGCTCAGAGGTTAAAGCGTCTGCTTTCAACGTGGGAGACCTGGGTTCGATCCCTGGGTTGGGAAGATCCCCTGGAGAAGGAAATGGCAACCCACTCCAGTATTCTTGCCTGGAAAATCCAATGGACGGAGGAGCCTGGTAGGCTATAGTCCACGGGGTCGCAAAGAGTCAGACACGACTGAGCGACTTCACCTTCACCTTCACCCTTCACTTCTTTGTATGTTTTCCCTGTTTCCCTACAATAGCCTCTGTATTTTGTATAACACTTACCTATCTTTTTTTTTCCCCAGACTTTAAGCATTTTGTTTTGTATTGCGGTATAGCCGATTAACAATGCTGTGGTACTTTCAGGTGAACAGCTAAGGGACTCAGCCATACATATAAGCATATCCATTCTCCCCCAGCACGTCTCTGTCTTTTAACTTGTCTTTATATTTTGGTAGATCTTTATTAAATATTTTATTGAAATATAGTTGATTTACAATGTTGGGTTGGTTTTAGGCGTACAGCAGAATGGTTCAGTTAGTTATATATATGTATATACATAGTTATATATATATATATATATATATATTCTTCTTTTTCTTGGCTGCACTGTGCACTTGTGGGATTTTAGTTCTCAAACCAGGGATTGAACTCTGTCCCTTGGCAGTGAAGACATGGTGTCCCAGCCACTGGACCACCAGGAATTCCCTGTATCTATTTTTTTTTTTAAAGATTCTTTTCCATAGGAGGTTATTGTAAGACCTTGACTGTAGTTCCCTGTGCTATATGGTAGGTCCTTGTTGTTTGGCAATATTTTCACATTATGAGTGTGATCAACCTGAGATGACTCACGGTGCAGAACGAAGCTGGAGGTTTCCTGCGCGCCTGGCACAGCAGGAAGGACTGGATAGATTTTACTTCATTTGCTTGTCACCTTGAAGGTAAACACTAATGTTTTCAGTTTGCTGTGTAGGTAAAATCTGCCCATATTCACATAGCAAATAAGTGGCAGAGGAGTCAGTTTTGCCGGGCTCTGAAAGGCTTGCTCTAAAAGGTTTTCATATGGTCAATGGTCACCCCATTTTGATAAGGTGTAATAAGCAACAAACATGCCTTCATCAGTTTCTGGGTCAGCACCCAGGGCTGTGCATTAAAAACTTCATAATGATGCCGCCTTGGGGTGTGCAGCCTCACTGCTACAAAAATATTGGATTAATAAAAATTCAGTTATGATTGACATCGTTTATGAAACGTTCTTTTAACAAAAGTATAGTTTCATGTCAAATTCAGATAAATTTGAACGATGACTTTTAATAAGACAGTGTGGTTTCTTTCAGACGCTTTGTGTAGATTAAAGTCATAAAACTGTCAAGAGACAGATCACAACTTCTTTCCAACACCCGCATCTTTAGACTAGTTCATTTCTTTCTTTGTCCTGAACTTTTAAGAAAGTAGGGTAATGAGTCCCTTGTTTCTAGTCTCTGTAAAAAGAAAAGGAGGCTTTGCCAATGTCTAGTTTATTCCCAGTCCCCTGGGGCGCAGTGGGGAGGGAAAGAACCAGCTAGATCAGAAGTCCATGAGAGGAAACTCAGAATAAAGAGGATATTGAGTTCTTCCCTTTCTTGGGGGAAATCACTGTGCCCCTAAAGAGAAAAATACCCCTTGCAAATCTTGCACTGGGGAATTCTGTTTTAGTGCCTCTTCAGATGAAAGGACTGTAATGGCTGACACGGTAGATGTATTTTAATGAACATCTTTTTCATACATCCTTTTGTAGAGTATAGATCACTAGCAATATATGAGCTTCTGAGCTTAAACATAGCTTTAGCTGTGCAAGATTAACAATATAAAACATGCAAGACTCATCCTGCTTATACAGTGATGCTCATAAGTTTTCACTACTCTCATTTCTGAGGGGAAATTTTCANCTTCACCTTCACCCTTCACTTCTTTGTATGTTTTCCCTGTTTCCCTACAATAGCCTCTGTATTTTGTATAACACTTACCTATCTTTTTTTTCCCCCAGACTTTAAGCATTTTGTTTTGTATTGCGGTATAGCCGATTAACAATGCTGTGGTACTTTCAGGTGAACAGCTAAGGGACTCAGCCATACATATAAGCATATCCATTCTCCCCCAGCACGTCTCTGTCTTTTAACTTGTCTTTATATTTTGGTAGATCTTTATTAAATATTTTATTGAAATATAGTTGATTTACAATGTTGGGTTGGTTTTAGGCGTACAGCAGAATGGTTCAGTTAGTTATATATATGTATATACATAGTTATATATATATATATATATATATATTCTTCTTTTTCTTGGCTGCACTGTGCACTTGTGGGATTTTAGTTCTCAAACCAGGGATTGAACTCTGTCCCTTGGCAGTGAAGACATGGTGTCCCAGCCACTGGACCACCAGGAATTCCCTGTATCTATTTTTTTTTTTAAAGATTCTTTTCCATAGGAGGTTATTGTAAGACCTTGACTGTAGTTCCCTGTGCTATATGGTAGGTCCTTGTTGTTTGGCAATATTTTCACATTATGAGTGTGATCAACCTGAGATGACTCACGGTGCAGAACGAAGCTGGAGGTTTCCTGCGCGCCTGGCACAGCAGGAAGGACTGGATAGATTTTACTTCATTTGCTTGTCACCTTGAAGGTAAACACTAATGTTTTCAGTTTGCTGTGTAGGTAAAATCTGCCCATATTCACATAGCAAATAANCACGGTGCAGAACGAAGCTGGAGGTTTCCTGCGCGCCTGGCACAGCAGGAAGGACTGGATAGATTTTACTTCATTTGCTTGTCACCTTGAAGGTAAACACTAATGTTTTCAGTTTGCTGTGTAGGTAAAATCTGCCCATATTCACATAGCAAATAAGTGGCAGAGGAGTCAGTTTTGCCGGGCTCTGAAAGGCTTGCTCTAAAAGGTTTTCATATGGTCAATGGTCACCCCATTTTGATAAGGTGTAATAAGCAACAAACATGCCTTCATCAGTTTCTGGGTCAGCACCCAGGGCTGTGCATTAAAAACTTCATAATGATGCCGCCTTGGGGTGTGCAGCCTCACTGCTACAAAAATATTGGATTAATAAAAATTCAGTTATGATTGACATCGTTTATGAAACGTTCTTTTAACAAAAGTATAGTTTCATGTCAAATTCAGATAAATTTGAACGATGACTTTTAATAAGACAGTGTGGTTTCTTTCAGACGCTTTGTGTAGATTAAAGTCATAAAACTGTCAAGAGACAGATCACAACTTCTTTCCAACACCCGCATCTTTAGACTAGTTCATTTCTTTCTTTGTCCTGAACTTTTAAGAAAGTAGGGTAATGAGTCCCTTGTTTCTAGTCTCTGTAAAAAGAAAAGAAGGCTTTGCCAATGTCTAGTTTATTCCCAGTCCCCTGGGGCGCAGTGGGGAGGGAAAGAACCAGCTAGATCAGAAGTCCACGGGAGGAAACTCAGAATAAAGAGGATATTGAGTTCTTCCCTTTCTTGGGGGAAATCACTGTGCCCCTAAAGAGAAAAATACCCCTTGCAAATCTTGCACTGGGGAATTCTGTTTTAGTGCCTCTTCAGATGAAAGGACTGTAATGGCTGACACGGTAGATGTTTTTTAATGAACATCTTTTTCATACATCCTTTTGTAGAGTATAGACCACTAGCAATATATGAGCTTCTGAGCTTAAACATAGCTTTAGCTGTGCAAGATTAACAATATAAAACATGCAAGACTCATCCTGCTTATACAGTGATGCTCATAAGTTTTCACTACTCTCATTTCTGAGGGGAAATTTTCAGATGAAAGCAGAAAGAAATTTTAGAAGTATTCATCTCCTGCCCTGTATCATGTTCTCATGTGTTCTATGGATGTCAAGAAAGACTCGATCTTCCATTTATATGACTCATCAAAGTTGCCTCTATTTTGTATACAATGGGATTATCATTAAACCTGAGGAAGGGATATGACAATTTTTTTCATGACTGCACTGTATGCGTGAGGTGTTTAAAAAGTATGGGTGGTAAGAAGAATATCTTAAAATTCTTGTATGTTGTTCCTGCTGCTGCTGCTGCTGCCGCCAAGTCGCTTCAGTCGTGTCCAACTCTGTGCGACCCCGTAGATGGCAGCCCACCAGGCTCCGCCATCCCTGGGATTCTCCAGGCAAGAACACTGGAGTGGGTTGCCATTTCCTTCTCCAATGCATGAAAGTGAAAAGTGAAAGTGAAATTGCTCAGTCGTGTCTGACTCTTAGCGACCCCATGGAGTGCAGCCTACCAGGCTCCTCTGTCCATGGAATTTTCCAGGCAAGAGTACTGGAGTGGGGTGCCACAACTTTCTTTTTGTTTGGATTTGTGATGTCCTGTGTTCAGTTTTTCATTCTGCATTTGCAGATGATTCCACGCAGGGAAGAGAGAATTAGAAAAATTTGGCGGGAGCTTCCCTGGTGGCTCAGTGGTGAAAAATTCTGCTTGAGATGCAGGAGTCACAGGAGATTGCAGGTTTGATCCCTGGGTCAGGAAGATCCCTTGGAGGAGGGCATGGCAATCCACTCCAGTATTCTTGCCTGGAAAATCCGTATGGACAGAGGAGCCAGGTAGCCTACAGTCTATAGCGTCACAAAGAGTTGGACATAACTGAAGCTCCTTAGCATGCAAGGACATTGTAAGCTTCAGTTCAGTTCACTTCAGTCAGTCAGTCATGTGTGACTCTTTGTGACCCTGTGAATCGCAGCACGCCAGGCCTCCCTGTCCATCACCAACCCCAGAGTTTACCCAGACTTATCTCCATTGAGTCAGTAATGCCATCCAACCATCTCATCCTTTGTCATCAATTCTTGCCTGGAAAATCCGTATGGACAGAGGAGCCAGGTAGCCTACAGTCTATAGCGTCACAAAGAGTCGGACATGACTGAAGCTCCTTAGCATGCAAGGACATTGTAAGCTTCAGTTCAGTTCACTTCAGTCACTCAGTCATGTGTGACTCTTTGTGACCCTGTGAATCGCAGCACGCCAGGCCTCCCTGTCCATCACCAACTCCCAGAGTTTACCCAGACTTATCTCCATTGAGTCAGTAATGCCATCCAACCATCTCATCCTTTGTCATCCCCTTCTCTTCCTGCCCTCAATCTTACCCAGCATCAGGGTCTTTTCAAATGAGTCAGCTCTTCACATGGGGTGGACAAAGTACTGGAGTTTCAGCTTCAATATCAGTCCTTCCAATGAACATCCAGGACTGATCTCCTTTAGGATGAACTGGTTGGATCTCCTTGCAGTCTAACAGACTCTCAAGAGTCTTCTCTAACACCACAGTTCAAAAGCATCAATTCTTTGGCACTCAGCTTTTTTATAGTCCAACTCTCACATCCATACATGACTACTGGAAAAACCATAGCCTTGACTAGATGGACCTTTGTTGGCAAAATAATGTCTCTGCTTTTTAATATGCTGTGTAGGTTGGTCACAACTTTCCTTCCAAGGTGTAAGCATCTTTTAATTTCATGGCTGCNCTTCTTGATAGTCCAACTCTCACATCCATACATGACTACTGGAAAAACCATAGCCTTGACTAGATGGACCTTTGTTGGCAAAATAATGTCTCTGCTTTTTAATATGCTGTGTAGGTTGGTCACAACTTTCCTTCCAAGGTGTAAGCATCTTTTAATTTCATGGCTGCAGTCAATATCTGCAGTGATTTTGGAGCCCCCCAAAATAAAGACTGATCCTGTTTCCACTGTTTCCCCATCTATCTCCCGTGAAGTGATGGGACCAGATGCCATGATCGTAGTTTTCTGAATGTTGAGCTTTAAGCCAACTTTTTCACTCTCCTCTTTCACTTTCATCAAGAGGCTCTTCAGTTCTTCTTCGCTTTCTGCCATAAAGGTGGTATCATCTGCATATTTGAAGTCATTGGTATTTCTCCCAGTAATCTTGATCCCAGCTTGTGCTTCTTCCAGTCCAGTGTTTCTCATGATGTATTCTGCATATAAGTTAAATAAGCAGGGTGACAGTATACAGCCTTGACGTACTCCTTTTCCTATTTGGAACCAGTCTGTTGTTCCATGTCCAGTTCTAACTGTTTCCTCCTGACCTGCAAATAGGTTTCTAAAGAGGCAGGTCAGGTGGTCTCATACTGTAACCTTAGTACAATTGAAATCTTTTTTGGAAGTTTTTCAGCTTTGTAGCTGGGGTTAGTACCTTTTGGGCTCAGATCACATTATGATGATTGACAGCCTTTAGTGATCCCCTGGTGAATCTGTTGTACAGGGGAGCAAGCTGAGGCCTGAGCATTCATGCCCCTAGCCGGGGTCCTATGGCTCATGAGTGGCTGAGCTATGATGAGAACCCATCTTCCCATCTCTGTGCTGGAGCTCTTTTCATACAAACATGCTGACTTGATGAGTCTAGTATTACCGTGTGCTGATATTTCATACTTTTTTGAAATTTCTTTAATTTATCTTGTTTATTTTTATTTTTTGACTCCACTGTGGGACATGTGGGTCTTAGTTCCCCAGCCAGGGATCAAACCTGTGTCCCCTGCATTGGAAGCGTGGAGTTTTAACTACTGGACTGCCAGGAAAGTCCACATGTTTCATATTTGAGGTCCACGTCTTTGTGTCTGCTTTGGAAGGGAGTTTTGCATCATTCATTCATGGCCGGTCTTCATATTTGCCCAAGACCACCAAATGCATGGACAGGAGCGTAGCGGGCTACACAGTCCATGGAATTGCAAAGAGTCAGACATGACTGAGCAGCCAATAGTACAAATACATGGAGCAGCAGCTGTGTTTCCCCGTTTGTTGACAGGTCAGCGTTAGGTGCTGTCAGGAAAGCAAAGGAGGTGACGCAATCCCAGAGGTTGATTTGAGAAGTTCTGGTAACGTGTTGCCTCATTGTCTTGGTTGTATATGAGTTTTAATGCATGATAAAATCCTCTTTAGCCCAGTGAAATCAACATTAGGTTGAGATCTAATCAGTCTGCAGGCTGGCATATATTTCCTTGGTGACACTGGCCAGATCCACAAAACAGTAACGCGCCATCGCCCCGTCCCTGACCTCTGGTCACCCCTGTTCTACTTTCTGTCTCTAAGGACTGGTCTGTTGTGGGGACGTTGTATAAACGGGATCCTCCCACATTTGTCCATCTGTGGTGTGTGCATGTGTGTGTAGTCGCTCAGTCGTGTCTGACTCTTTGCCACCCCACGGACTGTAGCCCACCAGGCTCCTCTGCCCATGGGATTTTCCAGGCAAGAATACTATCTTTGGAAGCAAAATGAACCAAACCTGTCCACGGGAGAAATCAGTTCCATAGACTGCGTANTGCATGTGTGTGTAGTCGCTCAGTCGTGTCTGACTCTTTGCCACCCCACGGACTGTAGCCCACCAGGCTCCTCTGCCCATGGGATTTTCCAGGCAAGAATACTATCTTTGGAAGCAAAATGAACCGAACCTGTCCACGGGAGAAATCAGTTCCATAGACTGCGTAGCCTCTGGAATCCACGTCTCAGAAGATGTGGGAGTTTACTCTGCCAGCACGTTTGCAAGCCCGCGAGTGTCGTTATCTTCGGCCTCCTGGAAGCCTGAGGGGCAGTCCTCCTAGGTCTACCCTGCTTCACGTCATCCTGTTCTCCGTCTTCGGTAACAGGTGTCGCCACCCTGACGCTATCCTAACAAATAATGGAGAGGGCTGACCACACCCCTGTGACCAGACCTCTGGCGAGGAGGCTCTGCCCTGGTCCCACACGCCCCTCACACCCGTGGCCCTGCACTCAGAGCAGCGGGTGTGCAGGGCTTGGGTCTTGCCGAGCCAGGAGAACTGAATCCTCACTTCAGCTCTGCTGTGGAATGTCTGGGTGACTGTCACTTTGTTCCTTCAAACTGGAGATTTCCCACCTGTAATATGAGGCGCTTGGACTTAATTATCTCCGAAGTCCCTTCAGTGCGTATGTAGCAGTTCTCTGATGTATTAAACGGGCAGCAAAGGCTTGGTGGCTCAGTGGATAAGAACCCGCCTCCCAGCGCAGGGGACGCGGGTTCGATCCCCGATCCAGGCCGATCACACATGCTGCAGAGCCGCGGAGCTCATGCACCGCAGCTGCTGAGCCCAAGCTCGGGAGCCCCCACGCTGCCACTGCTGAGCCCAAGTGCAGCAGCTGCTGAAGCCCTCGTGCCCAGAGTGGCTCTGCCGCCAGAGAGGCGACCGAAATGAGAAGCCCGCACACCAGCAAAGAGTGGCCCCTGCTCGCCGCCACTAGAGCAGATCTGCACAAAGCAATGAAACCCAGGCACAACCAAAAATAGATTAGTAAATGAAATTTAAAGGAACAACGACCAAATGACCAGCATCTGACATGCACTACAAAACTTAGGCACTTTCAAAATCCGTTTGCATTTACTTTCACAGCTACCTTAGGAAAGAGGTACTAGACAGAGAGAATTAGTAACTTGCCTAATGGCAGCCTGCAAGCCAGAGCACTGTGCCTGGAAGACAGAGTCTGACTCCAGAAGCCAGGTCTCAACTATAGTAGTATTAAATTGAAAGAGCGTTGAAAAGAAATGACGTCACAATAAGAAGAGAAAAGCAAAAAGCACATCTTCTACTCTCTAGCAATCGTGCTTTGTATGGATTCTTCTAACCTTGATGAAAGGGTGTAATTAATCTGTAATTAAAGTAATAATGGGATTTCTTAGACAGGGAGGGCAATTAGGGAATGACGTCCTTGTGGCTCTCTGGACGCTAGAGGGCGCCCTGGCAAAGCTTACTGTCTGCACATCCTCTGTCTTAGGAGAGTGCAACTTCCCCGGACCAACTTCAAAAGAAATATGGCATTTCTAGGACTTTACCCATCAACGTGGGTCAGCCAGTTTTGATTCCTGTAAAATTCAGAATAGAAAAAGACATATAAATCAACACAGCCACGCCCTTCCTTGATAACATCAGAGCGTTCTTCAGGCCTGACTTCAAGCCCCCGGTTCTGTGTTGTATTGCGGGTGGCGTGTGCCTTCTCACAGCTCACCTTAGTACAGTGCTCCAGATGGCCATATTCATAGCAGCAGATAGACTTAAGCATGATAATGAGGGATATTTTATTTAAATCCACTCTTTATCTTTCATTACTTATTGACATGTATGGTTTGCGATCACACTGCCATTCTGTGTGATGGGAAATGAGACAGATTTGAAGAAAGTAATTATTTAATATTCAAGAGATGTACCTATTTTGCTTGAGACAAGAACAGACAGCATGAAAGAACTGTGGCTGCCTCATAGAAGCTCCCTGTGGCTGGATCTTAGGTACTAAGGAGCCATTTGGAAATGTGTTTAAAAATAATAGTAGAGGGGGACTTCCCTGGCAGACCACTGGTTAAGCCTGTGAATTGCTAATGCAGGGGGCACAGGTTCGATCCCTGGTCAGGGAGCTGAGATTCCCGCACGTCTCTAGGTATAGCCAAAAGATTTTTAAAAAATAGTAGTGGAGGGAACCGGGAGAAGCAGCAGTGCCTAAGAGAGTCGCAGAGAGTCCCGTGAGATATAGAGATACTTTTCACTGTTAGTCTGCTGGGAAACCCTCCTGAGTGTGCAGGACAGGAGGAGGTCATTGTGCAGCCCTGTGGCCCCCGTGTTACCTTCCGGTTACCTCTCTTACTGTGTCCATATGTAAAATAGACCTTCACATACAGTTGTATTCAGTTAGGAAAAGATGTTAAGTCATTGTAAATGATGCTAAACAGGAGCCCTAGAAAGCCTGTTTAGGCTCAGCGCTGTGTTTGGCTTAACACAAGGACAGTCTTTTTCATCTACTAAGCTGTGAATTGTTCATGTGGTTAAGATCATCTCTAGCAAGTAAGCAGAACGCTTGAAACCCCACTCCTGGGAAGGGAAGAAAAGCCTCTCATGCCCTTAGCTTCCCCCTGATAACACCCCATTTGTTTTGCAATGAGTGTGTGTTGGTGCTGAGCGAATGTGAAAACTCCTGCTTAGCTGACAAGGCAAAAACCCAAACCCAAACAAAAACACACATAAAACAGAAACCTCAGAGGACACTTGTCTCTGGGGGAATAAAAAAACAAACAGTTATTTCTGCTTTTGAAAAAGCCACATGTGTGCGGCTGGAGTTTGTACCTGGCTCCTAACTCGCCGCGTTTCCCTGAGTGGAGCTGCCTTCTGCTGCCCTTTCGTGTCTGTCTCATTTTTACCTCTTTCCTCCCCCGGCTTCCCACTCCTTCCTCTACTCCTTGTTTCCCCGTCGATCCCTTTTCTCCTCCTCCTGTTTCTTTTTTCATCTCTCTTGTTACTCCTTCTAGGGGTTGGGCAGGACTGGTCTGAGGCCCCTGCTGGCTTCTGGGCTAGGTTTGGACCCCTCTAGCCAATCATCCTCAAGACAGCCATTAGTTCAAACATGCTGATTTTGTTCTTTTGTGAGGGCAGTGAAGCAGATAATAGGGGCTTCCCAGGTGGAGCTTGTGGTAAAGAACCCAGCTGCCAATGAATGGGACGTAAGAGTGCAGGTTCGATCCCTGGGTTGGGAAGATCCCCTGGAGGAGGGCCTGGTAACCCACTCCAGTGTTCTTGCCTGGAGAATCCCATGGACAAGGGCCCTGGTGGGCTGGAGTCCATGGGGTCGTGTAGAGTCGGACACGAGTGAAAGGACTTAGCATGCACGCACACATGAAGAAGATAACAACATGAAGTCTAACCCAGCACCTTCAGAAAGGGTTGGTAGTTGTATTTTTCTTGAAATTAGTAATGGGGATTGCTGTCAGGGAACTGGTGTTAATTAGGACAAGATCTGGGGTAGGTGGTCCCTGAACGGAAGAAGGAGGGGATACGGCTGGACCCATAATGGGAGGTTCTTCAGCTTAGGAGAGGGAGTGCTGACCTTCAGGAGATGTGGTCCAGGGGTAAAATACTCAAAAACATCAGGTTTCTGAAGGGAGTGAGCAGGGAGGGGGCGAGTGAAGGACAGGCAGAGAAGTAAGCGGATGGCTGGACCTGTTTTTGCAGACATGCTTCACTCAGAAGCACAATTGTGATGGTTGATGTGGAGGGAAAAAAGGTCAGCGTGCGCCCTGACAAAGATCAGGTAACCATCAGCCCGAAGTTTTCAGGGTTAGAGTCTCCCCCTGAAGATCTTGAGATGAAACAGTTTGGGCCTTGGTTCCTGAGAAGAAGTGTTAGTGCTGGTCGCTTAGTCCTGTCCAATTCTCTGCAACCGCATGGACTGTAGCCTGCCCGGCTCCTCTGTCCTTGGAATTCTCCAGGCAAGAATGCTGGAGTAGGAAGCCATTCCCTTTTCTAGGGGACCTTCCCGACCCAGGGATTGAACCCGGGTCTCCTGCACTGCAGGCAGATTCTTTACCGTCTGAGTTACCAAGGGAATCCTCATAGCTCAGTGGTTCTTTCCTGGGAGAGGTCTTGCCTTGCTCAGTGGTCTGGGTGAAAGCTCTTACATCCTTTGTCCCCAGAGGAGACCTGGCATCTGAGGAGCCGAACCCAAGGCTGAACTTCCAGTAGGAAGAAGCTAGAAAAGAAACCACCTCTCGGGGGCAATTCTGGAGTCCACGAGCCCAGGGGGAAGGAGTCTGGAGGTCCTGGGAGCCTGGCCACAGTGGGTCTCTGCGGGGGGATGGGAAGGCAGAGGAGAACGAAGTAGGCACCCTGGTGAGGTTTGAGCAACTGGTGACTCTTTGCCTAACAACTGGGAGAACTCCTGCTCTGGGATCATCCTTTCCTGGGCAGCACATCAAAGTAGCAGAGACCTCAGCTCCATCCACTAGGGAGCAGAACTGGCCCTCTGCCTCCCAGGGGCCAGAGGAGCCAGCCTGTGTAATGCTTGGAATACAACATGAAGAAACAATTACAACTGCAACACCCTTTCTAAGACCGGCGAGGCAGAAAGTTCTAATGATTGATGCGCACCTTCCCTCCTTCCCCCTGAGTGGGTCTGATGACCTCTGGGCGGTGGGTTTGCACATTTCTCACCTGGGTGTGCTCAGCAGGTGGCCAGCCCTGCAGTCTCTTGGGACCTGCCCTCTGGGCTGGCACTGCCGGCTGGGTCACCCTGAGCCCGTGCCATGAAGGCTACCGGGTGTGTGGTCGGCAGTGAAGCCCTCTGTCCCCACCTGGCAGGCTTAATGAGGAGGGGCCATTTGCAGCAGCCTAGAAAGGCCACCAAAACCTGTTAATGAAGTCCAACAAGAATCCTGGGCTTAACAAAGAACTAAATAGACATTTCTCCAAAGAAGACATACGGATGGCTAACAAACACATGAAAAGATGCTCAACGTCACTCATTATCAGAGAAATGCAAATCAAGACCACAATGAGATACCACTTCACACCAGTCAGAACGGCTGCGATCCAAAAGTCTGCAAGCAATAAATGCTGGAGAGGGTGTGGAGAAAAGGGAA
>SJYX01023416.1:181977-193414 GCA_006410675.1 Oreotragus oreotragus | reverse complement strand
TGATTGCAGCCATGAAATTAAAAGATGCTTACTCCTTGGAAGGAAAGTTATGAGCAACCTAGATAGCATATTCAAAAGCAGAGACATTACTTTGCCAACAAAGGTCTATCTGGTCAAGGCTATAGTTTTTGCAGTGGTCATGTATGGATGTGAGAGTTGTACTGTGAAGAAAGCTGAGTGCTGAAGAATTGATGGTTTTGAACTGTGGTGTTGGAGAAGACTCTTGAGAGTCCCTTGGACTGCAAGGAGATCCAACCAGTCCATTCTGAAGGAGATCAACCCTGGGATTTCTTTGGAAGGAATGATGCTAAAGCTGAAACTCCAGTACTTTGGCCACCTCATGCGAAGAGTTGACTCATTGGAAAAGACTCTGATGCTGGGAGGGATTGGGGGCAGGAGGAGAAGGGGATGACAGAGGATGGGATGGCTGGATGGCATCACGGACTCAATGAACGTGAGTTTGAGTGAACTCCGGGGGTTGGTGATGGACAGGGAGGCCTGGCGTGCTGCGGTTCATGGGGTCCCAAAGAGTCGGACACACCTGAGTGACTGAACTGAGGACAGCGCTTGGCAGGGGTAAGAGAGGAGCCTTTGTGGAGAGAAGAAGCCCCTTTGGGCGGAGGGAAGGATGTGGGAATGGTCACTGGTTGGGCACAAGCCCCTTTGTTCCAGTTCGTGCATTTGGTCAGGGTGGTGCTGACTGGGCCACGGACTCTTGTCCCAGGTGTGAGGCGGCGCTGACCAGGGTCACACCTTTGGCGGAGGAGAAGAGTTGTGTTCAGACCATCTATGGCTGGGTCATCTTTCTGTCAGTGGGTTCTACCTCAATGCACTGACTCTCCTTTCATCTCCACTTCTTTGCTTGTTGAACTGCCTCCAGCCAGACAGCCAGTGTGTGCACAGTGGTGTCCAGCTCTCTGCGGCCCCCTGGACTGTAGCTCCTGCCAGGCTCCTTTGTCCGTGGAATTTTCTGGGCAAGAATACTGGAGTATTTCCTACTCTGGGGGATCTTCTCAACCCAGGGATTGAACTCACGTCTCTTGCATCTCCAGCATTGGATTCTTTACCAGCTGCTCCACCTGCAAAGCCTCATTTGTGACTTAAAACCCAAACTTCAACCTTTGTAGGCATATCCGTCTGCTGGGGAGTGAATTCCTGCAGCCTCGGGGTCTGAAGTCAGGTTTGAACCTGCTTTCTGGCATCTTCCATCTCTTTCTCAGGTCCAGTATAACTCCTCGCCTCCAGCCCTTGTTTTGACTCATGGCTGTGAATAGTTTCTTCCATTAGACTGGCTTTACTTTAGATTGTGGGATAGCATGTATTTCAGGAGCCACATGATCAAAGGGCATTTCTTACATTTTCTTCTTCCTTTTAATGATGAAGTTTGCTTTTAGGTCACCCAGGCGTAGCATTGCTGAGTTCAGATTGAGTGTTCACACACCAAGGGTCATACACCAGTGCCACACCAAGATGCCACATTGACACATCCCCAGGGACACGCCCTCCTCCTGCCCGTCTCCCCACGGGTGCCCTGCCTGTCTGGTTTCATTTCTGAGTCCTTTTTCCTTGAGGTTGAACACTGACTCGGTCGCTGATGAAAATGCTGTGGGTTATGTACTCCCTGAAACATGCAGTCAGTGATGCTGACTTTCTGTAGGCACATTGGTGTGAAATCTTTTGATCTGGAAAAACAGCCCCTAATAGTCTTCAGATTATGATGTCATGCCAACGGAGTGTTCCCTCTGAGGTCAGTCCTTTGCAGCTTGCCCATGGCTACTGCAGGTTCCTTCTGGCCTGGCCCTGAGGCAGTGTGATGGGCCTGGTTGTTCTGGGGCAGGATCTGAAATAGCCTTATTTCTGGGGTCCTGTGCTTGGGGGAACTGAGAGGCCTAATTCAGCACTGACCTCTAAATTAGCAGCCTCTCACATGGAAGGGTGATTTTCTATCCATTTCCCAGTTTGGTGGGCCCAATCATGTGCCCCCAGGAGTGGGCAAGACCTCCACAGTGTCTGGGTCTCCTGAACAAGAAAAGTCATCCCCCAGGGTGCTGGGCCGTCACTGTCAAGGGGGAATTGTGTGTTGTGTTCCCAGTAACTCCGTCATGTCTGACGCTTTGCAACCCCATGGACTGTAGGCTGCCAGACTCCTCTGTCCATGGGATTTTTCCAGAGAACAACACTGGAGTGGGTTGTCATTCCCTCCTCCTGGAGAGGCGTCCCTGGTGGCTTAGTGGTAAAGAATCCACCTCCTAATACAGGAGACGCAGGAGACATGGGTTCAATCTAGGTCAGGATGATCCCCCCCAAAAAATGGCAACCCACTTCAGTATTCTTACCCGGAGAATTCCATGGACAGAGGAGCCTGGTGGGCTGCATACGGTCCATGGGGTCCCAAAGAGTCGGACACAACTGAGCATGCACACACACACGCTCCAGGGGATCTTCCCCATCCAGGGATCGAACCCACGTTTCTTGTGTCTCCTGCATTTATAGGCGGATTCTTTATCACTAAGCTAGCTGGTCAAGGGGGCAAGAGAGGACAAAACTCACCCCTCGGCCCAGCTTTGCCGTCGATCCCTTAGCCTTTACCCTCCCTGACAGGGGCCCTGATTTCTAATCTGCCTGTCCAGAACCCCACGTGCTTCTGCAGGGACTGACTCTCCCTGTCTCCAACCTCTTCTATAGCACTAAGGCAGACTTATTTGACCTCTGACCCTGGTACCCTGACCCAGTTGGTGCCAGCCCTGCCCTCGTAAGAACAGACAGCCACGTTGATACCAACTTTGCCGGCTCTGAAATAGAGAAAACAGCTTTCAGCTTGAAATTAAGGGTTGCTGGAAGTGAGACCTGCAGTCACCTGCACCACCCCTGGCCTGCCCACCAGCTTTCCGTCAGGAAATAGCAGTTGGGATGTAGTCACAGAGACTTCCTGTATCCAGTGGCCAGCAGAGTTCACAGAGTGCCCCTCCTCCACCACCCTCTTCCTAAAAGCAGGTTTCAGGTAACTGTGTGAACGTGGAACATATGAGCAGTTCCATAAACACGATTTCTACATCACTCATGACCGCTCCTGTTTATCTTAAAAAAACTGATCTGATCTTCATGAACCTCCATCATTTTGTCTTATTATTGTAGCCAGGCGGAGCCCTGAGGATTTCATCACCCCTGGAGACAGGGCTGAGCAGCCTGGATTCCTAGGTGTCACTGGGGATGGGGCTGGGGTATCTGGAGGGGCCTGAGCCCACGATGCTCCCAGGCTGAGACATCCACACACCTCCCTCTAGAGACACGTGTTTGTATTGGGGGCAGGATTCCACTCATCCACAAACCTGAGTGACGTTGGCAGGACTCGATGTCATGGTGCCCGCGAGGGTCGCCTGCAGGCTGGACGCCCTCTTGGGTGGGGAGACAGGAGGCACAACAAGAGAGAAAAAGAGCCGAGGCAGTGTGAAGATAATCAGAACTGGAGGGGAAGATGAAGTTTGTGCATGTGTGTGTATGTGTGATGTGTGTATGCATGTGTGTGGTGTGAGTGGGGTGTCTGTGTGTGTGATGTGTGTGGTTTGTATGTATGTGTGTGGTGTGTGTGTGTGTGCAGCATGTGTGGGCTGTGGAGTCAGGACAGGGAGGGCACTGGGGAATTGCTTCCAGGGCCTGGTGGTGGCACAAGGTGGCTGCCATTGCCCCTCATGTCTCCCTCCTCTCCATGGCCTGATGTACTCCATTAGGAAAGCCGCTGTGTATGAGTACTGGATTCACTTTTGCAGGTTCCAGATGCCCCATCTCCCCACCACAGAGCAGCGCTGGGCATCCTCCATGTGGTAGGCAGATCTGTGGCTGGAGCGTAGGAAGCGTCCCTGCACCCCTGCTCTGCAGCATGCAGACAGCCTGATTGGTGCAGTCCAAGCAGATGTTATTGTCTGGGCAGATCAATTCCCGTGTCTCAAAAATGAGGATGTTTGCCTTGGTACTTGATCGTTGACTCTGTTGCATTATGTAGGCATTTTACTCCCTTTAACACTGGCTTTCTTTCATTCTCTTAAAAAATTCCTCATCTTAGTAATGAAAAAAAATGTATGTGTCATACTGGTTCTTGTAAGGTTATTTCTCTCCATTTGCCTGAAAACTCTTTCTTACTACTCCCAGCCCCTTTGATTGGTTTAACTCCTGGAAAAGCTCCTCAAGTCCGATTCTGGTCTCTGGGTCCCCCTGTGTCTAAGCCTCTAACAGAGCCCCAGTCTGATATTGGCTGAAGACAGAAAAACAGAGATTCTTCATCTTGAAAGTGTCTGCAGGCTAGCTTCCAGAACGTCATTCTAGGACTGAAGTTGTGACTGTTCCCTAGACTTGTGTTTATTTTCCGTTTCTTTACCCACTACTGTTTGAAATTTGGCTGTTGTTTGCATTCTTTTGCCTTTATGTCCCTATTTCCATCTGTTCTTAAAAAAAACCCCAACAAACCAAGGGAGTCTTATTTAAACCAATCCAGATGACAGACGCAGTCTTGACAATGCTTTGGGAACCAGGAGAAGAATATTCTTGTTAAACCAACCATCTACTCACTCAACTCACGTCCGTCTACAATCTATCACCAGGTTTACTGCGTATCTCAAGGCAAGTGCATGTTTCTGAGGCAGCTTCCTTCACCCCAGATAAGCAATTGTTTAAGAAATTGATTTTGACACACGCTTTCGGTTTTAATGTTTCCTTTTACATTCTAAAATAACCTCCCGTTTCATGTAATTTCCTGCTGCCACATATAAAGATGTCTTCCAGGGATCCTCTCGGGAGCTTCAGTTTGCTTCCTGCAGACATGGCTGTGGAAGGTTGACAGAGGGGCCCTGGTGCCCTCTACTTGCGGCTGTGAAAGGGACTCCACCTGGGTCCACTCAGTCCTCCTTGTGCCCAGACTCTAAAAGATCTCCTGCACACCTTAGCATTTTAAGGAGCCCTATACGATCTATTATTGTATCACCACAAAAGATACGGACATCCTTTCTCATCAAGGCCTGGTGAGAAATGAGGAAGAGAGAGGGGTAGAATGACCCGCTTAGTGTCTGGTTATGATTCTTGAGCTGAGACCACGTTAGGGATTTATAATAGGGCAACACATCAGAAGCAGNAAATAGAGAAAACAGCTTTCAGCTTGAAATTAAGGGTTGCTGGAAGTGAGACCTGCAGTCACCTGCACCACCCCTGGCCTGCCCACCAGCTTTCCGTCAGGAAATAGCAGTTGGGATGTAGTCACAGAGACTTCCTGTATCCAGTGGCCAGCAGAGTTCACAGAGTGCCCCTCCTCCACCACCCTCTTCCTAAAAGCAGGTTTCAGGTAACTGTGTGAACATGGAACATATGAGCAGTTCCATAAACACGATTTCTACATCACTCATGACCGCTCCTGTTTATCTTAAAAAAACTGATCTGATCTTCATGAACCTCCATCATTTTGTCTTATTATTGTAGCCAGGCGGAGCCCTGAGGATTTCATCACCCCTGGAGACAGGGCTGAGCAGCCTGGATTCCTAGGTGTCACTGGGGATGGGGCTGGGGTATCTGGAGGGGCCTGAGCCCACGATGCTCCCAGGCTGAGACATCCACACACCTCCCTCTAGAGACACGTGTTTGTATTGGGGGCAGGATTCCACTCATCCACAAACCTGAGTGACGTTGGCAGGACTCGATGTCATGGTGCCCGCGAGGGTCGCCTGCAGGCTGGACGCCCTCTTGGGTGGGGAGACAGGAGGCACAACAAGAGAGAAAAAGAGCCGAGGCAGTGTGAAGATAATCAGAACTGGAGGGGAAGATGAAGTTTGTGCATGTGTGTGTATGTGTGATGTGTGTATGCATGTGTGTGGTGTGAGTGGGGTGTCTGTGTGTGTGATGTGTGTGGTTTGTATGTATGTGTGTGGTGTGTGTGTGTGTGCAGCATGTGTGGGCTGTGGAGTCAGGACAGGGAGGGCACTGGGGAATTGCTTCCAGGGCCTGGTGGTGGCACAAGGTGGCTGCCATTGCCCCTCATGTCTCCCTCCTCTCCATGGCCTGATGTACTCCATTAGGAAAGCCGCTGTGTATGAGTACTGGATTCACTTTTGCAGGTTCCAGATGCCCCATCTCCCCACCACAGAGCAGCGCTGGGCATCCTCCATGTGGTAGGCAGATCTGTGGCTGGAGCGTAGGAAGCCTCCCTGCACCCCTGCTCTGCAGCATGCAGACAGCCTGATTGGTGCAGTCCATGCAGATGTTATTGTCTGGGCAGATCAATTCCCGTGTCTCAAAAATGAGGGTGTTTGCCTTGGTACTTGATCGTCGACTCTATTGCATTATGTAGGCATTTTACTCCCTTTAACACTGGCTTTCTTTCATTCTCTTAAAAAATTCCTCATCTTAGTAATGAAAAAAAATGTATGTGTCATACTGGTTCTTGTTGTAAGGTTATTTCTCTCCATTTGCCTGAAAACTCTTTCTTACTACTCCCAGCCCCTTTGATTGGTTTAACTCCTGGAAAAGCTCCTCAAGTCCGATTCTGGTCTCTGGGTCCCCCTGTGTCTAAGCCTCTAACAGAGCCCCAGTCTGATATTGGCTGAAGACAGAAAAACAGAGATTCTTCATCTTGAAAGTGTCTGCAGGCTAGCTTCCAGAACGTCATTCTAGGACTGAAGTTGTGACTGTTCCCTAGACTTGTGTTTATTTTCCGTTTCTTTACCCACTACTGTTTGAAATTTGGCTGTTGTTTGCATTCTTTTGCCTTTATGTCCCTATTTCCATCTGTTCTTAAAAAAAAACCCCAACAAACCAAGGGAGTCTTATTTAAACCAATCCAGATGACAGACGCAGTCTTGACAATGCTTTGGGAACCAGGAGAAGAATATTCTTGTTAAACCAACCATCTACTCACTCAACTCACGTCCGTCTACAATCTATCACCAGGTTTACTGCGTATCTCAAGGCAAGTGCATGTTTCTGAGGCAGCTTCCTTCACCCCAGATAAGCAATTGTTTAAGAAATTGATTTTGACACACGCTTTCGGTTTTAATGTTTCCTTTTACATTCTAAAATAACCTCCCGTTTCATGTAATTTCCTGCTGCCACATATAAAGATGTCTTCCAGGGATCCTCTCGGGAGCTTCAGTTTGCTTCCTGCAGACATGGCTGTGGAAGGTTGACAGAGGGGCCCTGGTGCCCTCTACTTGCGGCTGTGAAAGGGACTCCACCTGGGTCCACTCAGTCCTCCTTGTGCCCAGACTCTAAAAGATCTCCTGCACACCTTAGCATTTTAAGGAGCCCTATACGATCTATTATTGTATCACCACAAAAGATACGGACATCCTTTCTCATCAAGGCCTGGTGAGAAATGAGGAAGAGAGAGGGGTAGAATGACCCGCTTAGTGTCTGGTTATGATTCTTGAGCTGAGACCACGTTAGGGATTTATAATAGGGCAACACATCAGAAGCAGCGCTAAGATCAGTGTGGTGAGCCGTCCCAGGGCTGTCCCAACCTTTGGCCAAGAGCCCACCTGAATCCTTCTTCAGCGCCCCAGAGCGGTGAGACTCAAACAGTATCAGTCCCTCAGTTGTGTCCCAATCTTTGAGACCCCATGGACCATAGCCCGCCAGGCTCCTCTGTCCGTGGAATTCTCCAGGCAAGAATACTGGAGTGGGTTGCCATGCCCTCCCCCAGGGGATCTTCCCAACCCGGGGATAGAACCTGCAGGGTCTCCTGCATTGCAGGAAGATTCTTTACTGTCTGAACCACCAGGGAAGCCCTGGACTTTCCCAGCAGCCCACTAATGATGCGAAAAATGGAGTGAAGGCAGTACTCATAGAATGTAACAGAACCAGCAGGTAAGGAATTGAGAGGGAAGGGTTTAGGATTATAAGCACAAGTGTGCTAATGATAAATCATCTTAGGCAACAAATCAAGGAACATTCATGCAATAAATTTCAAGCTATTAAGGAAAAATCAACCTCACAATCAGATCTTTCCTATAGAGATCCTCTCTATATGGGAGACTCCCAGAACAGAAAGTCAGAAGTGGGGTTCTGGGGGGAAATGTAACTGAAATGCTCAAATTCCCATTTCACAACTAGGAGGAGGGCATCGTGAATAATCTTAAATAGTGCTCAAATGTAGGTCTGGTCAAAGACTTAGGAGCTAACACATTTTCATGACTTTTGTCTTTTTCACTTGAAAACTGATTTTGTTCATAGCCTTCCATTTTGAGAAAATAAAACACAGTGCATCCCTTTAGCAGTCATCTAAATTATTCTGAATATCATAGCTCTAACTGAGATACTCATGAAGGCACTAAAGCTATTTCCATCAGGATCCGGGGTGTGGGCATTAGAAGCCCGCAGGGTCTGTTCCAAGCATCCTCTGGATGTGACCGTAGGAGACCAGCTCTATCTGACCTCAGTCTGACCTCAGACTTGTCTAATATATGGATATAAACACTGGGAGAGAAATCAATCTGCCCTGCCTGGTGGCAAAGTGAATTTTCATTAAGCCTGTGATCAGATACTTACAGCTGTAGTATTTGGAGGCGATGACCTGGGGTGCTGTTAGTTAGAAGGAGAAGCTGTCTGCTAGCTGAATCTGTGGGGAAACCAGCCTCAGCCAGCTTTGGGCCTAGGTGACTGAGGCCACCATTGTTGGGTGTTGGCTGCCTTAAGTAAGCAAGTAAGTGTTAGTCATTCAGTCATGTCTGACTCTGTGCTACCCCATGGACTGTAGCCCACCAGGCTCCTCTGTCCATGCGATTCTCCAGGCAAGAATACTGGAGTGGGTTGTCAAGCCCTCCTCCAGGGGATCTTCCTGACCCAGGGATCAAACACGGGTCTCCTGCTTTGCAGATAGGTTCCTTACCGTCTGAGCCACCATGGGATCCCCCTTATTGGAGACTGGGTGCACTGATTGCGTGTCACCTGCTGTGGGGACGGCCAGCTATAGACCAAAGCCACAACAATGATGCTTTCAGCAGGATTGACAACTTGAGGGGTCTCAGGCAGTTCCCTTTCCTAGTTGTGAGCTCATGTTTCTTCTTTTGTAAATAAGCTGAATGGCTGAAATGATCCATTAATTCCCCTCTAGCTCATCTGGGTCTGTCTTATCTGAACATATTGGTTTGCTGTCACTGAATTGTTCTCGCTCTAAATGGCAAAATGGAAAGACCCCATGGCCACCCATCTTTGCAGCAGCAAGGGTTGCGTGGCTCTGCTCTTCTCCTTCCATCCACCGTTCTCCTGAGATCCATCATGGAGGATTTAGAGAGCTCACGAATCCCCAGTAAATAGAACCAAGGGGGAAAAGAGAATAGAGCAAACCATACCAGAAGGTATGTGAATGGCCAGGTCATGTTGAGACCATTTTGTTGCCTGTTAACTGTTTCCCAAACATGCTTCTGCACTGGTTCCTCGTAGGAAATGATGTGGAATGCAGACCAAAAAATGTCAGAGAGCCCTGGCACATAGTGGCGTAACCTGAAGACCTTACCCCTTCTCATATTTCTTTTAGTTAAGTTTCTAACTCTGGTTAGCAACAGTGGCAGCACCTAACTCTCCTAGTAGTCATGAAGGGCAGTCATACCTTTGGCAGAAATGGCCTGGGTGTCACTGATCCACAGCAGCTGTATTCTGTATTTTAAACTTTGGGTCTGAACATCTCCACTGATTTAAGTGTATCAGAATCCAGAACCCTGTGCAGCAAGTGAGCATCTGGAGGGCTTCTGGTTTTTTGGAGCCAGAGCAGAGATATGCAGGGCACTGTGGTGAATCAGAGCTCTGTGGTTCTCGTCGGCCTGATGATGCTCAGGGGCTGGTATGTGGACCTCTTTTGTCCTCCCACCTCCCTTGGTCCCCTCCTTGGTAGTGGTGAAGTGTGGAGCCCTGGGGGAATGTGGGGTGTGTACAACATGCCCGCAGCTTAGGAGTCTTGTGCTCATGCTGAGTCATGTCTGACTCTTTGCGACTCTCTGGACTGCAGCTTGCTAGTCCCTGTCCATGGGATTATCCCAGCAAGAATACTGGAGTGGGTTGCCATGTGCATCCCACATCCAGGGGATCTTTTTGACCCAGGGGTCGAATGTGTGTCTACTGCATTGCAAGTGGATTCTTTACCCACTGAGCCATCAGGGAAGCCCCACAGCTTAGGAAAGAAGGTTCTGTCTGGATGGAGAACAGTGTCAGCAGGAGCCATAGTACATGTGCTGCTTTTATACCCAGCTAAAGGAACACACTGGAGGGAAAGTAGAGCAGGGGTCACCCGATCAAGGGGCCAGATCACAGTTATATACCCAGCTAAAGGAGCACTCTGGAGGGAAAGTAGAGCAGGGGTCACCCGATCAAGGGGCCAGATCACAGTCACAGGGAAATCTCCCCCATGAACAGTGGATGAAAATGAGAAAGGGGGCATTTAGTTTAATACGAGGATGTCCTTTTCCATCAAGAGGTCTTTAGGATGTTATGACACCCACCATTCTGGCTGTGCTAAAGAAGAGTCTGCAAACCTGAACAGCCAGGAGGATTAATTGGATGATCCCATATGTCATTTTTGTTTATAATATCCCTGATCTAGGTAAATAGGCAAATTGTGTTAGACTCTGAACACTAAGGGGATAAGATCATGTTCTACTTAGTGACCCGTCATTAATCTAGTAGCTAAATTCAGTGTATACTGGGACTAAAACTTATCTCCATTACAGTTTAAACAAAAGTCAAGACACAGGCATCCAAAGTTTTGTATTTATTTATTTTTTGATAACACAGGGACACAATTTAATGATTCTAGTGTTGTTTTTTTTTTTTACAAGTCACGTGTCATAAACATTCAAATAATCCATCTTTTAAAAAGTATATTTACAACATTGAAAGTAATAAGGTAAAATATGAACACAAAGTTTTATTATTTTTGTAGTTCATTTACTGGTGGAGGGAAAGGAAGAAGTATTTCTGTATTCTCACTGGATAAAGATCTGGATGCTGACTCTAGGTTTCTGTGCGCTCGTCCTGACTTGAGTTTAGGAGCTGGGTAACTCAAAACGTACTGAGGCACTCCGAGTTACTGGTTCCTGGTCAGAGTGGGGTTCAGTGGAGGATGGGTGTCAGTATTATTTTAGGTAACCTCAGTTTAGCTACACTCTGTGAGGCTGTGAAAAACACCGATGGCTCAGCAGGTAAAGAATCATCCTGCCATGCAGGAAATACAGGAGACATGGGCTTGATCCCTGGGTCAGAAAGATCCCTTGGAGGAGGAAAATGGCAACGCACTCTAGTGTTCTTGACGGAAAAATCCCATGGACAGAGGAGGCTGGCAGGCTACAGTTCAGAGGTTTACAAAGAGTCAAACACAACTGAACCACTAAGCAAGCAAGCTGTGAGGCTGAATGATGCGGCTGTCTACATCCCTGGTGAGACATGGATGTTCAGATCTGTGGTTTGTTTT
>SJYX01023416.1:136603-180641 GCA_006410675.1 Oreotragus oreotragus | reverse complement strand
GACAGAGGAGCTGAAAAGACGAAGAGGGAACAATGAAGTAACCCAGAAGTTAACAACAACCAGGAATGTCCACTCCATGACCCTCTGCCGGAGACATAAGGGCGGGCGAGCTCAGAAACAGAGCCTAGGGGCTGAAATCTCTTGTTGGAATTGGGATCCATGAGGGGTTTATCATGTGGAAGCTGGAGCCATCAGGGAGATACAGCTCCTTCTGGAGGTACCATCCAGATAGAGAGGGAGGGAGAAGCTCACTAGCTTCTCCCCTCCTCCCACCACCCACCTCCACCCAGTGGGTCCCAATAGGCGAAGCCAGCTGACATGGGAGCCTGGGAAACTCAGGCTGCAAGAGATCTAAGAATCCTTACCTCCAAGAAGAGGATTACCTCCAGAACAAAGTAGATAATATAGGAAAAAAATAGAAGTATGCTTTGGCACAAAGCCCACACTTCAACCTCTATCAACTTACCAAACTGGTCTTCAGTTTCATGTTTGATATTACAGTAAGCACAGATGTTTAACATCTAAATAACTGCTTATAGAGCTTCCCATCTTCCTTGCTCCAATCAGAGGAGTGTTTACAATGAAGCTATTGATTCTCAGACCTCAGGACCCCACCCTTGCTCCTGTCTTTTCTAGTGCCCTGGAGAAGAGCTTAACTATTTTTAAAAATGTATAATTGTGTATTCTTTTTGAAAACAGAGGATCCAAAATATTGTATAAGCATCTTGCCCCTTACATAAAATCTGCCCCTTCCTATCTGCAGTCCTCCCTTCCTCTTAGGTCTAAGTTAGTTTCCTTTCTCAAATTTTCTTCTGTAACTCTTAGTCCAACAAATGAAACCAGGATCCTGGATCATATGAGCATAGGAAATTCTAATTCCATTCAACAAAGTGGAAGAAAAAATTATTCTGCTTATGGAAACTTTCTTTACAATAAGAATCACAAACTCAAATTCTTCTAGGGATCTAAGCAAGTGACCAGTGAAAAAGAATCAGTAAGGGCTAGACTAGTCTCTGTGGCTCATGTACAGGTTGAAATGAACAATTGTTCCTTAGCTCCAGCTGACGGTTAAGTGAAATTGAGCTGACTATATCCAGATCGTCTCCTTCTTTTCTTTCCAGGGAAACTGAAAATATAATTTCTTTTTCCCAAGTTAAACTGTGAACTCTTTTGATTTTTCAATGTACACTGAAAAAACTTGAATACACTGCCGAGCAAAACAAATCACATTCAAGTGCGATATGGAGCCCTCAGGCTGCCAGTTTATGGCACTTGTTTTATAGGAAATATGCATAACTTGAGAAACTTAGAACCAATCTTTGCAAAAATCTGATTCTGAATCAAGAGAAAGAAAAGGATATTGCTACCCCAAGAAGTCTGTCTGAGATCTAGAATAGGTTATTATTTATTGTAGTAAAAATACAGATTTAACAAAATCAGTTTAGTGTCAAGCATATTACTGGTTCTGGTATATATAAGTGAGAGAAAAGTATAAGTCTTTCAGTCGTGTTTGACTCTTTGTGACCCCGTGGACTATATAGTCCATGGAATTCTCCATAATAAGTGAGAGAGAAGGGGCCGAAAAATTGAGAGGCCAACTGATATACAACTAAATAGAATTCTGGTGATGAAACACCTAACAGATATTGAGTACTCACTATGTGCCTGCCGTGGCGCTCAGTGTTTTGTCAATCAGATAGTCAGTCAACAAACATGTTCAGCAACACACTGTTCCATGTTCTGGGATAAAGCATTGATGAGACCGAGAAGGCTGTTTTCCAAAAACTGAGACCCCAGAAGAGGATGAGAGTAAATAAATGTAGAAGAAAGAGATATGTAAGATGATTGAAAGTGTTCCGTGATATAATAAAGAAATGGAATAATAAAAATAGAGAGTGACTACAGGACGGGAGATAGGAGTTTTCAAAACGGGCCCAGAAAAGCTTTACTTTGGATAAAGACATGACTTATGAGAAGAAGACTGTCATGAAGCAAAAATTGTGAAGGTTGTTCAAAGCGTAAAGAAGAGCAAATGCTGAAGATCCTGCAATGGCTACAGTAGGTAGGTAGGTGAAGTCGCTCAGTCGTGTCCAACTCTTTGCGACCCCGTGGACTGTAACCTACTAGGCTTCTCCGTCCATGGGATTCTCCAGGCAAGAATACTGGAGTAGATTGCCATTTCCTTCTCCAGGGGATCTTCCCGACCCAGGGATCGAATGCAGGTCTCCTGCATTGGAGGCAGATGCTTTAACCTCTGAGCCCGCAATGGCTACAAGTCTGGCGTAAATGAGGGATGAAAATTAGGCCAATGTGAGTACAGCAAGGGAAGAGTGAAAGAAGGTGAGCTCAAGCCCACACGGCACTGTAGACCATGATCAGGAAGTTGGATACTCATCTACGAGGTGCAAGGAAGCCACTGTGGGTTTTCAGCAGTGCTTGAGGGTGTTTTGATGTAAGCCTTAAGGTCAGTCTGGCTGGTCCATGGAGGATGATGTATTGATGTGAAAGAGGAGCTTATGGAGGGCTGGATTAGACTGTAACAGTGCCGAGAATGAGATACTGGAAGATTTTAAAAATCTATTTCTTTATTTTTAATGGACTGAAGGCAAGGCCTAAAACAAAAGTGATATCTCGGTTTGGCGCTGACAGGAGCTGCACGGGCCGCTGCCACTGAACCCCTTAGCAACCACCATCGACCACTCATCTTCCCGCCAGCATCATTCCCACGCATCTCTCAGTCAGAGCTGGTGCTATGCTAGGTCATTAGGTCTTTATAGGGTCAACACAGTATTCCTCTTTACAGCCAGAATGGAAGTGTTTTAATACACTAAAAACTGAAAACAGGGCCTCCCTGGTGGCTCCGTGGTAAAGAATCAGCGTGCCAGTGCAGAAGACACGGGTTTGATCCCTGAGCCTGGAAGATCCCACATGCCTCGGAGCAACTAAGCTCCTGTGCCACACCCACGACCCCCGCGTCTGTGTTCTAGAGCCTGGAAACGGGAACCACTGAAGCCCGCAGGCCCTAGAGTCCACGCTCCACACAAAGAGAAGCCATGGCAATGAGAAGATCGCAAGCGCTGCAGCTTAGAGGGGAGCCCGGCTCGTTGCAGCTGGAGAAAAGCAGCAAGGAAGGCACAAACACAGCCAAAATACACAAACAAAATCTTTAAAAATTATTTTAAAAATCATTATTTAAACAATAAATAAAAATAATAAAAACGGATACAGCCACAGCAGGTGACTGATACCAGCTCAATATCCATCTGAGACTAAGAAGTTTCAAATTGGTCCTGTTGGACAAGGACGACATTGGTAGTTTCTGGCCAGGGGAATGACGCGATTAAGGTGGAGTTCCCAGAAGGCTGACCTGGCAGCAGTGTGCAGGATGAGTTAGAGAGTGGAGGGAAAAGCTGGAGGCAGGGATCAGTTACCAGGTTATTCCAGAAGAGACACAAGATCAAGTGAGTAGAACTCATAAATTCCCCAAAGGATTGTGTTGTGAAAGTTAGATCCTGCCTTGATAGGAGGAAGGTAATATAATCCCTTCTCCCCTTTAAATTGATTTGTTGGAGCTTGGTTTTGTTGCTGAAGGTCCCCAGTGAATACTCTTTCTCATCCACATGCCCTGTGGGTAAATGATAGAATTACCATTCCGGCTTCCTCTTTTTCCGAGGGATGAACTTTAGAACTCTATGGAATGAAGTGGGTTGGATTAGGCACAAATGCCTGAGATAACTCAGTACTTTCCAGAGATAAAATCTCTCTATGAATCTTTAACACATTGGCTAAATTGGGAAAAAAGGAGAGATTCACACTCGCATGAAAAACATTAAAAAATAACCCTTGAAAATAACTCTAAAACATATCTTTGCTTATTTATGACTGTCAGAATAGGTATAAAAATTGAGGGGAAAGAGAAAGAGAGAGAGAATAAAATAGTAACAATAGAATAATTGATGAATTTTGGTGAGTATATGAATAATCATTGTACTATATTGCAAATTTTCTGTAGGTTTAAAATACTTCAAAATAAACATTGGAGGAAATACTTTGCTAGTTTGCTACTTGTTCTTTCTGGGAACTAACTGACCTTTGATTTCTAGCAGTGATGATTTTAATGAGTCACTTTATTTTCACTCTTGGAAAAGTCTCTCTATAGTTTAAATGACAAAGTGAATTCCATTTTTCCAAATCAAGGGATCAAGATCTTAAATATTTCCTAAAAAAAGACAATGGTCTTTTTCTTCTTGTTTTAATTTCCCTAATTATCATTATATAAGCAAGGGACCATTTGTATGGCTACAGATTTTCCTAGGAAGAAAACTATATTTCCCTCTTTGCCATTTAATACCTGTTCAAGTTGACACAGAAAACACTCAACCCAATAACTACCAAGGCACAACAATAACTAAATGTTGTGCCTTATCTATTATGTTTGTTTGAGTCTGATAGTTTTGAAATGTCTGGTGGTTTGAACAAATGTGATATAATATTTAAGAATGTCAGAACATACGAAATTTTACAGTTAGCCCTCTGTATCCACAAATTCTGAATCTGCAGATATGTAAGGCCAATTATACCCTGCCATCTGATGTAAAGGACTTGAAATCTATGGATTTTGGTGTCCACAGGGGTACTGGAACCAATCCACTGTGGATACCAAGGGACAACTATATTTATTTTTCAGTCCATCTCATCAAAAATACAAAAAAGTCTGAATCTCCATAGCTTCTATAAAGTAGAACAAAGTCCAATGTAACTCCAGTTATTCTTAGAATCCAAAAAATAATATCTTTGCCTGTGGTTTATTTACATCTTAAAATACTAGGTTGAACCATATAAATTGACATTTAATAGGTCAAAAACAGTCAAATATTGACAATGCCATATAGTTAATCCTGTTAAAATCAGTACATTTTCTGTAATGATGACATCAGATAAAAATATTATTCATACTGCCTATATATATTATTTCCTCCCCAATGAAAGCTCATAGCTTAACAGTTGTTAAACCTCATGGAGGCTTAACAGTTTATAGAACCTCAGAGCATGTGCCCAAACCAAGTGGGCACATAAACTCACATAAATTTACAAATGATAAAGTTCTGTGTGTAGCATCCAGCTTATTATTATTTTGCTCCATTACGTCCAGGCTGGCAGCAATGGAAGAAAGAAATTTTTGATTAAGGTTAGCTGGGGTTTTGTATATTTTGCACATATTCAGTACAAATTCTAAAAACTATTTGAATGCCTTTGAAGTCCCAAGATTATCATCATCAAAGTCTGTAATTTCTTTGGCTCTCAAACCCCACTGAAGAGGCGGAAAGTTCACCAAGTAGTATTAATCTGTTGGGCTACCTACATCTTTTCCTTTCATTTTTTTCCCCTGAATTACAGCTTCCGATAACCTCTGACAGGTGAAAAACCACTCATAGAATTCTCTTACTCTTACAACAAGTGGATATTTTCAATTAAGCATGTATCATACTTAAATGCCAAATCCTGGACGTACCACATGATGCAATAGAGCATAGATTATCCTAACTGCTCTGGTAAGTGCAATAAAAAAAAAAGTCTGTGAATAATTCTCATAATTTGGCTCACTTACAACACAGGAATATCTTTTCCTTGACATAGAAAATGTATTTTCCCCTCAAATGATGAGTGTTTCCCTTGGATATTCCTCATTAATATCCTTAAATATTGTAGTCCTGAGAACTGCAGTTTTTCTAGAAGCAGAAAGTGATATAGCTTTTTTTTTTTTAACGAAACTCTCTTAATAGAAAATAAAATATTGGGGCTTCTGTACAACACAGCTGCTCTTTCGATTAATACTTGAAAACTATACTAGCAATATGAAGAAAGAACTAAAATTTGGGCTCCTTTACTCAATGAATTCACACAACACTTTTCTATTCTATTTGCTCTGAAAGTTCTCTATTTCAGTCAATAGAAATTTGTTTTCTTTTTTGGCAGAAAATCTACACACTTCCTGATATTACATAAAGTATCCCAATGGTAAAAAAAAGCAGAGGAGAAAAGGAATCAGAGATGACCAAAAAGTCAACTGGAGAAAGTGAGGTATGAAGAAAAAAAGTATTATGGAAGGAGGCAGCAAAAAGACTCAGGGTATGATAAGGATAAAGAGACTCTTGATGAAAGTGAAAGAGGAGAGTGAAAAAGCTGGCTTAAAACTCAACATTCAAAAGACAAAAATCATGGCATCTGGTCCCGTCACTTCACAGCAAATAGATGGGAAGACAATGGAAACAGTGAGAGACTTTATTATCTTGGGCTCCAAAATCAATGCAGTGATGAAAGTGAAAGAGGAGAGTGAAAAAGCTGGCTTAAAACTCAACATTCAAAAGACAAAAATCATGGCATCTGGTCCCGTCACTTCACAGCAAATAGATGGGAAGACAATGGAAACAGTGAGAGACTTTATTATCTTGGGCTCCAAAATCAATGCAGCCACAAAATTAAAAGACACTTGCTCCTTGGAAGAAAAGCTATGACAAACCTAGATAGCATATTAAAAAGCAGAGACATTGCTTTGCCAACAAAGATTCATATAGTCAAAGCTATGATTTTTCCACTAGTCATTTATGGATATGAGAGTTGGACTACAAAGAAAGTTGAGCACCGAAGAATTGATGTGGTGTTGAAGAAGACTCTTGAGAGTCCTTTTGACTACAAGGAGATCAAACCAGTCAATCCTAAAGGAAATTAGTCCTGAATATTCATTGGAGGGGCTGATGCTGAAGCTGAAGCTCCAATACTTTGGCCACCTGATGCGAAGAGCTGATTCATTAGAAAAGACCCTGATGCTAGAAAAGATTGAAGATGGGAGGAGAAGGGGACGACAGAGGATGAGATGGTTGAATGGCATCACCGATTCAATGGATATGAGTGTGAGCAAGCTCTAGGAGATAGTGAAGGACGGGGAAGCCTGGTGTGCTGTCATCCACGGGGTTGCAAAGAGTTGGACATGACTGAGCCACTGAACAGCAATGATAAGGAAGCTCCTAGAGCGGGCCGCTTGCGAGAGCCGGGCCGGCGCACTCAGCGCGGGCGAGAGAAGCTACCCCACGTCCGAGGTCAGGGGCAGCAACCTAGAGTGCCAGGCTGCGACGGCGCAGGAACGGCCGAGAGGAGCTCCCCTGTGTCTGAGGTCAGTGGCGGCCGGGAGGAGCTTCCCCTCATCCGAGGNGTTGTGGCCCTCACGGAATGTGGAATCACGAAGAATTATATTAAATGTTAGATATTAATATTAGACAACATAGCAAGATATAATTGAGTGAATTAAAGCAGTATAACCTGTACACAGAAGTGTGAGCTGAGAAAGAGCCGAGTCTGCCTCTATTTGATCTAGGTCAGTCATGAGTTTGACCTCCATCAAACATTAAATAATGGTAATAATAAGATTTCATACAACCACACATAACTTTCCAACCACGTGCGTGTCTGTATACCTGTCTCTTATACACATCTAGATGTGTATAAGAGACAGGGCTATATTAGGCTTGTAGAGTGACTAGGCAAGTGTCCCTCATGTTCTCTTCCCAGATCTCCATCCATCTGGGCTGCTGCAGCAATCTGAGAGCTGGTCTTGACCCAGTCCCTCGTTTTCACATATACTCCTGCTCCCAACACTATTTCCCACGGTGCAGTGATTCTTCTAAAATACACATCCCTTGATAGGAACTAAGTATCTATTTGTTTTCTGGGGTTTCTGTACACAACATTAGCTGCACTGATGTCATCTGGCCAAAAGACCAGTACTGGATCACAGCAGATTTTCTGTCACCATACTCCCACTTCAGGTGGAGTTTCAGTTGTATCAATGATGGTATTAACAGCCGCCGCCCCACTGTCATTTTTCACGCAATTACTTGTATGCTGTGATCTGGAGCCTGGTTAGATGGGGATATTCGGGGAAAGGTCAGGGGTATGGCAGTGCAAATGCAGTGACCCGACACTCTCTGTATTTTCCCTGAATTTGGGGTCCAGGGCAGACTGTTACAACAGGCGTATAGATAGTGTTTAAATAATTGGTACAAAAATCTGTCCAAAAAAGGTTGCCTCTTCATAGAGGTCTAGACAACCCTCCAAGATATATAACTTGTACTGAGAACTAGTCCTTCTGGAGATGCAGGTAAGGTGCCATTTCTGAAACTGTTGGAAAAGAAATAGGTCAAGTGCCACAATTTTTTTCCATTTCAGTTTATGCTTTTCACTGTTCTCCCTTCATCAGTAAATGGTGAGGTTCCTTAACCTTCCTGGTGCCCTTGTGGGAAGTGGGCTAATGCACTGAAAGGTAGTCATTCCAGTTTTATCAAGGAGGACATGGAGGCTCACACAGGTTGTGTAAATGGCCCCCCAACACATGTGACCAAGCAAGGCTGAAAAATAGGCCCCAGGGCCAGACTTGATTCAGAGCTCAGTGCCGTGGTCTCTTCACCAGTGCCCTCACAGGATTGGCGTGAGGAATTAAAGAAGCTGGCGCATAAAGTGTGCACCCAGTAAAGCTGCCCTCACCGGGGACTGAAGCACTGTCTATAATTCATTCTAACAATTCAGTGGAAGGTATTTTTGAGTACTGACGCACCAGCCACCAGACCTTTTGTCAGGTTCTGTGGGTGAACAAAAGGTGATTGAAAAATGATCCCCAGCATCACTGGCTGGTATGGATGAGAATCGCACAGGATCAGGCATGTGACCCCACAGGGCTACACCAGCAGAGCAGCGGGAGCTGGGAGCAGGAAGGGGCAGGTGATTCATTTTGCCTGGCAGGGCTTTGCAAGACTTCAGAGAGGAAGTGGCAGTCGAGGTAAACGTTGGAGGAAGATTGAAATTTCATCAGATAGATGATGTGGGCAGGGCACTTGGAATAGAGGGAGGGCGGGATGCACTCAGACCTTGGTGAACTGACTCGGGCAAGCTCCTGCTGGAATCACAGGGGTCTTGGATTAATAGTCAACCTTGCTGTCATTTCTTTGTTACTGTGTCTTTTCTTTGAAACGAATGGGGCTTTTTGATCTTTTATCCTTGTTTTTCTCCTTTCTGGGTTACAGTGGCACATTGCTTTATTTTCTCCTGATAAATCGACTGGTCCAGATAGCATTTCAGTTATCATTTATGGAACAAGGCCAAAATATTTCTTTCATACACACCACTGACTAAATTGTCCTTTTCTTTCCCTTTTTCCACAATGACCTTCAGCCTATTTGTAACATCTGAAGAACTCCTTTGCGGTGACATTTTGCGGTCATTTATTGTCGAGTCAACCGCCCTGGGCTGCTGTCAGGGCCAGATAGCAAAGTTACGTGGCTGATTTTGAGCTGGTCTGTATGTGCTGGTGTAACAACAAGGCCCCGTGGTGCATTTAACGCTGTGTTTATTTCACACCTGATCACTGGCATATTCAGGAACAGACAGCACTTTCTCTGTCAGTTTCTCCTTTAGGGTTAGCTTAAGCCAGGGCTGTCTTAACTTTTGCTTTTTTTTTTAAATCAGAGAAAAATCTCGTTTCAAGTGGTGAATCACCAAAGTAGGATTTTAGAGGCTCATTCCTAGAGCAAGGAAGATGGAGAAGGTACTTGTTCAATATATGCAAGCAAATATGTTTTGGATCTCATTACAAGAATATTCCTACTTCACAAGGAGTTGGAGATTTGGTTGTGGCCCTCACGGAATGTGGAATCACGAAGAATTATATTAAATGTTAGATATTAATATTAGACAACATAGCAAGATATAATTGAGTGAATTAAAGCAGTATAACCTGTACACAGAAGTGTGAGCTGAGAAAGAGCCGAGTCTGCCTCTATTTGATCTAGGTCAGTCATGAGTTTGACCTCCATCAAACATTAAATAATGGTAATAATAAGATTTCATACAACCACACATAACTTTCCAACCACGTGCGTGTCTGTATACTTAGGGTCTTAAAACATAACAGATCGTAAAACAAAACAGTAACACACTGACTCTAAGAAGAAAGAATTCATATTCTTGCTTTTCCATTGTTTCAGCGTTGAGGGAGAACGGCAGGCCGCTCAGGAGGACAGATGTCCAGAAGACAAGCGGTGCTCGCCAGGAGTGGCTGGGATCTGTGCTGCGCAGGGGAGTGGAGGGACAGAGATTTTGACTGAATAAAGATTTCCTTTAACTGAATTGCAAGGGAGGCAAAAAGGAGAACAGCCTGGACTTTTATCCCTTCACCATGGAAATTTCTAGAGTCAGTTGAAGACCTTAAAATGGAATTTGGAAATTGATGTTGAAAGTCGGCAAGTAAAGTTGACAATTTGTTGTCATTTCATTGCTGTCATGTCCAGCTCTTTGTGACCTCATGGACTGTAGCCTGCCAGGCTCCTCTGTCCATGGGATTTCCCAGGCAAGGAGTGGTTGCCATTTCCGTCTCCAGGGGATCTTCCTGACCCAGAAATCCAACCCACATCACCTGCATGGGCAGGCAGATTCTTTACCGCTGAGCCCTAGAGCTGAAAATAGTTGCTAACTACTTCCATCAATAAATAATTAGACCAGATGCGACAACCAGGCAACAAATAATGCCAGAAAATTTCCAGAATACAATGTGGTTTCCCTAATCTGTCAGTCACAAACTGATTGTCCATCCTGAGAATTTTCATACTAGTTTCCAAGGCAGGAAACGAGTAGAATTCTAACTTATCCTCCCTACTTAAATCTGTGGGGCAGTTGTTCTCAAACTAGAGTGTGTATCACATTCACCTGGTGGATATATTTAAAACAGAGTTTCTGATTCCCCAGATAGGGCGTGAGATGCGGTATATATAAACAATGGAATACTGCTCAGCCCCAAAAAGAGTGAAATAATGCCACTTGCAGCAACATGTGTAGACCTGGAGATGGTCACAGTAAGTGAAGCTGTCAGACACAGAAAGACAAATACCATATGGTATCACTTACATGTGGGCTCCAAAATATGATGCAAATGAACATATTTACAAAACAGAAACAAGCTCACATAGGGAACAGATCTATGGTTACCAAAGGGGAGGGAGGGTAGGGGAGGGACAAAGTAGGAGTTTGGCATTAGCAGGTACAAACTACTATATATAAAATAGATGAACAACAAGGACCTACTATATAGCACAAGGAACTATATTCAATATCTGGTAATGCCCTGTGGTGTTGGAGAAGACTCTTGAGAGTCCCTTGGACTGCAAGGAGATCCAACCAGTCCATTCTGAAGATCAGCCCTGGGTGTTCTTTGGAAGGAATGATGCTAAAACTGAAACTCCAGTACTTTGGCCACTTCATGTGAAGAGTTGACTCATTGGAAAAGACTCTGATGCTGGGAGGGATTGGGGGCAGGAGGAGAAGGGGACGACCGAGGATGAGATGGCTGGATGGCATCACGGACTCGATGGACCTGAGTCTGAGTGAACTCCGGGAAATGGTGATGGACAGGGAGGCCTGGCGTGCTGTGATTCATGGGGCCGCAGAGTCCGACATGACTGAGCGACTGAAATGAACTGAACTGAACTGAATGTCCTGTGGGCTTCCCAGGTGGCTCAGTGGTAAAGAATCCACCTAGCAATACAGGAGATGCAGAGTCGATCCTTGGGTGAGTAAGATCCCCAGGAGAAGGAAATGGCAACCCACTCCAGTATTCTTACCTGGGAAATCCCACAAACAGAGGAGCCTGGCAGACTACAGTCCATGGGGTCACAAAGAGTCAAACACGACTTAGCAACTAAACAAAAACAACAATATTCTATAATGGAAAATTATCTGAAAATGAAAATTATCTGTGCATTATATGCATATATGTATAACTGAATCATTTTGATATACACCTAAAACTAACACAACATTGTAAATCAATTATACATCAATAAAGGGACTTCCCTGGTGACCCAGTGGACAGGACTCCACCCTTCCATTGCAGGGGGCTTGGGATCGATGCTTGGTTGGGAGACTTGATCCTGCATCCTGTGCAATGCAGCCAAAATAAATAAATAACTAAACCTCCAAAGCTCAGTCATGTCTGATTCTGTGTGACCTCATGGCTGTAGCCCTGATATTTCCCAGGTAAGAATACTGGAGTGGGTTGCCATTTCCTGCTCTAGGGGATCTTCCCGACCCAGGGATTGAACCTGGGTCTTCCACATCGCAGGCAGATTCTTTATCATCTGAGCCACCAGGGAAGCCCCAAGATATATATAAATCTGAGATATTTCTACCCAAAACAGAAACCTGAACATAATTATGAGAAAATACCCAACAAACTCAAATGGGAGGAAATTCTATATAGTAACTGACCTGTAATCTTCCAAAGTGCCAAAGTTATGGAAGTTAAGGGAAGACGAGAGGGCCATCCCATACTGAAGGAAGCTGAAGAGAGAGGAAAACTGTATTTAGTGTGGGTTCTGAAGAGGCTGGCAGTCTACAAAAGACAGTATTGGGACATTTTAAAAGTATCAATGAAACCTGAGAATTTGGTGATAGTCTGGTGGTTTCCCCTGCTTAAGTAGGTTATGTACTTGTTTGTAGGAAATACACACTGAAGTATTCCGGAATGAAGGGACATAGGGTCAGTTCTCCAATAATTCAGAGGGAAAAAAAGTTCTTCATATTATATTTGCAGCTCTTCTGAAACTTGTGATTGTTTAAAGTAAATCCACTGAGGGCATGCATTTTGATCCATGAGTCAGGGGAGACATCCACACAATGCTTGATTGGGTTGTTCTTGAGGTTAGCACTCTACACCAACAAAATCCTCTCCCATGTCTTTAGAGATCATAACATAGTCCCGGTGCTTCCTGCAAATGGGAGATGGGGTGAGTCCAGGGGGAATATATGTCCTTCCTCGGGATAGCACAGTGTTGGGTGAAAATAAGAACAAAGCAAAACAAGAGAAATGCTGACTGTCCCGCCTGGTAGCTGTCAGAGCCTCGCTGCACTCTGCATTAGACGCTGCTGTTGTTGTCTAGTTGCTAAGTCATGTCCAACTCTTTGTGACCCAATGGATGTAGCCCACCAGGCTCCTCTGTCCATGGGATTCTCCAGGCAAGAATACTGGAGTGGGTTGCCATTTCCTTCTCCCAGTTCCAAGGATCACACCTTTAGCTCTTGCCACATCTCCTGCATTGCCTGTGGATTATTTACCACTGAGCCATCCAGGAAGCCCAGTAGATGCTGTAGGTTGTCTATATCTGCTCGGGTTAGATGGTGCCTTGACTGTGCTTCTGGGCAGATACCGTGTGCGTGTTTGTTAACTCTCTTCTGAGGCAAAACAGGAGCAGCATACGTAATTTCTATTTGTATTTGTCTATTCTATTTGTGTTTGTACCCAGTAGGTTTCTATACACAAATAGAAGGAAGCTTTGTGCTTGGTGCATTTGTTTTTATTTCCTCCCAGTCAATCCTATGAGTGAATAACTGCATTCAAACATTTTGTCAGGATGTAATATTTTAAGCTGAAGAGTCTTGTCTTTTATTTCTGCGCTTTGTCCTTCTCCAGGGGGACATCCATAATCCCATGTTGGCCTGCAAGCTCACCCCCTCTGGCTGGTGGGCCCCAGTTTTATCTCTTGTTAAGGCTGTCATTTGATGGCTAATGCTTATTAATGCTTCACTCTAGGACAGAAGAGAAATTGGCCTTTTCAGCACTAAAGGCTTCAAATGATAAGACTCCAGCTTCTCCTGCCAGCTTCAGGCAGAGGCCTCTTCTAGAAGGACTGCACTTCTTTCCTTTCCTCTCTGCGTGAGGCAGGGCAAGGCTGGGCCTAGTGGGGGGGTGCACAGAGGCACCAGTACATAGAATTCAACTCTCAGGGTTGTGCACAGGCAGGGTGAGTGCTAAGTGTACTGTAGGCCCAGGGGAAGCTAGTGGTAAGGAACCCACCTGCAACACAGGAGACGTAAGCGATGCAGGTTCGATCCCTGGGTCAGGAAGATTGCCTGGAAGAGGGCATGGCAGCTCATGTTAGTATTCTTGCCTGGAGAATCCCATAGACATAGGAGTCTGACGGGATACAGTCCATAGGGTCGCACAGAGTCGGACACGACTGGAGTGGCTTAGCAAGCACACAGGCACCTCACTGCCTTGTCTTGGTCCTGGCCATGCAGCCCGGCTCATGACCATCTGGCTTCATCTTCATTTGTCAGGAAGCAACCAGCAGCGGACTTCCTTGGTGGTTAAGAATCCGCCTTCCAATGCAGGAGACTCAGGTTCGATCCCTGATCTGGGAACTAAGATCCCATATGCCATAGGGCTACTGAGCCCATTCGCCACAACAGAAAATATCCTACTATGTTGCAGCAAAGATCCCTCATACCACAATGAAGACCCAGAATAGCCCCCCGCCCCATATTTTAAAAAGAAGCATCCAGCGGATGCCAGTGCTCTGAATTTTCCCCGCCATGCTTTCTGATGTCACAGCTTCTCTTGGCAAGTAGCATTTCCAAGGTACAATCGGTGACAGTTTCATCACGTTTTTCCCATCACACAAAATACCAGAGTTCCATCCACATGCTCAAAGCTCTTTCTTCTCTCTTTGGCCAAGTTCTCACTTTGATTCTGTTTCTTGTAGCATCCTACTTGCAAGTAACAAATTCTGTATCAGTGAGGAATCAGTGACAGAAGCCTCCATATAGTGCTGATGAGGATTTTCTTTGGAAATTTTATTTTTTTTTAATTTTTTTAATTTTTTATTTTTTTAATTTAATTTTACTTTACTTTACAGTACTCTACTGGTTTTGGCATACATTGACATGAATCCGCCATTTTCTCTTGTAATGAAAACCCTGGAAGCAGGCAGCCCAAGGTTGGTGTGATGACTTCCTGAGACCTTTCCTGTCTTTCCACTGGGCCGTCCCTACTGTTGCTTATCCCCCATGTTCACAATATGACTGTCTCTTCTCCAGCATTACATCTGCATTCCAGGCAGAGAGCAGACAAGGGGCCAGAGGTGCATGCCAGAGGAGTCTACTTCTCTAATAAGTAGATTTCTCACAAGCCCAGCCTGTAGCTCATGCTTCCATCCCACTGTGTCCTTCAGAAACCCTAACTGCAAGAGAAGCTGAAATCTAGTTGTTGCTGTTTTTTTTTTTTTAATTTTAATTTTTACTTTATTTTACTTTACAGTACTGTATTGGTTTTGGCGTTCATGTACACCCATGACGGATTCATGTCAATGTTGCTGTTTTTTTTATTTTGTTTTGTTTTAGTTTACTTACTGTTAGCTAAGCATATTGCCATCTTTTTTTTTTTTTTAATTTTAATTTTTACTTTATTTTACTTTACAGTACTGTATTGGTTTTGGCGTTCATGTACACCCATGACGGATTCATGTCAATGTTGCTGTTTTTTTTATTTTGTTTTGTTTTAGTTTACTTACTGTTAGCTAAGCATATTGCCATCCCCAGTAAGAGTTTGGTTATGATGAGGGGAATAGCTATTGGGTAGAAAACTGTGAGTTTTATCACACTTCTGCTTGGCCCCTTTTGCAAACATGTCAATTCCCGAGACAGGGAGAATAGCCATCAAAGTGGTCTTTGGCAGGCTCCACCTTGCAATCCCGCGTTATCGTCCCTACCACAGAAAGGAAACCTTTTCTTTTGCTTCCTGTATGTCAGCCTCAGGGAGGACTCTGGTTCCTTGTGGGTGACATGTCCACCCCTGTGGTCATGGGAACATGGGACACGTTTGTCATCTCTGCCTTACACATGAGGGGTGGCTTCCCTGAGGATGGGACAATGACAGGAAACAGGTGACTATGGGTGCAGACATTGCTGTCCTGAATTTAGAAAGATCTGATTAGTTACTATATATTAATTAACAAAGACAAAAAGAGAGGCCTGTCTAGATGGAAAGAAAATTATATTTGAGGCAGAAAATATACAGGGGGACCTGGGTGGCAGGAGTCTGTACTTGCCCCTCTCACCAGCCCATGGGTGTTTCCTCTGAGAGGGTTGGACTGTATCTTTGCAAACAGCCTAGGATGCATCAACAGCAACATTTACAGGGTTATAAAGAAAAGCAGCTCTTCATGGAACAACTTAGAATCTCAGCAGCCACAGGAGGTTTTACATACCATTCCTGGCCACACATCTGGACAAAACTCTGATTCAAAAAAGATACATGCACCCCAATGTTCATTGCAGCGCTACTTACAATAGCCAAGACATGGCAACAACCTAAATGTCTATCAGCAGACAAACGGATAAAGAAGACCTGGTGTGTGTGTATATGTATACACACACATATATACACACACTGAATGTAAATATATTTCAGTTCATATTTCAGTCACTCAGTCATGTCTGACTCTTTGTGACCTCATGGACTGCAGCATGCCAGGCTTCCCTGTCCATCACCAACTCCTGGAGCTTGCTCAAACTCATGTCCATCGAGTCGGTGATGCCATCTAACCATCTCATCCTCTGTCCCCTTCTCTTCCCACCTTCAATCTTTCTCAGCAGCAGGATCTTTTCAAAGGAGTCAGTTCTTTGCATCAGGTGGCCCAAGTATTGGAGTTTCAGCTTCAGCATCAGTCCTTCCAATGAATATTCAGAACTGATTTCCTTTAGGATGGACTGGTTGGATCTCCTTGCAGTCCAAGGGACTCTCAAGAGTCTTCTCCAACACCACAGTTCAGAAGCACCAATTCTTTGGTGCTCAGCTTTCTTGATGGTGCAACTCTCACATCCATACATGACTACTGGAAAAACCATACCTTGACTAGAGGGACCTTTGTGGGCAAAGTAATATCTCTGCTTTTTAATATGCTGTCTAGTTTTGTCATCACTTTTCTTCCAAGGAGCAAGTGTCTTTTAATTTCATGGCTGCAGTCACCATCTGCAGTGATTTTGGAGGCCAAGAAAATAAAGTCTGTCACTATTCCCATTGTTTCCCCATCTATTTTCCATGAAGTGATGGGACCGGATGCATGTGTGTGTGTGTGTATGTGTGTGTGTGTATATATATATATATGTGTGTGTGTACACATTATATATATATGTATAAATGCTATATATTTATAATGGAATATTAGTCATGAAAAAGAATGAGATGATGCCATTTGCATTGTGGACCTAGACATTATCATACTTTGTGAAGCAAGTCAGAGACTAAGAGAAATACCGCATGATATCACTTATGTGTGGAATCAAAAGCATGACACACATGAACGTGTCTGCAAAAGAGAAACAGCCGTGGACAGAGAGAGCAGACTTGTGGCTGTGGAGGAGGGAATCGGGGAGGGAAAGATTGGAGTTTGGGATTAGCTGATGAAAATTATTATGCATAATGTTGATAAAACACAAGGTCCTACTGTGTAGCACAGGGAACTATATTTAATAACCTGTGATAAACCATATAGGAAAAGAATATGAAGAAGACTGTATATATGTGTGTAACTGAGTCACTTTAATATACAGCAAAAATTAACACAGCATTGTAAATCAACTATACTTCAATAAAATTAAAAAGTGAAGTTCCACTAATTTTTAGCTGAGATAGAAAAGAGTAGAAGAAAGTTTTCACATGGAAGTCACCTAACTGAATTCTCCGAGGAGGCATCATAGCATCAGATCGTGTAGGTCAAAATTTCTTAGAAGGATTCTGAGTTCTTAGATCTCAAATCTGCGATTTCTCCTGCATAGGATTTGCATGCCACAGCATGCCCACCGTGACCAGAGGCACAGTTCGTATGACCGGAGACCTCTTATTTGATGATACGTTTTTCTTTTCTTTGAACATCCACAGTCTTAACCTGTGGCCAGCAAAGCTGCCAGAGCTATATTTAACCCCTGCTCCTGTTAATGATGTATATATCGTGGATGATGGATTTATTCTCTTTGAGAAGATGAATTCAGTTTGGCTCTAGTGGCCAAGGATTGTCAGACAAGTTGATTACCTGGAGACACCTAGCAGATGAGGCGGGCATCTGTGTACTGGCTTTCTGCAAGAGTCACGGACCGCATCTTTTCTGGATTTGCCTTTTTATATGGGTTCCATTGTGGCAGAGGTGCCTTTTCTCAGTGACCAGTTGGGTCATCCACACTCTTTAGGGATGTGACATGGAAATAGAAAAGCTGTAGGGAATCATCATAATGTTAAAATGCAAATACTTTGTCATTTAATCATTAAGAACAAAGATTTTTAAAACTCCCAGAGTTGGAAACATCAGGGTTTACAAGATCCTTGCACATAATGGAGGCTACCTCTCTCATATATGCTTAATAAAGGATCATCCCATCTTTTTCCCTGCAACTTTACTGGACAAATCTAATTGTTTGAAAGGCTTCTGTTCTACTGAGAAGAAATCAGATTTGAGAGGGAGTGTATTTCATTCTCACTGAATGAATACATCTCACTTTCTATAAAGAAAATACAGGTGTGTGTTGATGCCTGATGCCTTGATGATATGAATTACAGTGGTCTGGGGAGTGTGTTAAGGCTTCCAAGATGCTTTATGTAATACTGTGGGCTCCAAATAAGATAATGTACGGTTAAGAATCACATAGACAGGCACTTTTATAATGAGGAAAATTCGGATTAAGAGCTCTGTTGGCTTTCCTGAGGTTTCGCAGGAATGAGCCTGTTTCTTCCCCTCCCTCCTCCTATGTCTTTCTCCTCTGGATGCTGCAAGCTAGAGGAAACCAGGATAGGTCAGCAGTCGGCGTGGAGAGAGCACAGTGGCTGGCCCTAGACAGATGAGCTATTTGGAAGGAACAATTTTCCTCTATTCTTCTAGGTTCTTCTGGCTGGCTTAATACTTAAATTGACATAAGACGTTAACAGGAGAAAAAAAAAATTATTTGCATACATACAAGGGCTCCATAAGAAATATGAGGATAGTCAGGCAAATGAGACTTACATGCTGTTCTGAGCTAAGGGGGAGTGGGGTGGTCAGGGACCTCAGAGCGGGGAAATCAGTTCACGAAAAGCATGTGTTTGGTAAACAGATATTTTCTGGGCCAGATGGAGACAAGAAGACACAGAGAAGTTTTAACAAACAGGCTCTGCTAGGTTCCTCCCTGTATGCACACCTAGTTCACACTACTAGAATGTGAATGTTCCCTTCCTGGGACACACCCACTACCAAATTCTCATGATGACCTTGGGTTAATATAATGTATACTAGTTATTGGAGAAAACAATGGCACCCCACTCCAGCACTCTGGCCTGGAAAATCCCATGGACGGAGGAGCCTGATGGGCTGCAGTCTATGGGGTCGCTAAGAGTGGGTTTCCCTGGTGGCTCAGACAGTGAAGAATCNAGGAGGAGAAACGGACGACAGAGGATGAGATGGCTGGATGGAATCACTGACTCGATGGATGTGAGTCTGAGTGAACTCTGGGAGATGGTGATGGACAGGGAGGCCTGGCGTGCTGTGATTCGTGGGGTCACAAAGAGTCGGACACGACTGAGCGACTGAACTGAACTGAGAGGAACCCTTAAATGGAAGTCCTTGAAGCAGGAAATAAATGATGAGAGAAAAGAATCTTAGAACATTCAGAAGAAATAAAGGACAGCAAAATGGATACACATAGGTATAAATATTATTGACTATTTTTCTCTTGATTATTTCCTTTTATGTGTTTTCTTTTTATTTTGTCGTTTTTTTGTCTAAATGTTTGAGTCAGGCTTTTCATTTATTTTTACTCTAATTTTTACAAACTTTTTATTTTGCATTGGGATATAGCTGATTAACAATGTTGTAATAGTTTCAGTGGAACAACAAAGGGATTCAGCCATACATATACATGTATCCATTCTCTGCCATATTTTTATTGATAAAAGTTTTTGAGGCCATGCATTTTATTCTGATCACTGTGTTACATACAGTCCTTAGTTTCTAGTATGTAGTTTTCATTACCTTATTTTAAAAAAATTCTTCAAGTTTATGTTTCCCTTTCACTTAGGACTTGTTATTAGAATGCTTGTTATTAATAATTTCCAAGAGAAAGGGCTTTTTAGTCTTCTGACTTCTATCTATTTTGTTTATTTTCTAGGTAATTCAAGGTAGTGCTTGGTTTTTTGGAACAATCATTTTGAAATTTCTGACATCTAAAATTTTAGGTGTTTCAGACCATGTAAGTACTTTCTAGTTAGAACATTAAAAGTTCTGTAAATGCATACTTGGAGAAGACTTTGAAACCATCTCTTTTAAAATGAAACCTCTATATTTTATGGAGGCTGAGTACCTTCTTCAAAGTCCTAAGCTAGTTATTGGCAGAGTCAGTACTAAAATCCTGTAGGTTTTTTTCAGCCCACTAAGAAAAAAGTACATTAATGAATCAGTGACTAAACCTTCTTGGAAAAAATTATGTTAAATAGTTGTTTATATTTTGGTTAAAATACAAATAATTTGTTTAGCAAGTTATTGATTCCTTATAAATATGAACAGTCTGTCCTCAACTTCGAAGTATAGAACTCAAAGTTTTGTTTATAATTAGACACTAAAATTAAGGTGTGATTTGATATCTTTAAAGATTTTCTTATATAAAGAATATGATAAAAATTCTCTATCTTTTCATCTTCTAGAACATATATGGACCACATCCTAATGTACAATGTTTCTGTCTGTTTTAAGGCTAATGCCTCAAATGATGGCTCTTTTCAAAGATAAATTCCCATCAGCTAATTTGTTTAGGGAATAGAAAGCAGTGCATGAATTTAACTTTTGATTTTTAGCACTTTCTGTTTGGATAGAAGATAGATGAGTGTATCATGCAATAATCTACCCTGAAATTTACCATATCTAGTACTATCCAGTTAGAACCCTGTCTGCTGATGAAATTGCTTCAAACTTAACAAGGGATTATCATAGTTAACTCTCTTAAAATGACAGGTGCTCTCACTATCCAGTACAATTGAACTTATATACATATTAATGGCAAATGAAATTTCAAAATATAAGGATTTGTCATTTACTGTTAGCTCTGCATTGTGGTTTATTAGGTTTATATGTCATTCTTAAATTTTTATTCTTTAGGGGATGTATATTTTATGGTAAAACTTTATTTAGGCATCTTAAGTTATTATTAAGTTAATCTGTGATTTTCTTTCTTGACTTGCCCTACATTTTTACCCAACTCTTTACAAATCCTAAAACTCACACACACACATACACCCTTGGTATCCTTAAATGACTTCTATGTGACATCTGTGAGAAAGACTTGAAACTAAAGTGGCTTGGTTAAATTATCATTAGTCACCAGCCCTACTCTAAATTAGAAAAATAAAGTTAACTGTAAATTATACTCGGTACTGGTAGATAATGCAATGATGAGTAATTGAAAACCGTAATCATCAAAGTTGATATAAAGTAATTTATGTTCTTATAAAGCAATTTGAATTACTGCTTTGCATACCAGATATTTTTCTTACCTTCTAAGGATGCAGTGTAAAAATAATTATCTCACCAAAGTAAATAATAAATGATCAGTAGAAAATAGTTCCACATTGGATTTAATTGATGGTATTTATTTTAAAGGCCTTCCAGACCAAGTAATTCAATCAGAGTTGTATGTATAGTTGTTGTAATTCTCTTAAAGAATACCTTCATTGCTAATGGCTTCAACATATGTCTGAAATATTCAAGAAGCACCAAAAAATTGTGCTTAATGTATGAGGCTTTGTGAAAATGACAACACACAGAAAATTTGTTAATGATTTACAATATGTGGTAAAAAGGGGGTTAACATGAAATGTTTTGTTCTTGATAAATGATCCGATCACAAAATTTCTTGGTCAGCTGTATGGTGGTTTGTGCCCAGCAAATGTTGATTTTAGCTCATTCTTTGTATTATCATCTTATCTACTTATTTTTCCTGACTTCTTTTTCCTTTTCATTTCTCTTGATATTTCTATTTTTTTTCAATTTTGTTCATTACTCAGCACATAATGGGGTTCACTGTATTTTTTTGTTTTCTTGAAGAAGCATCCTTGTACCGTGGATATATCTTCTCTGTAGACATTATTACTGCTGCAGCAAACCAATTATTATTAACTATAATTATTTTTGTGATTTTAATTTTTCTTCCAGATTCGCCTGAGTGACCTTATTGCCGCCAGAATCTTAAGATATACAGATTTTGATACCTTAATTTACACCTGTGCTCCTGAATTTGACTTCATGGAAAAAGCGGTACGAATGATTCTTTTATTTTTTTCCTCTGCAGGTATGATGAGTTCTTGCTCTTAGGTTTCTCTTTAATCTGAAATTCAAAAATTTTATTTAGAAACACCCAATTTATTTATTCTTATTGTTTTTTATGGTAACTTTTGCTAATAATATGGCCCTTCTCATCTAGTTTCTTACATGTAAAATCAGTAAACAATGGCCCTCACCAGGGCAAGTGCACAGGATGTGACCTGTGGTCAATTACTACTATTGCAGTTCAGTTACTTTTAATAATCCAGGTCAGTTGGTGGTATTAGAGCATTCAGGAAAAATAAACCCAAATTATTGTTTTGTTTTTTAAAAATTCAGTTTTCTTTTACTTAATATCTCAAATATTACAAAATTTTATAATAAAACATTGCCAAGTAAATATGCTAGTAATAATATATGATTATCTCTTATCTGTCAAATCAGTCATACATTCATTCAGAAACAATTATTGACCATGAATTATCTATGAGGCAGTTTGTAATAGGACTACAAAGAGTTAAATAACTTGGTTCCTGCCTTTAAGAAATATATTATTTAGTTAAGTGGTAAATCACTTCCTATCAAAATTCATGAGAATTACTTAGCTGCTGCTTTTGTTTCAGTATTTATTTATACTTAAAGTAATTACTTGGTCTTTCTCCCTTGTTAGTCCTATAGTTTCACAAATGAAAATAATAGAAACTTAAAGCCCAAGAGATGATAATCTAGGGCTCAGGGATCAATAAACACACATTTAAAAACTTACTATTATATAAATAAAGGAAAGATAAAACTCAAGAAAGGAAAAAATAATATCCATGGCTAATTTTGCTTTAATAGTTTTTATCATTATAATTTTTTATATATTTGTGTAACTCATTATAATTTTGATTCTTATGTTAGAATATGAAACTTGATAATATATATTCTGTTAATGACAAAGGTATCTTTTACCTTTAAGAAATCTCACTGTGACAATTTGAAATAGACTTTTATAGTATAAAATATAATAAAAAATATTTTGAATAATTTGCTATATTTCAGACGCCAGTGCGATATTCAAAGACATTGTTGCTTCCAACTGTTGTGGTGATTACTTATTTTATCTTTAAAAAGGTATTTAAAAAATTGTTTTACCTGCTTTTGGGTTTGAGACAAGGACTTAGATTAGTGCTAATAGCTCAGAATTCTTTCTTACTTTTAGGATGACTCTTCCCCTCCCTAAAACCTTTTTTTATTCAGATTTTTCTTTATCTCACTTTATATGGAGTTTTTAATCTGCCACATTAGAAAAGATATTTTTATTTATTCTTTCAAAAGAAATGTGTCGATTACCCACTATATGATAAGAACTATATTAACACTGTAGGTACACTGGGATAAATAAGACAAGTCTACCTTATCTTGAAACTCACAGTCTGATCCAGTGGGAACAATGAACAAATAATTTCCCAAATGATTAAATAATTGCAATTGTTTTTGGTACTAAAAAAAGTAGAATGACCATTTCGGTATCTTTCAAAATAAGACACATTCAAAGAAGTCTTGATCCATTTTGAAACATGAATAGAAATCTGTATAGCCATTAAAATATCATTCTCTACTGTTCACTGTTTTCACACAAAAAAAGAAAGTATTATCACCATAGAAGAACTAATGTTTAAAATACTATTGAAAGATTTTCTTGGTCTGGGAGTAGTTTCTCTGAAAGCCTGGTTAAAGACAGTGGGTCCTCAGTTTTTAGCAGTTTTGAACCATCTTTATTTATATTATTGAAAAATTGCCCTGCCTTTAGTCAGGAGGTGTTTTATGCTTTTAAGCAGATAGCAGTAACATTATTTCTCTACTGCCACAGCAAGTTGTCTCTACTTCAGCTGGTTCTGTTGAAGTCAGTATTCTATATTTAAAGTCAAATTGCCTATCTTTCTATGTAGTTTCAATTCCCACATTTCTTATTATTTTGTTTTCATATCGAAGATGACTAATTTATGAGTGAGAAAGGCATTCCCTCTACATCTGTGCTGCTTCCCCCTTGGTCTAGTTCCCTAGGCACCACTTGGAAAGAGTCAGGATAGACAGAGGTGATGAGAGGGAGTGAGAAAACCACACACAAGTTTGCTGCTCTCCTTTGCTTTGACCCTGCCCAGCTCGAGCTGCAGGTTTTCTCTGTTAGCCAGTTTCTCTATCCCATCAGGTCAGCTTGTGTTACTCTTATGAGGTCCCACTTGTAAGTACTAATGCAAGAATTAACTATCCAGCACAGGAGAAAATGACAGCTAGATCTACTATTAACTATTTTAAAAATAAAGATATAAAGCCTCATAAATACTAGCTCCCAAACATACCACAGCTCAAACCGTGTTTGTGCAGTAGCCGGCATGCACACACACGTATCCCCAGACGTATCCCCAGACATAACCATCCCCACACGTATACACATACACAGGCATAACATACAGTATACACAGACATAACATCCCCACACGTATACACAGACATAACATACAGTATACACCTACATAACATCCCCACATGTATACACAGACATAACCATCCCTGCAGCCATTAAAGCTTAACTCCACTTTTGCATCCACATAAATGCCTCAGTCTTTATTTGTCCTGTTACGGCTTATTTTCCATGTCAGGGATACTTCTGATGTTCATTTAACTTTTCACTTGTGTGAAATCACTTCTGGGAAGGAAAGGAGCAAGACAGGTGTAGTATGATTTTACCATGACACTACTGAAGCTTAGACTCCTATAAATGTGTGCGTTCTGTTGTCTGTACCTTTGAATAGGCTTTTGCTTGTCATAAGGAGTGTAATCTCATTTTTGTTATTTGAAACATTCTTCCATGCAGGATGCTCTTGGATCAATGAGAGAAGTTAAAAATTCTAAACTTAGATATAACATCTGAGTCCAAATTTTATTATGTATTTTTTTCAATGTTTATCTGTGAGTTATAAGCCACATATCATGCAGAGTACAAAATTTTAAGTTCTTGTAAATTTCTTGTCTATAAATGCTGCTGAAACCTCTTTGGCCAACATAAGCTTCATACTTATCTTTACTCCTCCCTCTCTCCCTCTCTCATCATTAGCTGATACATCTTGATAAGTGCTCTTAAGCCTTCTACTTCAGGCTGAGGTAGACCAGGGAGGCAGGTATGCCACAGCTAATTTTATAATAATCAGGAGTTTGAGTAGGAATATAGTCTTTGTAGACAGAGATAGAGAGTCCTAATTTCTTAGAAGTTCGACATAAAATAGCCTCTGAAATACCTGGAGAAACCTGCCTCCTTTGTGGAAACCAGTCCCCCAACTACAGCTCACTTGCATCTGGTAAAATATAAACTTAAACTCCAGTCAGAAGTTACCCATATATAAACCTTAGAATTTTAGACCCAAAAGATCTACTCTAGTACCTTTCATTTTCATGGAGAAGGAGGTTACAACTTCAAGATATTGCTTTCCTAAGGCAGAGCTGGAACTAAATTGTTTCCAAGGACTTGTTTTAACAATAAAAATACTTCTTCCTAGTAGGGATGTCTTTGTTAATGAATCAGGGCATTTAAAATATCACTTAATTCCTTAGATGTTTCATCAATTTGATTCTGTTCACAGGCTATTCGTGATATTCGGTGTGTCTTATGTGCAAACACTTATCTAAGGTAATTATATCATAGTTGTTTTTAATATTCGGTTATCAAATAACTTGCTATAATATCAGTTTTCCAAGTGAATGTACATTAAACTTCACCATCATGATTACAAAAGGAAACATGAACCAAACTTAGATTTCTTCTTGGAAAGAAAAAAAAGACTGTATGATGGCTGTGTCTTTTTTATGCATTTGGACTTGTTTTAAAGGATTTATATTTGTGAATTACCTCAGAGTTTAAATTGGTTTAATTTAATATACCACTACAATTTAAAGTCAGTAAATAAGTAAGCTGAAGTGTTTTTTTGGTGATTTTTTTTTAACTTTCAGAGAAAGCAACTTGCTTTTCTGAGTATTCATGGAGTAGTTTTTAACATTTATTGTTAAAACTTTTATCACATTTATTTGTGGTTTTAGTAGTCACTAAAATTATAGTATAAACAAATACAAGCAAAATATAACTAAAGCACACACTGTTATAGGACATGAGAAGTAAATTGTGAGGAAAACTTCCTCTGAGAAAAATTTTAACTCAGATTGCATTATATTTGTACATATAGCCATTAGATTTATTGTTTTTTAATAAAGTTTATTTTTTAGGACAATTTAGATTTACAGAAAAATTGTAAAATTAGTGCACAGGGCTTCCATGAACCCTATGCCCTCTGCTTATATTTTCAGTAAACAACTTTGTATGGTGGCCAGAAGAGCTAATTAGAATCTTATAGAATGGTTAAATCTTATTTGTTGAAATTGTTTCCAATTCAAGAGAATTAATAGATCCACTCTATCTTGTTCTGGTCAGATGGAGCCCTGAGAATGTGTCTTGACATTCTAAAAACAATGTTTTTAGAGCTCTGAAAACGATTCACATAAGGAGTGCATTAAGAGACTTGAGATATTTAATTGAATAATGGAAGATGAAGGGGTGCATGGCAAGTGTGCTAAGCTACTTCAGTCTTGAATGACTCTTTGCGACCCTGTGGACTGTAGCCCTCCAGGCTCTTCTGTCCATGGGATTCTCCAGACAAGAATATTGGAGTGGGTTTCCACGCCCTGCTTCAGGGGATCTTCCTCACTCCGGATCAAAGCCATGTCCCTTATGTCTCCCGCACTGGCTGGTGAGTTCTTTACGACTCGTGCCACCTGGGAAGCCCGTGATACCCGGCTGCTGTCTCAGAAAACCGAGAGGGTATGGTGGCTCAGTCAGTGGTAAAGAATCCACCTGTCAATGCAGGATATGCGGGTTCCATCCCGGGGTCAGGAGGAACCCCTGGAGAAGGAAACGTCTCCCTCTAATATTCTTGCCTGGAAATCCCATGAACAGAGAGAGAGGAGCCTGGCGGACTACAGTCCTGGGTTACAAAAGAGCTGGACGTGACTGAGTGACTGGAACAACAGCAGTATAGAGGACAGACGTGAGTGGCAAGCTGGGGGAAGGGAGATCTTTCCTGGTGACTACACTCCTGAAAGTTCTGGCTCTCTGTGGGTATCTGGGCGGAAGGGTCCTTTAAACCACGAAAATAATACAGTTGACTGTTGAACAACATGGATTTGAACTGCATGGTTCCACTTATTCACAGACTTTTTACAGTAATAAACACTGCACTATTACTAGATCTGTGGTTGATTGAATTTTAGTATTCTCCAAGTATATGGAGAGCTGACTGTAATTTATACTCCGACTTTCAACTGCACCCCTCACTGTTGTGTCGTTCAAGGGCCAACTATATGCTTATGGTGATACAATCAGAAAAAAATAGTATATCAAGAAAAGAAGGAATATTCCCCTCTCTTAGATGTATTCCTCAATTAGTGTTGTTTATAAATGGCTTAGTATGTATCATTTCAGAAAATACTTCTGAAAGCACAGTGTATTTTTTTACTGGTATTATTCTGTAACTCTGCTTTTATTTAAGTTTCTCTTGAGCATCTTGCTCATACTTAATAGTAGTCCCCATGTTTTATTTATTCATTATCATGAGTGACTATCATGTACTTACCCATTCTCACATTAGTGGAGGTTTAGATTATATTTCTCTTTTTGTCATAACCACCAGTCCTATGAGTAATTACCAACTTTATACACATTCATTTGAACACTTATTTCAGTATTTAGAATATTTAACATATTTGAAATGCGACTGCTGGATCATAAGCTATGAATATTTTACAATTTGATGGATAATGAGAGAATAATGGTGAGAGTGTCCATTTCTCTGCATGTCTGTGAACACCTGTGTTATTGTTTTCTTAATCACATTTTCTTACTGGTAGTTTTTTAAGAAGTAACTCATTTTACAAAGTGAAGTGAAGTTTTACATATTTACCAGTGAAGTACATTTTTCCATATGTCTGTTGGCTATTTGTATTTCTTTCTTGTCCATTTGAAAATTTATTTATGATGTCTTTTTATAGTGTAGACAGAAATCTTTCGTCTGTTATGTGTATAACAGTCTTTATTCTAGAATGTCAGCTTCTAACTTACTAATGGTCATTGCTCTATAGAAGGTTAAAATTTCTATACAATCACAACTGTATTCTGTTTTCTGTTCATTTCTGTGCTTAGATACACTTTCCCACATCAATATCATAAAAATAGTTCCCCATATTCTCTTTCATAGTTTTTTGCAAAATAAATATGTGTAAAGTAGATAATGCAATGATTTGATATTCATAAATGTTGTGAAGTGATCACCACAACAAAGTTAATTAACACATTCAACACATCTATCAACTCACAGAGTTACTGTGGTGTTTGTATGTGTGTAGATACTTAAGGCCTACCTTCTTAGCAAATGTCAAGTATACAGTGCAGTATTATCAACTATAATCACTATGCTGTACATTGCTTCCTCAGAATTTCTTCATCTTATAACTAAATGTTTGTACCCTTTAAGGAACATCACGTCATTATGCCCAGTATCCAGACCCTGGCAACTACCATTCTGCTCTTTCTTTTATGTTTTTGGGGGTCACTTTTAGTTTCCACATACGAGCGATACCATAAAATATTTATCTTTCCCTGTCTGCCCTATTTCATACACCAAAATGCCTTCCAGGTTTATCCATGTAGTTACGAATGACAGGATTTCCTTGTTTTTCTTTTTTTTTTTTTTTATGGTGGAATAATACTCTCTTGTATTAGAGTATACACACATGCCACATTTCCTTTATTCATTGTTGACCTGACAAAGCAATTGGACTGCCAGATAATTTCTTCAGCAAAATCGGGTTCACTGGGGATCAGCAGAGGATTGCACTTTGAGGTTTACCACTATGGTGAGCCACATGCAAGTCGCTGCACAGCAAGGAGAAGAGAACACTTTTATGGAAGGGAAAACAGAGTTGTGAGATCTATAGCAAACAAAAAATTCATGGCTTTTCATTGGCTGAATACTTGCCAGGAAAGAAGAGGAATCCTTATTCTTCTTGTTGAACTCTTCTATGGTTTCAGGGCATGAAAGTTCCCCCTTCTTGTCTCCCAACTCCTATTTAATTGAGATTTCCTTTTTTTTTTTTTTTCTTTCTCCCTTTTGATCAAGGCTTTTCTCTGAAAGCAGCATTGATCGAGAATCAGGTTTTCCAGTTTCAGTAGCTTTCTGTCCCTTAATGCCAGGAAGGACTTTTTCTGGGTGTAGTGTCTGCAGAGGAAAAGCATACTGATTAGAAACCTCTTGAGGACACATGCAAGTAACAAAGAGAGATGAGAAGGAGACCCTCAGGGACTTTTCATCTAACGTTTATGTGTTATCAAGATCCTAGATCTTTGTGATCATCTAAAGTGCTATGTCATCCTCAAAGGTTTGATGATAAACTTCCAACAGGCCAGGATATCCTGGGATATCCTGTATCTCGTGTTACATTTTTCAACTTAGGCTGTTTCTCCTGATTTTATACACATACACACACACACCCGTGCTTTCTTTTCATTTCCATTTTAGTGCAATATTTTTTTGCCATCCATTTACTTAAGAGTGTGTATCCTTCATGTGTATCCTTAAAACTAAAATGAGACTCTCATAGGCAGCATGATTGGGTCTTGTTTTTTATCCATTTAGCCACTCTCTGTCTTTAGAGAATTTAATCCATTTATACTTAATTACTGATAGATAGGGATGGCTTATTTTTGCCTTCTTGTTATCTTTCTGTTTTGTAGTGTCTGTCTTCCTTTCATGCTGTCTTTCTTCATCATGTGATGATTTTCATAGTGGTATACTTTGATTCCTTTTTCTTTTGTATATCTGTTGCACATTTTTGCTGTGTAGTTATCATAATACATCTTATAGTTATGAGTCTATTTTAAGCTGATAACAGCTCAACTTCATTTATATATAAAAATTCTGCTTGTTTACTTCCCTCGCCCCCATTTTGCTTTTGATGTCACAATCTGTACCTTATATTGTGTATCGGTTAGCAAATTATTGTAGCTATATTTATTTCTTAATGCTTCAGTCTTTTGGGGCTTCCCTGGTGGCTCGGACGGTAAAGCGTCTGCCTGCAGTGCGGGAGACATGGGTTCGATTCCTGAGTTGGGAAGATCCCCTGGAAAAGGAAATGGCAATCCACTCCAGTAATCTTGCCTGGAAAATCCCATGGACCCAGAGGAGCCTGACAGGCTACAGTCCATGGGGTCTCAAAGAGTCGGACACGACTGAGCGACTTCACTTTCATTTTAAGTGATTTATGCACCACTATTACAGTATTACAGTATTCTGAGATTGACTATATAGTTACTTTTACTAGCAAATTTTATACTTTCATGTATGTTTATATTACTAATTAGCATTCTTTTATTTCAGCTTGAAGGACTCTCTTTAGCATTTCTTTTTTGTTTTATATACGGGTTCATATATACCCGTAAAAAAAAAAAATTTTTTTTTAAGCACTTAAAGCAGTTTAAATAAATGTTTATTACAATCAAGGGGTTGCAGTCTTTAACATTTCTTATAAGGCAGGTCTAGTGATGATGACTCCTTCAAATTTGTTTTTCTGGGAAAGTCTTTCTCACCTTCATCTGAAAGACATCTTTGCTAGGTAAAGTATTCTTAGATGGCATATTTTTTAATTTGAGCACTTAAAGTATCCCAGTCTCTCCTGACTTGCAAGGTTTCTGTTGAGAAATCTGCTGATAGCCTTACAGGGGTTCCCTTATATGAGATGATTTTTTGTTTTCAAAGTTCATTTTTTTATTTTGACAGTTTTATTTATTTACTAGTGAATTTGCAGTGTGTGTGGGGCGTTACCTACGAGCTTCATGTACTTGAATGTCCATATCTCCCTCTCAGAGTTTGCAGGTTTTCAGCTGTTATTCTTTAAAGTTTCTGCCATATTTATATAATAATTCATGAAAATTTTAATCTGAACACTCAAATTTTTCTTTAGCTCAAGGGATATTCTCTCTCTCTCTTTTTCTTTAGCCTCTCTTTTTTGAACATCTATTATTACATTTATCATATTTTTTATTTCTTTTTTCTCTTCTCAGAATTTCATGAATGCATCTTTAACACAACTTTCAGTTGTGTACACTGCTATTTGACCTTCTTTTGAGGTTTTAAATTTGGCAAATTAGTTTTTTTCATTATCTCTGAAAGCTCTTTTTTAGTACAGCTTGTTTTATTTGAATGGCTGCAGTGTTTTCTTACAGGGAAGATGATGGCACCCCACTCCAGTACTCTTGCCCAGAAAATCCCATGGACGGAGGAGCAGTCCATGGGGTCGCGAAGAGTCAGACACAACTGAGTGACTGCACTTTCACTTTTCACTTTCATGCACTGGAGAAGGAAATGGCAGCCCACTCCAGTGTTCTTGCCTGGAGAATCCCAGGGACGGGGGGCGCCTGGTGGGCTGCCGTCTATGGGGTCACACAGAGTCGGACACGACTGAAGCGGCTTAGCAGCAGCAGTGTTCTCTTAAGCATCTGTGAAAATAATAATTGGAACTTTCATTTAATAGTCTTTTTACTTACATTAACACTTTCTTGAGAGTTCATTTGCTCATTTATCTTGGTGTTTTTCTTCCATCCTATTTGTTTTTCATGATTTGATTGTATACTGATATTCTAAATTAGTTACTAGATTTATTTGTATCCATAGTTATTGTTGGGGTCTTTGGTGATTATAATACTTCCCTATCAGGCCTCTCCCTTGCATGCAATCACTCACTACAGGATTCTGTTGCGACTGACAGGCTTCTGGATGTGTGGGACCCCATCCAGCCACCCTACTTCCACTCTTGACTGCAGAAGTCAGGAAGGAGCTGCAGTGGGGGCAAAATAATTTAGTGATTTCAGTGCTCTTCAAAGAGGCCTTCCCCTCACTACTCTTTTTTTTCTTAATCTCCGGATCTGTGTGTGCCCCTGAACTTCTTGTACTTCATACTTTCGTATTTATACTGTCTTACTTCTCTTGCCAAACCCAAAATCCATATGAGAAGGCCTTTTATACTACAAAGCTTTGTTATAAAAAAGTGAAATATTGTCTTTACAATGGGCAATAAAATAAGCAGTCTTGTACCTCTTGCCAATCTAACAAACTGTGGAGAATAAGAACAGGGTGTGTTCTGTTCACACTGCGTTCACTGCACAGTGTCTGGAACACATTAGGTATGCCATAAAATTTTAGTAAATTTTTAGACATAAATATTTAGAAAATTTATAAAACAACTTTTATGGAACTAAAAATATTTATATGCTTTACCCAAAAAATTTATTCTAGAAATTTATCCTAAGGAAATACTCAGATGCTTACAGAGTTTTCAGTACAAGGATGTTCATATTTATAATTATGAAAAATAAAAATAACTCAAGCAGTGCTTATCTGAGGCATAATATATGTATGTGATTGAATATTTAATAAATATTCTTTTTATTATTTATTTCTCCAGAGGTAGTATTTAGCAATCAGTAAAACCCATTTTATCTTAACCAAAGAAGAGCATTTTGATATACTTTATTTTTTTTTTAATTTTTATTTTAATTTTATTTTTTTACACGAACTCCCAAACATGAACCCCCCTCCCAACTCCCACCCCACATCATCCCTCCAGATCATCCCCATACACCAGCCCCAAGCGTCCTGCATCCTGCATTGAACATAGACTGGCAATTCATTTCTTACATGATAGTATACAAATTTCAATGCTATTCTCCCAAATCATCCCACCCTCTCCCTCTCCCTCTCCTTCTCCCTCAGAGTCCATAAGTCCGCTCTACACATCTGTATCTCTTTTGCTGTCTTGCATACAGGGTCCTCATTACCATCTTTCTAAATTCCATATATATGTGTTAGTATACTGTATTGGTGTTTTTCTTTCTGGCTTACTTCACTCTGTATAATTGGTTCCAGTTTCATCCATCTTATTAGAACTGATTCAAATGTATTCTTCTTAATGGCTGAGTAATACTCCATTGTGTATATATACCACAGCTTTCTTATCCATTCATCCGCTGATGGACATCTAGGTTGTTTCCATGTCCTGGCTATTATAAACAGTGCTGCAATGAACATTGGGGTACATGTGTCTCTTTCTATTCTGGTTTCCTCGGTGTGTATGCCCAGCAGTGGGATTGCTGGGTCATAAGGCAGTTCTATTTGCAATTTCTTAAGGAATCTCCACACTGTTCTCCATAGTGGCTGTACTAGTTTGCATTCCCACCAACAGTGTAAAAGGGTTCCCTTTTCTCCACACCCTCTCCAGCATTTATTGCTTGCAGACTTTTGGATCGCAGCCATTCTGACTGGTGTGAAGTGGTATCTCATTGTGGTCTTGATTTGCATTTCTCTGATAATGAGTGACGTTGAGCATCTTTTCATGTGTTTGTTAGCCATCCGTATGTCTTCTTTGGAGAAATGTCTATTTAGTTCTTTGGCCCATTTTTTGATTGGGTCGTTTATTTTTCTGGAATTGAGCTGTATAAGTTGCTTGTATATTTTTGAGATTAGTTGTTTGTCAGTTGCTTCATTTGCTATTATTTTCTCCCATTCAGAGGGTTGTCTTTTCACCTTGCTTATAGTTTCCTTTGTTGTGCAGAAGCTTTTAATTTTAATTAGATCCCATTTGTTTATATTTGCTTTTATTTCCAGTATTCTGGGAGGCGGATCATTGAGGATCCTGCTGTGATTTATGTCGGAGAGTGTTTTGCCTATGTTCTCCTCTAGGAGTTTTATAGTTTCTGGTCTTACATTTAGATCTTTAATCCATTTTGAGTTTATTTTTGTGTGTGGTGTTAGAAAGTGATCTAGTTTCATTCTTTTACAAGTGGTTGACCAGTTTTCCCAGCACCACTTGTTAAAGAGATTGTCTTTACTCCATTGTATATTCTTGCCTCCTTTGTCAAAGATAAGGTGTCCATATGTGTGTGGATTTATCTCTGGGCTTTCTATTTTGTTCCATTGATCTATATTTCTGTCTTTGTGCCAGTACCACACTGTCTTGATGACTGTGGCTTTGTAGTAGAGCCTGAAGTCAGGTAAGTTGATTCCTCCAGTTCCATTCTTCTTTCTCAAAATTGCTTTGGCTATTCGAGGTTTTTTGTATTTCCATACAAATCTTGAAATTATTTGTTCTAGTTCTGTGAAAAATACCGCTGGTAGCTTGATAGGGATTGCATTGAATCTGTAGATTGCTTTGGGTAATATATTCATTTTCACTATATTGATTCTTCCAATCCATGAACATGGTATATTTCTCCATCTATTAGTGTCCTCTTTGATTTCTTTCATCAGTGTTTTATAGTTTTCTATATATAGGTCTTTAGTTTCTTTAGGTAGATATATTCCTAAGTATTTTATTCTTTTCGTTGCAATGGTGAATGGAACTGTTTCCTTAATTTCGTTTTCTACTTTCTCATTATTAGTGTATAGGAATGCAAGGGATTTCTGTGTGTTGATTTTATATCCTGCAACTTTACTATATTCATTGATTAGCTCTAGTTGATATACTTTAAATAGAATGACTATAAATCATGCCTTTTAAATTTCCACTATATTTAGTAATTTTTATCTAATTTAGTAATTTTTTGGTAGAACTTAGTAATTTTTATCTAACAGCTTTATTTATATATTAATTTATTTAAAATATAAGAACAAATAAGTAAAGGTTCATTCTGATATAATCATAGTATAATGAACAGTCAGTTAATAGAGAATATTTTTGTTTTATTCCAGAAAACAGCTCCTTGAACATGGTGAGGTAAAGCTTTCATTTTAATTTCTGCTAGATTTGTGTATTATATTTTAAGTTCTAGGATATTCACAAAGGTATAACCTTGCTGCAGGTACACCATCAGCAGTGCTAAAGTGGTTCATTCCTGGTAGTAGATTTCTGCTGATCCTTCCCACTTTTTAAGCTGCTCTCAATTTTGAAGAGAGCTGATTTACAACCAGAAAGCTTATTTATGACCACCGAGTAAATTAAATTACCTTCATTCATTCAACAACAATAAACATTAATTTCTAGCCTGCTGAGCCCATTGGCTATGGGCCATCAGGGTAGGTACTGTGACTGGTGACTTTGCCACACACAGACTTGATGGTCAACCATTTATAATCTTAGCAGTGTTATAGGATACAACGGATGGTATAGCAGTGTTCCTGCTCTCAGATACATCTAATTTTCCAGTTGAGAACAAAACAGGCTAGTCTTTTTTTATGGTGCTAAATTATTTTGCAACAAGAGAAAAATTAGCATGGGCTAGAAATATTTCCTAAGTAATAGAACTTTGAGTCTTAAGGGACAGGTCAAATTTACATGAAAGGACAACTGATTGTGAACTTAACAGGAATAGCTTATGATGATAAACAATATGTTTGAATAGTTACTCTGTGCCATGTACTGTGCTGTTTGAGTCTCATATTATTATTCCCACTTTGCAAATAAGAAAATCATGTTAATTAAATGATATTAGCTGTTAAAGATAAATTATAACATCAAAATGACTTAACTCAGTGGAGGTTTAATTCTTTGCTCATATAAAGTTAAAACCAGAGTTTTGGATTAGCAGGTGGTTCTCCAACAAGCAGTGTTTCAGGGACCCAGATTCCTTCCACCTATGGTTCTGCCATCTTTAACATGTGGTTTTCAGGCTTGATTTGTACAAGCCAGCAAAGAAAAAAATACACTGCACACTGGAGGCTTTGTAAAAGCTGGCCCTGGAAAAAAGACAAATATCGCTTCCTGCTCACAGCCAGAACTCAGACATATGGCCACACCTGATTGCCAGTGAAGCTGGGAAGTGGAATCTTGCTGTGTTTCTAGGAATAAGAGCAAAGAGTCTCTGGCAAGAACTGGAGACCTGGAGAAATGAAATAGTCCACCTAAGGTCTCACAGCAAATTTGCAGTAAATCTTGAATTTATCCACTACCAATCCATTTCCAGTAGGAGTAGTCAGCACTTTACTGCTTCCTATGTGCCAGGTATTTTGGTTGGGGAGGGGGTAGTTATTTACATATTTTAATGCTTTCATTTTCACAACAACCCACTGATGTAAATACTACTTTTGATTTCACAGATTAAAAAAAAATGTGGCAGAGAGATGGTCAGTAATTTGCCTAAAATCAGAAAGCTAGAGTGAGCTTTGTAGAGCCAAGTACTATGAATCCAGGCAGTGTAGCAACAAAATCTCTGTCATTCACTCTGCAACCACCTAATTCCATAAATATTCCTTAAGTTTCTGCCTCCCTTTTTCACATTAGTTTACTACCTTCTCATTGTCATTCCTTTCTCCGTTTATTCTTATTTTGCCCACTTTTATCTTTTGTGTTAATTCTGTATATTTATCCATTCAATCTTTATTATGTGCCTACTATACACCAAGTTTCTACTTCTATGGAAATGAAGGTGTATAGTAGAAGGAAAAAATGAGAACATATATGTGCAGTGACAAAGGGAGATATAAAAGTAGTACAGAAGAAGTGATTAAATCTGTGTGGAGGGGATGTGGTAGTTGGAGAGAGGTTTTTAAAATGTATATAGAGGAATAGCTAGCTAAAGACAAAGGATGCACGTGTGCAAGGAAGACAGAAGGTAATGAATTTATCTGGTTTGGCTCAGTTCAGTCACTCAGTTGTGTCTGACTCTTTGTGACTCCATGGACTGCAGCAGGCCAGCCTTCCCTGTCTATCACCGACTCCCAGAGCTTGCTCAAACTGCAACCGTCCCATCCTCTGTTGTTCCCTTCTCCTCCTGCCTTCAGTCTTTCCCAGGGCCTTTTCCAATGAGTTGGTTCTTCACATCAGGTGGCAAAAGTATTGAAGCTTCAGTTTCAGTATCAGTCTCTCCAATGAATATTCAGGACTGATTTCCTTGACTGGCTTGATCTCCTGGACGACTCTTAAGAGTCTTCTCCAACATCACAGTTCAAAAGTATCAATAAATACCAAAAAAAAAAAAAAAGTATCAGTTCTTTGGCACTCAGCTTTCTGTATGGTCCAGCTCTCACATCCATACATGACTACTGGAAAAACCATAGCTTTGACTAGACAGACCTTTGTTGGCAAAGTAATATCTCTGCTTTTTAATATGCTGTCTATGTTTGTCATAGCTTTTCTTCCAAGGACCAAATGTCCTTTAATTTCATGGCTGCAGTCACCATCTGCAGTGATTTTAGAGCCCAAGAAAATAAAGTCTCTCATTGTTTTCATTTTTTGCCCATCTAGTTGCCATGAAGGGATGGGACCGGATGCCATGATCTTAGTTTTCTGAATGTTGAGTTTTAAACCAACTTTTTCACTCTCCTCTTTCACTTTCATCAAAAGGCTCTTTAGTTCTCTTTGCTTTCTGCCATAAGGGTGGTGTTATCTGCATATCTGTGGTTATTGATATTTCTCCCTGCAGTCTTGATTCCAGCTTGTGCTTCATCCAGCGTGGCATTTTGCATGATGTACTTTGCATATAAGTTAAATAAGTAGGGTGACAATATACAATCTCAACGTACTCCTTTCCCAATTTGAAACCAATCTGTTGTTCCATGTCCTTTTCTAACCGTTGTTTCTTGACTTGCATGCAGGTTTCTCAGAAGGCAGGTTAGGTGGTCTGGTATTGCCATCTCTTTCAGAATTTTCCAGTTTATTGTGATTCACACAGTCAAATAGTCGATAAAGCAGAAATAGATGTTTTTCTGGACTTCTGAATTTTTCAGTGATCTGACAGATATTAGCATTTTGATCTCTTGTTCCTCTGCCTTTTGTAAATCCAGCTTGAACATCTGAAAGTTCTCATTCACATACTGTTAAGGCCTACTTTGGGGAATTTTGAGTATTACTTTGCTAGTGTGTGAGATAAATGCAATTGTGCGATAGTTTGAACATTCGTTGGCATTGCCTTTCTGTGGCTACTGCTGAGTTTTCCAAATTTATCCATAGATATAAGGCAAATCAGTGTTGCTGATGGATAAAAAAGACAAGAAGTTCGGAAAATAAGCAGCTTTAGACTGTGGGAGCTTTGTATGCAAAGAAGCTGGACGTTATTAGGACCTTGCAGTAAAGTTGGAGATGGTATGGTCAGATCTGAGTTTTAAATACTTTAGTCTGTTGGCACTAAAGAAGATTATATTATTTTTTTTGAAAGGCAATTAGAAATCAAGCTGACCAAAAAGAGGACAGTGATAGAAAATCTCTAATTTTTTTAAACTAAAGTGGGTATGTTAAACTCCTAATAGATAAACAGATTAGAGATTTAAATTTCTAAAAATATTAGATCTTATAGAAGGAGATGATAGCTTTCTGGGCAGTACCCAATGTAAAGTCTTGTGTCCTGGCACCTAATCCTACTCCCACTTGTGACTCACACTTGATAAATCTCTTTGGTTTGGGATGGAACTGTTTTCACCTTGACTTCCCTTGTGGCTCAGAAGGTAAAGCGTCTGCCTACAATGCGGGAGATCCGGGTTCGATTCCTGGGTCGGGAAGATCCCCTGGAGAAGGAAATGGCAACCCACTCCAGTATTCTTGCCTGGAAAATCCAATGGATGGAGGAGCCTGGTTGGCTACTGTCCATGGGGGTCACAAAGAGTTGGACACGACTGAGCGACTTCACTTCACCTTAGGGATGACAGGGTGTGAGAGGCAGAAATGTTGACAAACTCTGAGTGTGATATGATAACAAAAGGTTGTACATTCCAGCTTGTTTCAAAATTAGGTGAGAATTCCTTAGGATAACTTTTTCACCAGGGAGTAAGTTCTAAGTTCCTTGCTTTGTGCCAATCCTCTGAATCAGGGGCAGTCTGCAAATCTCAGCTCACTAAATGAACCCCTGGGTTACCTCCTTACTGTCGTGATATTATTAAAGTTTGTTAGGTTAATGGAGTCTATTGTGATTTTTTACTCATAGTTTAATGTACCTGTGTTTTATTTATTCCATCATATTAGTTACTTTTAGCCAATTGTTCTATGTTACAAGCTTAGAAATTAGTGAAGGAATACTAATTCACAGGAAAGAAATAGTAATTCACAGGAAAGAAAAAGAAAGAGATTTAGAAACAATATTTAGTTCCAGAATATCATAATACTGTGAAGAACTTGTGAAAAGATAGGCTAGGGAGAGATAACATTTAGAAGAATTAACTCCTGAATATTCTTTTGACCTACTCATACCTCATTTTGAGCATGACAGTCAGTATCGCATTAGCCTTCATTTTTGTCTAGTCCCTAGTTTATTATATTACGTGATTATATTAGATCCTTTATATTTAAGTCCATTTTATTTTGTGTTTTATATTATAAACAAAGTTTTTCTGTTATTGCCAAAGGGCTTTACGTGACATATAGCTGAAGGCATATATCATAACATACAACTTATTTGGAGCTATTCTGTTGAAAAAGTGAAATGATACAGAATTTGGGGGAGGAATTACTTCTTTTGAGAAACTGGTATTGAGTAATATATTTTGCGAATCCGTACACTTCTGTATTCACAGATTAATAGAACTAGTAGGTTCCAGTCCATGCGGTCGCTAAGTTGGGCACGACTGAGTGACTTCACTTTCACTTTTCACTTTCATGCATTGGAGAAGGAAATGGCAACCCACTCCAGTGTTCTTGCCTGAAGAATCCCAGCGACGGGGGAGCCTGGTGGGTTGCCATCTCTGGGTTGCACAGAGTCAGACATGACTGAAGTGACTTAGCAGCAGCAGCAGCATTGTTGAATAGTTTGTTGTTAATAATAATATTATTCATCATTTGAATCAGTTCTAATGAGGTGGATGAAACTGGAGCCTATTATAGAGAGCGAAGTAAGGCAGAAAGAAAAACACCAATGTAGTACATTAATGCATATATATGGAATTTAGAAAGATGGTAACTATGACCCTATATGTGAGACAGCAAAAGAGACACAGCTGTAAAGAACAGTTTGTTGGACTCTGTGGGAGAAGGTGAGAATGGGATGATTTGAGATAATAGCATTGAAACATGTCATATGTGAAATAGATCGCCAGTCCAGGTTTGATGCATGAGGCAGGGTGCTCAGGGCTGGTGCTCTGGGATGACCCTGAGGGATGGGATGGGGAGGGAGGAGAGACATGGGTGTAAAGTTTTTAGATAATTGAGAACTGAGATGCACCAATAGGTGTGGAAGTTACAGGAAAACGCTAGTTCAGTTTTAAAAAAGATTTTCTCACATATATACAGCATCTATCTTTGTAATAGGTGTATTCCTATTCCGGAAATGGTGAATATTCTGTTCATAGATTTATAGAAGTGATCCTTGTTTTGGGTAGTATATTAAAGTAGATGGCTCACATAATCTGCCAATCTCTGATTTAGTGGCCCTCCAAAAAAGGACCTATTTGGGTGTGAAATGTGTAGGTTTCTTTTCTTTCTCCAAAGCATGATTCAGATTTTGTCCAAGGGTGAGTCTGACTAAAGGAAAATGAAGGGTTGATTTTGAAATAAATTTCCCACATTCCAAACTTGGGTTCAAGAATTATTTTTAAAAATTAAAGATGGCAGGTTTTAAACATCACTTTAAAAATGAAAAAAAAATAGCTTTAGGTACAATTTTTGCCATTCTGTTTTATTTTTATTTTAGTTGGAGGCTAATTACAATATTGTGGTGGTTTTTGCCATACATTCAGTGAATCAGCCATGGGTGTACATGTGTTCCCCATCCTGACCCTCCCTCCCACCTCCCTCCCCATCCCATCCCTCAGGGTCATCCCAGAGCACCAGCCCTGAGCACCCTGCCTCATGCATCAAACCTGGACTGGCGATCTATTTCACATATGACATGTTTCAATGCTATTATCTCAAATCATCCCATTCTCACCTTCTCCCACAGAGTCCAACAAACTGTTCTTTACAGCTGTGTCTCTTTTGCTGTCTCACATATAGGGTCATAGTTACCATCTTTCTAAATTCCATATATATGCATTAATGTACTACATTGGTGTTTTTCTTTCTGCCTTACTTCGCTCTCTATAATAGGCTCCAGTTTCATCCACCTCATTAGAACTGATTCAAATGATGAATAATATTATTATTAACAACAAACTATTCAACAATGCTGCTGCTGCTGCTAAGTCACTTCAGTCATGTCTGACTCTGTGCAACCCAGAGATGGCAACCCACCAGGCTCCCCCGTCGCTGGGATTCTTCAGGCAAGAACACTGGAGTGGGTTGCCATTTCCTTCTCCAATGCATGAAAGTGAAAAGTGAAAGTGAAGTCACTCAGTCGTGCCCAACTTAGCGACCGCATGGACTGGAACCTACTAGTTCTATTAATCTGTGAATACAGAAGTGTACGGATTCGCAAAATATATTACTCAATACCAGTTTCTCAAAAGAAGTAATTCCTCCCCCAAATTCTGTATCATTTCACTTTTTCAACAGAATAGCTCCAAATAAGTTGTATGTTATGATATATGCCTTCAGCTATATGTCACGTAAAGCCCTTTGGCAATAACAGAAAAACTTTGTTTATAATATAAAACACAAAATAAAATGGACTTAAATATAAAGGATCTAATATAATCACGTAATATAATAAACTAGGGACTAGACAAAAATGAAGGCTAATGCGATACTGACTGTCATGCTCAAAATGAGGTATGAGTAGGTCAAAAGAATATTCAGGAGTTAATTCTTCTAAATGTTATCTCTCCCTAGCCTATCTTTTCACAAGTTCTTCACAGTATTATGATATTCTGGAACTAAATATTGTTTCTAAATCTCTTTCTTTTTCTTTCCTGTGAATTACTATTTCTTTCCTGTGAATTAGTATTCCTTCACTAATTTCTAAGCTTGTAACATAGAACAATTGGCTAAAAGTAACTAATATGATGGAATAAATAAAACACAGGTACATTAAACTATGAGTAAAAAATCACAATAGACTCCATTAACCTAACAAACTTTAATAATATCACGACAGTAAGGAGGTAACCCAGGGGTTCATTTAGTGAGCTGAGATTTGCAGACTGCCCCTGATTCAGAGGATTGGCACAAAGCAAGGAACTTAGAACTTACTCCCTGGTGAAAAAGTTATCCTAAGGAATTCTCACCTAATTTTGAAACAAGCTGGAATGTACAACCTTTTGTTATCATATCACACTCAGAGTTTGTCAACATTTCTGCCTCTCACACCCTGTCATCCCTAAGGTGAAGTGAAGTCGCTCAGTCGTGTCCAACTCTTTGTGACCCCCATGGACAGTAGTCAACCAGGCTCCTCCATCCATTGGATTTTCCAGGCAAGAATACTGGAGTGGGTTGCCATTTCCTTCTCCAGGGGATCTTCCCGACCCAGGAATCGAACCCGGATCTCCCGCATTGTAGGCAGACGCTTTACCTTCTGAGCCACAAGGGAAGTCAAGGTGAAAACAGTTCCATCCCAAACCAAAGAGATTTATCAAGTGTGAGTCACAAGTGGGAGTAGGATTAGGTGCCAGGACACAAGACTTTACATTGGGTACTGCCCAGAAAGCTATCATCTCCTTCTATAAGATCTAATATTTTTAGAAATTTAAATCTCTAATCTGTTTATCTATTAGGAGTTTAACATACCCACTTTAGTTTAAAAAAATTAGAGATTTTCTATCACTGTCCTCTTTTTGGTCAGCTTGATTTCTAATTGCCTTTCAAAAAAAATAATATAATCTTCTTTAGTGCCAACAGACTAAAGTATTTAAAACTCAGATCTGACCATACCATCTCCAACTTTACTGCAAGGTCCTAATAACGTCCAGCTTCTTTGCATACAAAGCTCCCACAGTCTAAAGCTGCTTATTTTCCGAACTTCTTGTCTTTTTTATCCATCAGCAACACTGATTTGCCTTATATCTATGGATAAATTTGGAAAACTCAGCAGTAGCCACAGAAAGGCAATGCCAACGAATGTTCAAACTATCGCACAATTGCATTCATCTCACACACTAGCAAAGTAATACTCAAAATTCCCCAAAGTAGGCCTTAACAGTATGTGAATGAGAACTTTCAGATGTTCAAGCTGGATTTACAAAAGGCAGAGGAACAAGAGATCAAAATGCCAATATCTGTCAGATCACTGAAAAATTCAGAAGTCCAGAAAAACATCTATTTCTGCTTTATCGACTATTTGACTGTGTGAATCACAATAAACTGTGGAAAATTCTGAAAGAGATGGCAATACCAGACCACCTAACCTGCCTTCTGAGAAACCTGCATGCAAGTCAAGAAACAACGGTTAGAAAAGGACATGGAACAACAGATTGGTTTCAAATTGGGAAAGGAGTACGTTGAGATTGTATATTGTCACCCTACTTATTTAACTTATATGCAAAGTACATCATGCAAAATGCCACGCTGGATGAAGCACAAGCTGGAATCAAGACTGCAGGGAGAAATATCAATAACCACAGATATGCAGATAACACCACCCTTATGGCAGAAAGCAAAGAGAACTAAAGAGCCTTTTGATGAAAGTGAAAGAGGAGAGTGAAAAAGTTGGTTTAAAACTCAACATTCAGAAAACTAAGATCATGGCATCCGGTCCCATCCCTTCATGGCAACTAGATGGGCAAAAAATGAAAACAATGAGAGACTTTATTTTCTTGGGCTCTAAAATCACTGCAGATGGTGACTGCAGCCATGAAATTAAAGGACATTTGGTCCTTGGAAGAAAAGCTATGACAAACATAGACAGCATATTAAAAAGCAGAGATATTACCTGGCCAACAAAGGTCTGTCTAGTCAAAGCTATGGTTTTTCCAGTAGTCATGTATGGATGTGAGAGCTGGACCATACAGAAAGCT
>SJYX01023416.1:102705-116938 GCA_006410675.1 Oreotragus oreotragus | reverse complement strand
CACAGAGTCGGACACGACTGAAGCGACTTAGCAGCAGCAGTACTTCATCTTTCTTGGGCTTCCCTGTTAGCGCTTCTGGAAAAGAATCCACCTGCAATGCAGGAGAGCCTGGCTTGCTTCCTGGGTTGGGAAGGTCCTCTGGAGAAGGGATAGGCTACCCACTCCAGTATTCCCGGGCTCCCCTGGTGGCTCAGATGGTGAAGAATCTGCCTGTGAAATAGGAGACCTGAGTTCGATTCCTGGGTTGGGAAGATCCCCTGGAGGAGGAAATGACAACCTACTCTGGTATTCTTGCCAGAAAAATCCCATGGACAGAGGAGCCTGGTAGGCTACAGTCCATGGGGTCTGAAAGAGCTGGACATGACTGAGCAACTAAGCACAGCACATCTTTCTTAACTGGGTTCAAATATTACAGATGAGTAACTTTTGGTTTTCTTTAAAACATGTTGTTAAGAAATATAATCTTATTTTCCAGATGCTGTTTTTGCTGGTGCCATGCCTACAATGGCAAGCGTCAAGCTTTCCACTCTTCACCCCATTGTGAATCACCCACATTATGAGGATGCTGACTTGAGGTGGGCAACTGATAGAATACTACAACCAGGCACACCAATGACTTCTACTGACTGATAGGAATAGGGAAAATTTTTATATACACACATACATATTCTTTCATCCTCATGTTCATTCTAGATGTTAAAAAGTAGTAACAATTCAGAAATTACAACATGTACCTGTTAAAGCAACCTTAATAAATTGCTGAAAACTGAAAAAAGCAAAACTGAATTTTGCTCAAAGTAAAAAAATAGATCACATTTATGACTAGCCTCTGTGTGTTTCTATGGGTGTGTGTATTCCAGTGACACTCCTAAGTAATAGTAGCAAGAAGGGAATAGACTTGGCTTATGGCCATCATTTGCCAACCCCTGTTGTAGATTCCACAGCCCCTCTGCCTGATTTAAGAAACCACTCTTGATCTTACTGATGGCCAGTGATTAGCCTTTTTTTCACAGGTAAAAAGAGTTTATGAAGTCCAGTATGTTAAATGCTTTTATGAAAATTTGGGTTGCTCTTTTATTAGTTGATTATGGGAACCCTAGTTTCCACTGAAATCTGAAAGTTTTGCTTTCCTTAAATGACTTTAAAAAATCATTGTAATCATCCTAGTAATTGGATCATCTTTTCCTTTTAATGTGACTTTGGTTTATTGTTAAAGGTAACATTTTAAATTAAAGTTTTATGTTTGGCTTTGAAGATTGGGCATTCTGTATGCTTGAACACTTAAGAAAAGTCTAATGTATAATTGATCATTTACTTAGGATTTTATAAAAAATCCCATTTAGAACTAAATCATCTGTCTACCATATTTTAGTAAGCATTCCTGTTTCTCAATCTTCTTTTAGGGTACTTTCTCTACCTGACTACTATTGTAGATGCTCACTGTCTAATTATTCTATTTGCTACATTCAGCTTCAACTCATATGTCTTTCAAACCTTCTCTAAATGAAATTATCTACTGAAATCTGTACTTTCACTATATTTAGCCTCTATCAGTTTTTTCCAGATTAGTTATTTTATAAATTATGCAAAGCTAATTTTATATTCTGAACTATTATACTGCTACCTATCTCTAGACTCTAAACTGGCTTATACACTGATAATCAGTACCTGCAAAATTCAAATTTCTGTAAGTTTTAGAACATTTAAAATGTAAGTAAAATGTGGAAATTTCTATCCCCAAATAATTCATGCTGTTTGGGGTCGTGTATAATCAGTGCTCCATCCAGTAAGCATTGGGGTTTTAATTTGGAAACAAAATTTCTTTAGTCAACTCTATTATCACTTATTTAGAAACTTTTTTTTAACTTGTTTGAATTTAAAGAGCTCGGACAAAAATAGTTTACTCCGCATATAGTCGAAAATCTGCAAAAGAAGTGAGAGATAAGTTGGTGGAGTTACATGTAAATTACTACATCTTNCATCCAGTAAGCATTGGGGGTTTTAATTTGGAAACAAAATTTCTTTAGTCAACTCTATTATCACTTATTTAGAAACTTTTTTTTAACTTGTTTGAATTTAAAGAGCTCGGACAAAAATAGTTTACTCCGCATATAGTCGAAAATCTGCAAAAGAAGTGAGAGATAAGTTGGTGGAGTTACATGTAAATTACTACATCTTAGAAGAGGCATGGTGTGTTGTGAGAACTAAGTGAGTATGAGCCCTATGCTCTATGATATATGGTATATTTTAAAGCAATGAATGTTTTACTTCATTACAGCAGTCCTGATTCTTTAAAAAATTTTTATTTTAAATTAATTCCATTAAGTTGTTATCTTGGCATTTTATTTAAAATTCTTGCATGGAATTATACTATTTAATTACTATAATGTAATTTCAGAAATGATAGTGTATTTTGCTATCCTAATTCTTTCATTTTAACATCTGAATATAGCTTTTTCCCATAATTTTCAAGTTTTTTAAACTTTTATTAGATATCTAAAATACAGATTGAATTTATAGCAAAGTGAGATACTAGCATTCTGCTACTACAGCTGATTTACATTGGCTTTAAAAGACATATAAGAAAAGTTTCACATAACTCAGAAGGACATAATAAGAAAATGTTTCTAATTAAAATATAGCTTTTTCCCATAATTTTCAAGTTTTTTAAACTTTTATTAGATATCTAAAATACAGATTTGAATTTATAGCAAAGTGAGATACTAGCATTCTGCTACTACAGCTGATTTACATTGGCTTTAAAAGACATATAAGAAAAGTTTCACATAACTCAGAAGGACATAATAAGAAAATGTTTCTAATTAACAGTTTTAAATTTCTAAATTTTGAATACCTAAAAATACATCAAATTCTGAGATGTGTAATGAATATCTTCAGGCGTTTGTTTAGTCTCCTTGATTTAAAAAATCCTTAGTTGTATTAATCTTAACATTAAGAATTTTCATTTCTCCTATGAATAATTAGGAATTGGCTATATGAGATTTTTGAAGAGCTAATTTTGAGATTTTAGTAGCTAATTTCTGTATCTAATTTTAAAATTGAGTAAATAATGTATAGGAAGAAGTATATCGGTACTTGCAAATGTGAGTGGGGACTAAACACTCCAATCAAATGTCAGAGATTGAGACTGAATACAAAAGCAAAACCCATCTATGTCCTTCCTTACAGGAAGATGCATTTTAAGTACAAATACATGAAAGAAAGGTTGAAGTAGAAAGGATAAAAATGTTACCACTTGAGTAACCATGTGTGTAGCATATGCTAAATATGTATTTTCTAGCACATTCTATGGAGAAAGCAATGGCCACCCACTCCTGGACTCTTGCCTGGAAAATCCCATGGACGAAGGAGCCTGGTAGGCTGCAGTCCATGGGGTCATGAAGAGTCAGACACGACTGAGCGACTTCACTTTCACTTCACTTTCATGCATTGGAGAAGGAAATGGCAACTCACTCCAGTGTTCTTGCCTGGAGAATCCCAGGGATGGAGGAGCCTGGTGGGCTGCTGTCTATGGGGTCGCATAGAGTCGGATACGACTGAAGCGACGCAGCAGCAGCAGCAGCAGCAGCAGCAGCATATTCTAAAAAGGCAACACTACTGTGTGGAAGGAAGATCAGTACTTACCTAGGCTGATGTTTCAGGGAGAGGATTGACTATAAAAGGGTACAAGGGAACTCGTTAAGGTGATGGAAATTTTCCATGTTAGGATTATGATGATGCTCACACACTTATACACATTTACCCATGCTTATGAAAATGTACACATAAACTGGGTTAATTTTATTGTATGTAAATTATACCTCAATATAGACTGATTTTGTATTATACCTCAATATAGACTGATTTTGTATTATACCTCAATATAGACTGATTTTGTATTATACCTCAATATAGACTGATTTTGTCTGACTTCTTCCCTGTAATGATTCCCATGCAGGGTTATTCTCTAGTGAGAAATGTCTCATTCAGTCCACTCAGAAAGGGAAGAGTTGAAGGGAGTAACAGTGGTGGAAGAGCTTCTCTTTCCTGCTTTGGACTTTATATGTTACCATGTTAATTTAATTCAAAATTTAAGTTCAAGAATATGAAGTAGGTAATTGATCAGGAATTAGATTAACTGTTAACTTTGCTTTAATTTTTCTCATTTTACTGTAAACGGGTATTATATTTGGATAGCAGTACCATTTAGAACATATATTCATTTATTTTTCACTTTGAAGGTGGATTTTTAAATATATGTTTCTGAATTACATTGAGCTCTTATTATTTTATTCAATAATATATTGGTTATTTGGTTAACTGGAATATAAGAATATAGCATAATTTCATTTTATTAATATCTCTAAATTTTAAACATGTTTTTTGAAATGTACTAAGATATTTAATTTATTAAATGTTAGCCTCTAAAAATCTGAGATATTTTATAATTATAGTTCTTCTAGATATGAATGCATTTTTAATATACATATGTGTGCTTATTTTTTCAGGCCTGGTTGCAGTATGCTTGAAATTTGGGATGTGGAAGACCCTTCTAACTCAGCTAACCCTCCCTTATGTAGCATCTTGCTCAAGGATGCGAGGCCATACTTCACCATAGTGTTTCAGAATAGTATGTACAGAGTGTTAAAAGTTAATTGAGAAAAGACTGCCCTTTACACTATGGTACAGGGAGGTGCACAAAAAAAATCACTTTAGTTTATTTACATTAATAAAAATCACAAGCTTTAATTAGGACCCTTAAAAACAAGATAAGAAAAATGATTTAAACTTTTTCTAATTTCTAAAAGGTAAATTATTTCATTGTTTTCCATTGAATGTCAGCCTTATTAATTAAACTTGTCATATAAATGAGTAAATCATTTAATATTCCATAAATAAATGTTCATCTTAAAGTTTTAAAGAAGAAAAATATATGTAAGAGAACAATGAAATTGAATAAATCAAGACTATATAAGTCCTTTTGTATCCAACTAGGCAAATTGCTTCTAATTTCCTCTAGTTCTAGGATGTACCAACTCACTCTTTAAAACACTTAGAAGAGACTAATGCAGTTTCTGAAATGACACTTCCCTAAGATCCTGCTACTGATCACAACCTCTATTTTTGTGAGGAAATTTGTGTGTAACCACGTGTCTGTTAAGGTTGTTTTTGCTTTTAGTAGCCCTCAGGAAAGATCTTTAATAGCTTTTAACAACTTAAAAAAAAATCATTTTAAGTTAAGTATTTTTAAAAACAGCTTATTTTGCAATGTTTTCAATCTTTTAAAATTTATTTCTCCAGCCAGATATTTTCCATTGAGCAGTTCTCAATTTAAGTTCAGCAGATTATTAATCTGTCTTTTAGAATACAGTGGGGTTACTTTTTTCTTTTACTATCCAAGTAAAATTGTTATAGTACACAGCCAAATTTAGGGCTTAAGCATAATCAGAAAAGAAAACCCAGTTAAATTTATCAAATAAAATTGAAGAAGCAAAGGCATTTTCATCTTGAAGTCCTGTAGCTCATTGGTCATAGTCATTTTTACCCCAGTCACCATCTTTTTTAATAATATGTTTCAAGTCCTTATTTAGTTTTGGTTTTGGATGAGGACAGTAATGTTTTATAGATCCTCTCTTCCAGTATGAAACCTATCCTACAGTAATGCTTTGAAAAGTGTTAGTTATCTAGAAAATATGGTTGCCAAGTGGAAAGTTAAACACTCTCTCTGATTGACAGATGTTGAATATGCCATATCTGTAGTATTTTAATGTGCATCTACTTTAATAATCTTGGAATGTTTGTAATTCCCTTGTTTTTGGCCCTCTCTGTGTTTGAGATAGCAAAATGACTTAATCCCATAGATTAGTTCATATTTTATTGTAGGTAGAAAATTACATATACAGAAAAANATTGGTTATTTGGTTAACTGGAATATAAGAATATAGCATAATTTCATTTTATTAATATCTCTAAATTTTAAACATGTTTTTTGAAATGTACTAAGATATTTAATTTATTAAATGTTAGCCTCTAAAAATCTGAGATATTTTATAATTATAGTTCTTCTAGATATGAATGCATTTTTAATATACATATGTGTGCTTATTTTTTCAGGCCTGGTTGCAGTATGCTTGAAATTTGGGATGTGGAAGACCCTTCTAACTCAGCTAACCCTCCCTTATGTAGCATCTTGCTCAAGGATGCGAGGCCATACTTCACCATAGTGTTTCAGAATAGTATGTACAGAGTGTTAAAAGTTAATTGAGAAAAGACTGCCCTTTACACTATGGTACAGGGAGGTGCACAAAAAAAATCACTTTAGTTTATTTACATTAATAAAAATCACAAGCTTTAATTAGGACCCTTAAAAACAAGATAAGAAAAATGATTTAAACTTTTTCTAATTTCTAAAAGGTAAATTATTTCATTGTTTTCCATTGAATGTCAGCCTTATTAATTAAACTTGTCATATAAATGAGTAAATCATTTAATATTCCATAAATAAATGTTCATCTTAAAGTTTTAAAGAAGAAAAATATATGTAAGAGAACAATGAAATTGAATAAATCAAGACTATATAAGTCCTTTTGTATCCAACTAGGCAAATTGCTTCTAATTTCCTCTAGTTCTAGGATGTACCAACTCACTCTTTAAAACACTTAGAAGAGACTAATGCAGTTTCTGAAATGACACTTCCCTAAGATCCTGCTACTGATCACAACCTCTATTTTTGTGAGGAAATTTGTGTGTAACCACGTGTCTGTTAAGGTTGTTTTTGCTTTTAGTAGCCCTCAGGAAAGATCTTTAATAGCTTTTAACAACTTAAAAAAAAATCATTTTAAGTTAAGTATTTTTAAAAACAGCTTATTTTGCAATGTTTTCAATCTTTTAAAATTTATTTCTCCAGCCAGATATTTTCCATTGAGCAGTTCTCAATTTAAGTTCAGCAGATTATTAATCTGTCTTTTAGAATACAGTGGGGTTATTTTTTTCTTTTACTATCCAAGTAAAATTGTTATAGTACACAGCCAAATTTAGGGCTTAAGCATAATCAGAAAAGAAAACCCAGTTAAATTTATCAAATAAAATTGAAGAAGCAAAGGCATTTTCATCTTGAAGTCCTGTAGCTCATTGGTCATAGTCATTTTTACCCCAGTCACCATCTTTTTTAATAATATGTTTCAAGTCCTTATTTAGTTTTGGTTTTGGATGAGGACAGTAATGTTTTATAGATCCTCTCTTCCAGTATGAAACCTATCCTACAGTAATGCTTTGAAAAGTGTTAGTTATCTAGAAAATATGGTTGCCAAGTGGAAAGTTAAACACTCTCTCTGATTGACAGATGTTGAATATGCCATATCTGTAGTATTTTAATGTGCATCTACTTTAATAATCTTGGAATGTTTGTAATTCCCTTGTTTTTGGCCCTCTCTGTGTTTGAGATAGCAAAATGACTTAATCCCATAGATTAGTTCATATTTTATTGTAGGTAGAAAATTACATATACAGAAAAACCAATAAATTATTTTCAACTTTTATTATAATTGTAAAATATTTTAATACAAGATACAGAACAGCTAAGAGTATGAAATTGTATTTATATTCACATTTCAGATACTTTGTTTTGATCTAAGTATGGGGCAAAGAAGTAAAGGAGATAGAACACCTAACACAAAAACTGAAATATATTTTGGATGATGCTTTCATAGGAACTATTCTAAAGAAGTTGGTAGAATTTTTAAAGAACTTTATCAGTTAATAAAATATGCAGTACAAGTATATTTACATGGATTTATATATAGGGAATCAAAATTATTTTCAACTTTTATAGTTGTAAAATATTTTAATACAGGATGCAAAGGCACTAAGAAAGCATTATTTTAGCATTTTCAAATACTTCATTTGGTGTAAATGTGAGATAAAAGAGCTACAACACCTAAGGTTAATGAAATTAAAGTAGCACATTTTGGATAGTATTTTCATAAGCAACATTTAAAAGAAATTGCTAGAATGTAGCAACAAAAATGGATGAGTTGGATTAACTAAAACATATTTCATATAAATGTATTAATATGGATTTATGTTATTTTCACGTGCTATATATGTTTTAAATTAAAAAAGCCCTTGAAGATCCTGGCATGTGTTTTCTGTCTTTCTTCATTCTTTACTAAAACACATTTGGAAATTGAAATCACTCTGATATGAAAGTTGAAATCATGGTTTCCTGACCATGTTTACATTGATAGTGTTTTTTTAACCATTTAAAAACACTTCTGTGTAGTCTCACACAAAAGGCAATGTACTATGAGGAAATAGTGTGGCTTTGTAACCAGGTGGATCTCCGTGTGAATCCTGATAACTTTCACTTACTAGGTATATTACCTACCATCCATCGAAAAGATATTTCTTGAACACTTACTGAACGTCAGGCACTATTCGTGGCTGTGTGGCTTGACTCTGAAAACTTCAGTTTCTTAACACAAAAAGGAGACTCACACTACCTACTTGGCAGAGTCATTTTGAGGATTAGTGAGATGATGTGTTACAGCACATACAGGCCCTCAACAATTGTTAGCCCATTTACTCTTTCTCCCTTACCCACCAATAACCAGTTCTGTAATACCATGTTGCCTGGTGTGTTGTCTCATTTCAGAATTCCAAATAGTCCTACTTAAAAAAAAAAATTATTCTTTAGTTGGAGGGAAATTGCTTTACAGTATATGATAGTTTCTGCCATACAGCAATGCAAATCAGCCATAATCATACATATATCACCTCCCTCTTGAACCTCCTTCCCGAGCCTTCCTCCCATCCCCAACTCCCACCCCTCTCGGTCATTACAGGATGCCTGGCTGGGCTTCCTGTATTATACAAGAACTTAGTACCAGCTATCTGTGTTACACATGGCAGTATATATATGTCGATGCTACTTTCTCCATTCATCCCACTCTCTCCTCCCCACACTGTGGCCACAGTCTGTTCTTTACATCTGTGTCTCCATTCCTTCCCAGTAAATAGGTTCATATACTAATGCAAATAGTCCTACTTTTCTTTAGTGTCTATAAGTAAGAATACTGGACCACTGCTTACTTTTTTAAATATAAATTAGGTTATTAGATTCTTGTCTGTGTACATTTTATTATTCTTTGGAAATCTGAAAAAATATGCATGAATGCTGTTCGTTGAGTAATGGGTCGATTTTTCCTCAGTGCAAGGAAGCATTTTCCTTAGTTTCCTATGGACATATTTTTGCACACTTACTTGAAACCATGATAAAAGTGAGTTGTGCACAAGCTCAGCAATTCCTTCCACCATCAAGTTGTCAGAAGCTGATATACAGCTTCAGTGAATAATACGTGTGTTATATGCTAGTCTTTTGCTGCTAAGAACACTACATCAAAAATCACTGAATATTTTTCATGGGGGATTCCCTGGTAGCTCAGCTGGTAAAGAATCCGCCTGCAATGCAGGAAACCTGGATTCAGTCCCTGGGTTGGGAAGATCTCTGGGAGCAGGGAATGTCTACCCACTCCAGTATTCTGGCCTGGGAAATTCCATGGACTATATATCAAAAAGAGTTGGACATGACTGAGTGACTTTCACTTCACTTTTCATGTTAATTTTAATAAAACTATGCTTATATTTTATATCTTTGTATTATATAAGCCATACAAACTCATTATGGAAAATTAGTTTTGAAAAAAACAAAATTTAAAGGGGAAATGTTCACCAAGACATTATTAATATCTCATTGTTTTCTTCCAGCCTTTAGGCATAAGTTTTTGTTGTTTTAATGTAAACAGTTTTATCTTTTGTTCTTCATGTAATAAACATGGAAGTGTTACATACAAACTATTTTTAATGGCTCCATAATGCCCTATTTTGTATATAAATATATGCACAGATATTTGTATCTTAACCGTTATTTAGCTGTTTCTACTTTTGCGTCTATGTGGATATCATAGTACAATATATAAGATATGTATAGAACTCTGCCATGCATTCTTTTTTTAATTTTCAAGTTATTTCTTTAGGGTACATGCCCATAAATTTCTTTCAATAAAACATTGTGTATACTGTCAATGCAGTTTGCCTCAAATTACCTCTGCAAAAGTATTGTATGCATCACCAAAAATCAGTGTGTGATAATGCTCATCTCACAACACTCATTAGCTTTGGGGTTTTTATTAATAATTTTTTGCTAATTTGTGACACCCAAAACGGTATTCATTATCATTTTAATTTGCATTTATCCCATGATTTGTCTATGGCACCCCACTCCAGTACCCNATGCAGATCAGCCATAATCATACATATATCACCTCCCTCTTGAACCTCCTTCCCGAGCCTTCCTCCCATCCCCAACTCCCACCCCTCTCGGTCATTACAGGATGCCTGGCTGGGCTTCCTGTATTATACAAGAACTTAGTACCAGCTATCTGTGTTACACATGGCAGTATATATATGTCGATGCTACTTTCTCCATTCATCCCACTCTCTCCTCCCCACACTGTGGCCACAGTCTGTTCTTTACATCTGTGTCTCCATTCCTTCCCAGTAAATAGGTTCATATACTAATGCAAATAGTCCTACTTTTCTTTAGTGTCTATAAGTAAGAATACTGGACCACTGCTTACTTTTTTAAATATAAATTAGGTTATTAGATTCTTGTCTGTGTACATTTTATTATTCTTTGGAAATCTGAAAAAATATGCATGAATGCTGTTTGTTGAGTAATGGGTCGATTTTTCCTCAGTGCAAGGAAGCATTTTCCTTAGTTTCCTATGGACATATTTTTGCACACTTACTTGAAACCATGATAAAAGTGAGTTGTGCACAAGCTCAGCAATTCCTTCCACCATCAAGTTGTCAGAAGCTGATATACAGCTTCAGTGAATAATACGTGTGTTATATGCTAGTCTTTTGCTGCTAAGAACACTACATCAAAAATCACTGAATATTTTTCATGGGGGATTCCCTGGTAGCTCAGCTGGTAAAGAATCCGCCTGCAATGCAGGAAACCTGGATTCAGTCCCTGGGTTGGGAAGATCTCTGGGAGAAGGGAATGTCTACCCACTCCAGTATTCTGGCCTGGGAAATTCCATGGACTATATATCAAAAAGAGTTGGACATGACTGAGTGACTTTCACTTCACTTTTCATGTTAATTTTAATAAAACTATGCTTATATTTTATATCTTTGTATTATATAAGCCATACAAACTCATTATGGAAAATTAGTTTTGAAAAAAACAAAATTTAAAGGGGAAATGTTCACCAAGACATTATTAATATCTCATTGTTTTCTTCCAGCCTTTAGGCATAAGTTTTTGTTGTTTTAATGTAAACAGTTTTATCTTTTGTTCTTCATGTAATAAACATGGAAGTGTTACATACAAACTATTTTTAATGGCTCCATAATGCCCTATTTTGTATATAAATATATGCACAGATATTTGTATCTTAACCGTTATTTAGCTGTTTCTACTTTTGCGTCTATGTGGATATCATAGTACAATATATAAGATATGTATAGAACTCTGCCATGCATTCTTTTTTTAATTTTCAAGTTATTTCTTTAGGGTACATGCCCATAAATTTCTTTCAATAAAACATTGTGTATACTGTCAATGCAGTTTGCCTCAAATTACCTCTGCAAAAGTATTGTATGCATCACCAAAAATCAGTGTGTGATAATGCTCATCTCACAACACTCATTAGCATTGGGGTTTTTATTAATAATTTTTTGCTAATTTGTGACACCCAAAACGGTATTCATTATCATTTTAATTTGCATTTATCCCATGATTTGTCTATGGCACCCCACTCCAGTACCCTTGCCTGGAAAATCCCATGGACGGAGGAGCCTAGTGGGCTGCAGTTCATGGGGTCGCAAAGAGTCGGAGATGACTGAGCGACTTCCCTTTCACTTTTTACTTTCATGCCTTGGAGAAGGAAATGGCAACCCACTCCAGTGTTCTTGCCTGGAGAATCCCAGGGACGGGGGGAGCCTGGTGGGCTGCTGTCTATGGGGTCTCACAGAGTCGGACACGACTGAAGCGACTTAGCAGCAGCAGCATGGTTTGTGTGATTGGACCACCTATTTGTGTTTGTAAATGGTTACATTTCCTCTTGTACATTGTCTGTTTACATTTGTCTGCATATATTTTATGAAAGCCCAGCCTGGCACTGAGACCAGCTGTGTTACCGATCCTCACTGTTGGTGATTCTGTCTTGTTATTAAGTATTCCGTAAAGTCGATAAAAATGCCATATTTGTTTACCTACTCCTCAATAAGCTGGACATGATGCTTCAGCCTGTCTAAAATAGTTTATAATTTATACTATATAATATACTTTATAGTATATCCAGGATGTCATATTTAATATTAAATGCCATGTTTAAAAATCTCAGTGCTTCCACTGCTTTTAAATAAGGATTCAGTGATCATAATTTCATGCTTGGACACCATTGACTTTGTAAATTGTGTTTTATGTATGAAATTTCTTAAACCATTATGATTGATCTCATTTGAGCTGCTTTTCATAGGTTATAGAAGGAAGAATTATTAAATTTTCAAACCCAAGAATGTTCATGGAAGCATTATTTGTACCTGGTGGAGGGAGCTGGAAGCACCCTAAAGGCACCAATAGAGTGAGTGTACAGTTCCATATAATGGAATATTATACAGGGGTAAATCATCTATTCACATGTCACTAGGAATGAATCTCAAATACAAGGTTAAGAATACAAAGCTTGGAATTTTCCTGGTGGCCCAGTGATTAAGAATCTGCCTGCCAATGCAGGGAACATAGGTTCAACCCCTGGTCTGGAAGGATCCCACATGCCACAGCTACTGAACCCTGCCTGGAGCCTGTACTCTGCAGCTAGAGAAGTCCCCACGGGAAGAAGCCCGCTCACCACTCGGAGCAACCCCTGCTCACAGCAAACTAGAGAAAGCCCTGCTGTGGGGAAGACCCACAGCAGCCAAAAACACACAAGTTTTTGAAAAAAAAGAATAAAATTTGTTTAATAATTAAGTGCAAATTTGTTTTTATTTTTTCAAAGGTCAAGGTTTTTATTACTCAGCAGTACCTTGTTTAGAACTTCAAATTGGCCTCCCTGTTTCTCTTGTATCATGCTAAATTACCTTGTTTTCTCTCCCTGTTGTTAACTACAAAGATTAGAAAAAATACAAAATGTACACAGTTAATAGAATACTGTATACATCCATTAGATGTTTATTCAAAAGCAAAAGTTCTGCCATATTTCACTAATTTTAATAGGGTACACTGCTTTACTTTGAAATAAGATCTCATCAAGTATTAATATTTGCTATCTAATACTCTTGGTATGCTCTGTAGTTCTTAAGAGTCCTGTCTTTGATCTTTTCAAAGTACATTGTTTGCCAACTGTATAGATACAAGAGTCTGTTCAGATAGCAGGTGAAAATCATCGCACTGTAATCAGTGCTAGAGCACAATGGAAGGAAAGATGACTGGGTCCTTTCATAAAAGATATCCTAGCAGACATGCTGCTTGATCTGATCTTAAAGGGAAAATAGGAAGTAACCAAGTAAAGGGGACTGCAGTGGTGGTGGGGGTCTTTCCAGATAAAGGAGGCAGCATCTGCCACAGCATGGGATCATTAGAGGACATGGCTCAATCCAGGAACTGCACTTTGTTTCAGTGAGAGCACCTGGGTGTTGAGGTATTTGACATGAGTTGGAGAGACGAGGAAATCCTGAAATCATCAGGGTCTAAAGGAAAGTTAGGCCTCTGGAGTGGAAAGACATGCATGCCTTACTCTCCAATCTGTTACCTCTCAGACTCTGTTTCTTCATCTGTAAATTGGTTATAATACCTTCCTCACCTTGAATACCTTGAATTGTGTGCATAAATAAGATGTTCCATGTGGAAGTGTGTTAGAAAGCATCACCCATGCGATCCAGACACTGAGTCAACACTGAGCTAGATGTTAATAAGGAAGATCTAAGCAGAATACATCATGAGAAACGCTGGGCTGGAAGAAGCACAAGCTGGAATCAAGATTGCCGGGAGAAATATCAATAACCTCAGATATGCAGATGACACCACCCTTATGGCAGAAAGTGAAGAGGAACTAAAAAGCCTCTTGATGAAAGTGAAAGAGGAGAGTGAAAAAGTTGGCTTAAAGCTCAACATTCAGAAAACTAAGATCATGGCATCTGGTCCCATTACTTCATGGCAAATAGA
>SJYX01023416.1:65654-100553 GCA_006410675.1 Oreotragus oreotragus | reverse complement strand
GTCATGTATGGATGTGAGAGTTGGACTGTGAAGAAAGCTAAGTGCCGAAGAATTGATGCTTTTGAACTGTGGTGTTAGAGAAGACTCTTGAGAGTCCCTTGGACTGCAAGGAGATCCAACCAGTCTATTCTGAAGGAGATCAGCCCTGGGTGTTCTTTGGAAGGAATGATGCTGAAGCTGAAACTCCAGTACTTTGGCCACCTCATGCGAAGAGTTGACTCATTGGAAAAGACTCTGATGCTGGGAGGGATTGGGGGCAGGAGGAGAAGGGGACGACAGGGGATGAGATGGCTGGATGGTATCACGGACTCGATGGACGTGAGTCTGAGTGAACTCCGGGAAATGGTGATGGACAGGGAGGCCTGGCGTGCTGCGATTCATGGGGTCGCAAAGAGTCAGACACGACTGAGCAACTGAACTGAACTGACTGAAGAGTTGTTAATCCAAAAGAGCAAATATGTAACAAAATAACTTATATTGCCTCTGTCTTATGTTAGAGGAGCAGATGGTGATTGCAGCCATGAAATTAAAAGACACTTACTCCTTGGAAGGAAAGTTATGACCAACCTAGATAGCATATTGAAAAGCAGAGACATTATTTTGCCAACAGAGGTCTGTCTAGTCAAGGCTATGGTTGTGAGAGTTGGAATATAAAGAAAGTTGAGCGCTGAAGAACTGATGCTTTTGAACTGTGGTGTTGGAGAAGACTCTTGAGAGTCCCTTGGACTGCAAGGAGATCCAACCAGTCCATTCTGAAGGAGATCAGCCCTGGGTGTTCATTGGAAGGACTGATGCTGAAGCTGAAACTCCAATACTTTGGCCACCTCATGTGAAGAGTTGACTCATTGGAAAAGACTCTGATGCTGGGAGGGACTAAGGGCAGGAGGAGAAGGGGACGACAGAGGATGAGATGGCTGGATGGCATCACTGACTTGATGGACATGAGTTTGGGTAAACAGGAGATGGTGATGGACAGGGAGGCCTGGCATGCTGCAATTCATGGAGTTGCAAAGAGTCGGACATGACTGAGCGACTGAACTGAACTGAATTGAACTGAGAGGAGCCTTTGCAGATACTGACTTCCTTATTATGCTTGCCTGATACTAAAATTCATCTGTAACTTTTTAAACACAAACAGCAGTCTTTCTTTTTTTTTAATTCCATAAAAGAGGTACGTATGATTCACATATAGACATCGAGATTTTTCAAATGAAGCTGAAGGGCCCTTCATGGAATATTCTGGATTGAATCATAACCCCAAAATCTAGGAGTTAACATCTTTATAGAAATAGCACCTCAACTACTGGAAGAGAAATAGCCTGTTCACACACCTTCATCTGAGAGAGACCTAAAGAATACAAAGAGAATCTCAACATGAATGGAGTTTGTTTTAACTAGGTTACTGCGGCAGCCACAAAGGTACACCAGCCCTCAGACCTTCTTCTGGGAAAAAAAACTAACTGTCCACCTACAGTTTACAGACGGACTCCTCCTGCAGCTCCTTCTGTGTCTGCCACTAGTGTTCAAGACAAGGTCACACTCTTCCAGGAAGTCCCCAGCCAGTGACAAGGCATAGCAGGGTACCAGGGCCTAGCTGTTTCTGCCCAGTGCTGGACTTTGAGTAAGTCCCTACTGAGTAAGCCAAGACCTGGTTGGACCCCCTGGCTCTCCTTTCTTGCTCCTTCTGTTGTAGGTATCAGATCCACCTCATTGCTAAAATCTTCCCTAACCAATCCAGCTCCCTCCTCTCACAGCTGATCCCCCTTCCAATAAGCCTCTTGTCCTCTCTCAGCGTCTGTTTCCTGAAGAATCTGAACTGACCTAGGTGGATGCCAGCCCGAATCCCAAGCAGAGCAAGTTCAGAGTTTTGTCTCAGTCTGCCTGGAGAATCCCACGGATGGAGGAGCCTGGTGGGCTGCAGTCCATGGTGTCGCGAAGAGTCGGACACTGAGCAACTTCACTTTCACTTTCCTGCATTGGAGAAGGAAATGGCAACCCACTCCAGTATTCTTGCGTGGAGAATCCCAGGGACAGAGGAGCCTGTTGGGCTGCCGTCTGTGTGGTCGCACAGAGTTGGACATGACTGACGTGACTTAGCAGCAGCAGCAGCAGCTAGGGATTCTGGAGAGTTGTGCTGTTCTGTGTGTGTGCAGGGCTTATAAATACAAAACAAAACAACTCTGACTGTAGGAAAATCTAGTTTTCCATGACTTTCCTGACCACTCAGAGATGGTGCCACCAATGAAACTTCTTTTTAGAAGTTCACTGAGGCCCTGAATGGAATCCCTTTGGGGGCTATATCGTGGTAGCTGTTGTCAGGAGAGGGGGACTGCATGACTGTGAGATACCCATTCTTCTCATACCCTGGACCTTAGACAAACCTCAGAGTTCCCAGAATAAAGTGCTATGTGAACCATAGAAGCCAGGCATTCAAACCATCAAAGCTTAGTAAATACATATGCACACTTCTTTGAGGATTTAGACACTGAAATTTGATCACAAATTACTCTAGCCAAGTCCAGTTATCTTAAATATAACAGCTGGGCTTTATTAGACACTCTCTAGTATACTGGAAAGCAAAGCTATCATAATCTGAAACATAGTTCATGTTTATTCCCCATACTTACCAAAATGATTTGCTGTATTATAAAAGCAATTTCTTTTTGTAATAACTAGGAAGGAATGTCCACTAAAAAGTTATAGTGCACAAAATGTTTATTTTATACAGGCCTAGTGCCATCTGCTGGCTATGACATATTATAACATTTATCATGAAATAGTGTCCTACTCTTTGTGACTCCAAGGGCTGTGTTCCCCAGGCTCCTCTGTCCATGGAATTCTCCAGTCAGGAATACTGGAGTGGGTTGCCATGCAAACTGGTTCTTTAACACTTTCTATAGGTATGTTATTTCAGCAAACTGATTCCTTAACACTTTTTGTAGGTCATGTTATTTCGTGAATGAAATGTGCTTCATGTTTGCATATGTTTTAATAGAAAATAGCGGGCGTCCCTGGTAAAGAATAAGAGTCTGCCTGCAATGCAGGAGACCTGGGTTTGATTTCTGGGTTGAGAATATTCCCTGGAGAAGAGAATGGCAACCAACTCCAGTATTCTTGCCTGGAAAATTCCATGGAGGAGCCTGGCAGTCTACAGTCCATGGGGTCTCAAAGAGTCCAACATGATTGAGTGAGTAACAATTCCACTTTCACTTTAATAGAAAATAGGAAAAATCCAAAGGAAAAACGAAGAGAACTCAAGGGCATGAACTGCACTTTTTTTTTTTCTGTTTTTTTTTGTTTTGTTTTGTTTTACATTGTGACTTACTCACAGTGATAGAAGCATAATTCCTGCTTCTTGCCCTTGCCCCCACACCTCTGCTATTTAATTCATCCAACTCCCATCTCCCATGCCTTAGAAGGTTCTGTTTGATTTCATCCCTCCCTCTCTGTCCAGGACCATGGATCCACTGATACTCCCAACACAGCACTTTCACTGCAGCAACAATGAACTGCTTGAAATCACCCTGTCCCTTTCTCTGGCCTGTGCTCACACTCTCCCCTCAGTCTATCAAGGCCTTAACTGTTGTTCTCCTCTTGCTCATCTTTCACGTCTCTGCTCAGAAGCCCCCTCCTCCTGGAAGCTGGGGTCCTGCCAGCTCCTCCATAGTCTGCTAATGTCACTTCCCTTTCCCATGATGTTTGACCATTTAAGTTGTCTGATTATCCTTGGGAGTCTTTAATTGAGCTGTGAGCTACTAAAATACAAGATTCTTATTTATCTCTGTTTTCCACCCACCACAGTACCTGGCCTTGTACTAGGTACACCAGTGCACTGGGTAGGTACACTGTGCTAGATACACTAGGCACTCCCTAGTAAAATCTCAGTAAATACCACGTGAAGGAATAATGTGGAAAATAACTAGAAAAATTGAGTGGTGCATGATCCCTTTAGGTCTCTCTTCCTGTCTGCTGCTGCTGCTGCCAAGTTGCTTCAGTTGTGTCCGACTCTGTGCGACCCCATAGACGGCAGCCCAACAGGCTCCGCCAACCCTGGGGTTCTCCAGGCAAGAACACTGGAGTGGGTTGCCATTTCCTTCTCCAATGCAGGAAAGTGAAAAGTGAAAGTGAAGTCGCTCAGTCGTGTCTGACTCTTCGCGACCCCATGGACTGCAGCCCACCAGGCTCCCCATTGCCTTCTCCACTTTTCCTGTTTTCTGTCCCTCTTATACAGTTATTACTAGTTTGCTTGTGTGACCAGTTATTTCCAACTCTTTGCAACCCCATGGACTGTAGCCCACCAGACTCCTCTGTCCATGGGATTCTCCAGGCAAGAATATTGGGATGGGTTGCCATTTCCTTTTCCAGGGGATCTTCCCAATCCAAGGATCGAACCTGCGTCTCCTGCATTGCAGGCTGATTCTTCACCTGCTGAATCAATTATACCACAGATGGATCAACATAGTCTTAATTATTTTCAAGTATCCAACACTGTATTAGGTGCTCTAAGGATCAAGTTCAAAATATCAGTATCTAAATTACGACTGAGTTTGGATCCCTGCTCTGTCACTCACTAGCTGGGCACTTCATTTAACATTTTAAAATTTTACCATCTACAAAATGGAGGTAATAAAGGTATATCCCTCACAATGGCCTTTGGAAGAAAAAGAAACGAGGTAACACATGTAAAGAGTATAAAACAGCGTTGAGGGTACCGTTAAGCTGCTTGTTGTTCTTTTTTGTCGATGTTCTTATGACAGTCCAGGAACCGACTGAAGGTCAGCACAGAGAACTGCCGCCTAGGTTGGGGTCAATTTGCAGAAGCTTTTACTACTGTGTTGTTTCTCTAATCAGGGCTAATTTCATATCTTTAATTTTAAAAAGCCATTGTGCTAAAAACAGAAATGTGCACAGCCTAAATATGTGACTGTATTGGGCTTCCCTTGTGGCTCAGCTGGTAAAGAATCTGCCTGCAATGCAGGAGACCTGGGTTCATTCCCGGGGTTGGGAAGATCCCCTGGAGAAGGAAAAGGCTACCCACTCCACTATTCTAAGTCAGACATGACTGAACAACTCTCACTTATGGCTTATTCAACAAAAGCTGGTAACCATAGTGTAGCCAGATCACGTTGCCTTTAAAATAACTTAGAATTTACTCAGTTGGCTTTGCCTTTAGGTATAAAATAAGAAACCCAACCAGCTCAGGTCTCCAAAGTTTAGCTTCTGATTAACTTCTTACCAGTAAAGGCAAGGCAAATTAAAACAGAATAATAACTGCTTTTAAAAAGGACACAAATACCATCAAGGGAGTTGATGTCCTGTGTACAAATTTTACCTAATGTCACAAGCTCGTTGGGTGGAGGTTGGTGAAAGTGGCTGTCTCAGTTTACTTCTAGATGGAGTTTGCAAATATTTTTCTAAATTCCTGTTCTTATAGATGACTTAACCTTAAGAAAGTCAAATAGGAGAAAGGGTAAACAGAGGCAAGGGTTTGTGGCTTGGTTCTTTAACAAGTCATTATCTCTCTTTTCTCTACCTCTCACTCCTACTACTGGAATCAAGGTTCAGAGAAAGGAAGGGATGGTGGAAGAGGGGAAGACGTGGAGGGAAAGGAAGGAGGTGGCTGGTGGTTGAGACAGATGATAGTAGCTATCTGGTTTGCCTAGAGCAGCTTCCCAAAAGCTCTTTTTCACATAATTGGATAAAGCCATTATGGTGGACATAGTATAAAACTTGTCTTATAAGACCAATCTCTCAGATTATCTACTTAGGCTGGGGACTCAATCTCAACCCAGCCAACTTTTCCACACTCTGCTCCCCTCAACAGGTGATTTATTTTTTTTCCCTAGGCACTATTTTCCTACTATTACTAGCACCCAAGAGAAAATAAACTTTGATTTTACAATGTTTTAGCTGATGCCACTTTCTCAGCTTAGGTGGTTTTTAACTATGGATTCATACACACTTGTATGAAATTACCTTCATACTTAGAAATCTTCTGACATACACACAAAACCATCCTCAGCCCTCCTGAGTCAGAAGCAAGGTCATAGAAAAGTAGAAAGAGATCCTCAATGAAGAAACATTGCTTTCTCTAGAACCACCCCCTCCTGCAGGAAAATGAATGTAGTCATTATTAAAGCAAGAAATTTTTGGCATTATAACAGTTTTCTTAACTGAGTCTATTTCAGAAGATAAATATGAGAGTTCTGTAAAAGTATACAAAGACTTTTCACAAGGTCACCTATTCTGTTCTCCAGATCAGAAAAATAGGAATGAAATTTCTGCTTCCTCCTTTATGCCTCTGCCGTAGGATGAAGACTTCCATTGCAGGATCAACCTTTCAGTGGCTTTCACTCTATTAACCTTCATTTGGTTTCCAACCCTTTTGAGCTGTGGCCCAACAAGGATTCTCCTGCTTGGTGTTGCTTGCACCAGTGGAATAAAACCAAGTTTGGTGCAGAAGCAAAGGAAAGCTTCATCCTTTGATCAGAGAATGGAGAGGTATGAGCTTGTGTTTTAGACACATGCTTTCCCCAAAGGGCTGCTTTATAGAGTTTGGAGGTGAAGAGTAAAGAGCTCTCTAGGGGCAGGCACAGACATGTTACTCAGGGCTCCAGCTTGCAGTGTCAGGTGCAATGTCTCTGCAGGTGGCCCACCAAGTTGAGGTGCCAGTGCAGTGGCTCACACTGGGAACTCTAATCTGATGTGTTAGGTACCAGGCCTCTGTACACAGCCACCTATAGGTAAGTGGAACTAAGCACAAGAGAGATTAGGCCTTATCACCTAGATTACATCTTACTAATATTTTTCCTGGGTATCCAGTGGGCTTTGCTGGTGACAATTTTCCCTAGGAGTACAAAACAGGCCTTGATAGAAAAGCCTTCCTTTGCATGCTCAAGACCTAACTCAATGCCTGATTTTCATAAGTACTTGGATGAATTTATATATACAAACAGACTCTGTGTGCATGGTTTCCATGAAGAATCAGACTAGGCAAATAAGGGAAATCAACGGGTCTTGAAATTAAAAAAAATAACCAAGCATATTATACTATTGCTTAGATGAATTCCACTCTTTTATGATGGATATTTGTCTTTCTGTTTGCAGCTACTCCTCGCTTACCTGACCAGCAGAAGTCTCTTTTGCAGGCAACTTGCTCTAGTTTGGCTTCCCAGGTGGCACTAGTGGTNTCAACGGGTCTTGAAATTAAAAAAAATAACCAAGCATATTATACTATTGCTTAGATGAATTCCACTCTTTTATGATGGATATTTGTCTTTCTGTTTGCAGCTACTCCTCGCTTACCTGACCAGCAGAAGTCTCTTTTGCAGGCAACTTGCTCTAGTTTGGCTTCCCAGGTGGCATTAGTGGTAAAGAATCTGCCTGCCAATGCAGGAGACACAAGAGACATGGGTTCAATCCCTACGTTGAAAAGGTCCCCTGGAGGAGGAAATGGCATCCCACTCCAGTATTCTTGCCTGGAGAATTCCATGGCAGAGAAGCCTGGCAGGTTACTGTCCATGGAGTTGCCAAGAGTCAACATGACTGAACACATGCTTCTTATCCCCATTCCACTCTTAATTCAGATGATCTGTAAGGCCTTTGGCTCTTAAAAGCCCATGATCTGTGAAGACTCATTGCCCCTGACACCTTAATTTCAGGAGGAGGGGAAGAGCAAAGCAGTTTACACTAAAATGTGAAAATGGCAGAAACTTTTAGATTGAGGTGAGAGATATGTAAACACTGGAGTTCTAGCGTTCTACCTTCACAAGAAATTTTAGAAGATAGGTGAAATAATTTAAATATTATTGTTGCAAAACAAAAGTGAAAATGGATAACAAATATGACTGTCTCACAGCATATGCTATCAGTCATTTGAAAGGTAAGGAAGTTTCCATTCTATATGTTTTCAAGAAAGGCCTTCCAAAAGTTTATGTTAATGATTTTTTTAGTAACACACTTAGACCCTGAATTCAATCCAGTTTAATTCAGTTAAGTACTTTGTAAGCATTTTTTTTCATGGCTGGTGACAGAAGGAGCAGTGGTAGGGTTGGTATAGCCTGGGGGTGCAAGGCAAGGCTGAACCTGGGGGTGGGGATCCAGTCTTGGCTGGTGCAGCAGAGGAGAGGGAAAGGGAGGCAGGCACACAGGTCATTCTGTAAACCCGGAACTCCAGCTCACAGCAGGACTCCTGCTCCTTCTATTCTCAAAATAATAGGTAAATTATATCTCAATAAAAAAGGAAGACAAATTTTTAAAAAAGTGATTCAGTGGGAGCTGTAGAGACACTGAGTTGTACAGCTGACTCAGCACCAGGCTCACTGGCAGTCTTAGGGACCCTATTTTGTTCTTGGGGAAGTTCAGGTTTCTGCTGTCCAGACTACAGTCTTCTCTGCTGAGTCAAGCATAAAATTAGCCTTGAACAAAAGAAAGGGCACAGGCCTTTGCAACATTTTTCTTTTTTCTTTTTTTTTAAATAGAGCCCATTTGCTAGAATTTAAAATGCTCTGGAGGAAATCAAATTCTCATCTGAGGCAACTTTGTGATGGTGTGAGGTGTGTGTGCAATTCCGTGTAGCTGCTGAGGGTGTGGAGCTGTTCCCAATGATATGAATGGAGCATTCAGCCAGACAGGGTAGGCGCTCGATTTAGAACATGGAGGTGAATGGCTGATGTGACATCTTGCTGATCCCTCTCGAAGGCAAAGTTCCCCAAGTATGTAAAAGACTTGAAAAATAACATAAAATTGCCTTGCACTCATAAGCCAGCAGAATGTAAATTTTTTAAAAAAAAGGAAAAAACATTTTTAAGGCTTTTGCTCCACAAGATGGAAATGATGTGGTGATGGGAGAGAACGATGAAGCATGGCACGCTGCTGCATTTGACTGTTCATGCAGCCAGAGATACAGAGGAAGTCAGAAAACCTGAGTGATGTCTTAATACAAGGGTGAAAATGAGTGTTCGTGTATACTGAACTGTCAACTAGGCAGCTGAGGACAATTGAGATCAGAACTGCTACGAGTCTGGGTTGATGCACATTCTCTATTTCAACTTCTTCATGGTGATCAGGAACTTTAGGGTGAGTCCAAAGACACTTGGCTTTGCCATAGTTTAGTTTACCTTTCCCTGAAGTAGAGAATATTCAGCGTGACCACGTCCGAGAGCTGAAGAACACTGATGTTTGCGAAGTGTTGACCCTGTCTCAGGGAGCAGAGCCTGTGATTACAGTATAGCTCTCAGAGATGTGTGATGGGTTATTATCCTCAGACATGGTTAACGGACAAGAAAAATGCTGGCACTCATGCCAAGAAAGTCACTTTCAAGGCAAAATCAGACAATTTTAACAAATGATCACCAGGCTGCCATGCCTCTGAAAAAAATTCTCTGCTCTCGAGGACCCTCAGAAGGAGACAGACAAATAAACCGACAGTTATACCCAGTATTACAGGCACCATATATTTCCAGAATGTGACAATAAACACAGAAACACGTATGAACACTGCATGGACACTGGATCATAATGACTCATGGGAGGTTGAAGTTATCAGTTTGCAAAAGAGCTGCATATGGACTAATGGACACCCCTCTTTCTCCCGTGAAAGCAGAAGTCAGATTCCCACAGCATCTCCAAAATCCCCACAAATTCGGCATTTAAAAAATCCTTCCCAGAAAGGGAAGGACAGGAAGATGCAAACTGTATATAGAATTCAATAATTGTTAGGTATTTAATATTACTGCAACTGCTGTTATTGGCCAAAATGAAGTAAGCCCTCTGTACCCTCTTTCTCTAACTAGGGCTAAAATCAACACAATGAAACTCAGATATTTAAGGAATCTGAAAAGTAAGCAGAGGAAAGTAAAAAGTTGAAAAACCAGTATTTGGGGTCATTTTTCTTCCTTTTTTCACCCTTCTCCCAGGAAAGTGGCCCCAGTTATGGAACTGGACAGCAGTCAGAGATATCAGAACTCTGAACCTACCTTTGTCAACCAAAACAAGAAAGGGGGCCCCCTGCAACCTGAAAAGTGTGGGACACATCCCAATTTTTTCCTCTTCTTTTTAAATTTGTAACACAAGGGTGGCCCCAGTCTGGAACTTTATTGCAGTGGTTGTGTTATGAACACCTAAAGCCCTGAGGAAAAAAAATTGAGACTCTCTGGTCAGAGGATCAGACAAAAAGGGTTCTCTGTGTCCCAAAGATGATAGGGGAAAGCTCCATTATTGCTTCCTCTCTTTTATCTCACCGCTCTGCCCTGAATGTAGTGCCAGCCACGTAGAACTGCAGAACAGATCCAAATAAACTATGAGGAGTCCATTTTTCTGGCCAGAAGAACCAGGTACCAGTGGCCCTGGGAACTGGAGTTCAGTTCAGTTCAGTCGCTCAGTCCTGTCTGACTCTTTGCGACCCCATGAATCACAGCACGCCAGGCCTCCCTGTCCATCACCAAATCCCGGAGTTCACTCAGACTCGCGTCCATCGAGTCCTTGCTTCTATCACCAGTCACATCCACAACTGGGTATGGTTTTTGCTTTGGCTCCATCCCTTCATTCTTTCTGGAGTTATTTCTCCACTGACCTCCAGTAGCATATTGGGCACCTACTGACCTGAGGAGTTCCTATTTCAGTATCCTACCATTTTGCCTTTTCATACTGTTCATGGGGTGCTCAAGGCAAGAATACTGAAGTGGTTTGCCATTCCCTTCTCCAGCGGACCACATTCTGTCAGACCTCTCCACCATGACCTGCCCATCTTGGGTTGCCCCGTGGGCATGGCTTAGTTTCACTGAGTTAGACACGGCTGTGGTCCTAGTGTGATTAGAATGACTAGTTTTCTGTGAGTATGGTTTCAGTGTGTCTGCTGACGCCCTCTTGCAACACCTACCATCTTACTTGGGTTTCTCTTACCTTGGGCGTGGTTTATCTCTTCATGGCTGCTCCAGCAAAGCATAGGCACTGCTCCTTACCTTGGATGAGGGGTATCTCCTCCTACCGCCCTTCCTGACCTTCAACGTGGGATGGCTCCTCTAGGCCCTTCTGCACCTGCACAGCCACCACTCCCTGGGCGTGGGGTTGGCACTCCCGGTTGCCGCCCTGGCCTGGGGCATGGGGTTGCTCCTCCCGGCCAACACCCCTGGCCTCAGGCGCCGCCCCTGGCCTCGGCCCTGGGTTCCTCCTCTAGGCCACTGCCCCTTGTCTCAAATGCCGGGCAGCTCCACCCGGCCACCACCCCTGACCTCGGACACGGGGTAGCTCTGGTCCGTGCTTAGTGTGCCAGCTGCTGCCGCTTGAGATCAAATTGCCAACATCCGCTGGATCATGGAAAAAGCAAGAGAGTTCCAGAAAAACATCTATTTCTGCTTTATTGACTATGCCAAAGCCTTTGACTGTGTGGATCACAATAAACTGTGGAAAATTCTTCAAGAGATGGGAATACCAGACCACCTGACATGCCTCTTGAGAAATCTGTATGCAGGCCAGTAAGTAACAGTTATAACTGGACATAGAAAAACAGACTGGTTCCAAATAAGAAAAGGAGTACGTCAAGGCTGTATATTGTCACCCTGCTTATTTAACTTCTATGCAGAGTACATCATGAGAAATGCTGGACTGGAAGAAACACAAGCTGGAATCAAGACTGCCGGGAGAAATATCAATAACCTCAGATATGCAGATGACACCACCCTTATGGCAGAAAATGAAGAGGAACTAAAAAGCCTCTTGATGAAAGTGAAAGAGGAGAGTGAAAAAGTTGGCTTAAGGCTCAACATTCAGAAAATGAAGATCATGGCATCCGGTCCCATCACTTCATGGGAAATAGATGGGGAAACAGTGGAAACAGTGTCAGACTTTATTTTTTTGGGCTCCAAAATCACTGCAGATGGTGACTGCAGCCATGAAATTAAAAGACACTTACTCCTTGGAAGAAAAGTTATGACCAACCTAGATAGCATATTCAAAAGCAGAGACATTACTTTGCCGACTAAGGTCCGTCTAGTCAAGGCTATGGTTTTTCCTGTGGTCATGTATGGATGTGAGAGTTGGACTGTGAAGAAGGCTGAGTGCCGCAGAATTGATGCTTTTGAACTGTGGTGTTGGAGAAGACTCTTGAGAGTCCCTTGGACTGCAAGGAGATCCAACCAGTCCATTCTGAAGGAGATCAACCCTGGGATTTCTTTGGAAGGAATGATGCTAAAGCTGAAACTCCAGTACTTTGGCCATCTCATGCGAAGAGTTGGCTCATTGGAAAAGACTCTGATGCTAGGAGGCATTGGGGGCAGGAGGAAAAGGGGACGACCGAGGATGAGATGGCTGGATGGCATCACTGACTCAATGGATGTGAGTCTGAGTGAACTCCGGGAGATGGTGATGAATAGGGAGGCCCGGCATGCTGCGATTCATGGGGTCGCAAAGAGTCAGACACGACTGAGTGACTGAACTGAACTGAACTGAATTGAACTTGTCTTATGGTAACTACAAAGCAAAAACCTACAGTAGACACACAAAAGATAAAAGGAAGGAAATCAAACAAAGCATACCACCGTAGAAAATCATCAATTCACAAAAGAAGACAGCAGAAGAGGAGGAAAGAAACAAGGGAGCTACGGAGTACCATAAAAACAGTAAGATGGTATTAAGCTCTTATCCAGCAATAATCACTTTACTGTAAGTATATTAAACTCTACTGTCAAATGGCATATAGCGCCTGACTGAACTTAAAAAAAAGAAAAGAAAAAAGACACATACATCAATGGAACAGAAGAAAGAGTCCAGAGAAAACCTACACATACATGGTCAACTAATATTTGACAAAAGTGCCAATGGGGAGAGTCTCTTCCATAAATGTTGCTGGGAAAACTGGATAACACATGCAAAAGAATAAAAATAGACCCCTATCTTATTCCACTCATAGAAATTAACTTGAAATGGACTACATGCTTAAATGTGAGACTTGAAACTGTAAAACTCTTAGAAGGAAATACAAGGAGTAAGCCAGTCTACATTGGTCTTGGCAATGGAGTTTTTCGTTATGACACCAAAAGTTCAAGCAGCAAAAGCAAAAAATCATTAAGTAGGACCTGCATCAAACTAAAAAGCTCTGCACAGCAAAAGAACAATCAACAAAATGAAAAATCAACCTTCAGAGTGGCATAAAATACTTGCAGACATTTTAACTGATAAGAGGTTAATATTTAATATATATGAGGAACTAATACAGCCCAAAAGAAAAAAGATTAAATAATCCAATTAAAAATGGGTGGTAGACCTGAATAGATATTTTCCCAAAGAAGACAAATGGCCAACAGTTACACACAAATTATACCCAAGCAAAAATGTCAAAATGTCATATCTGAAGCAACAATGTTGAAATATTGACATCCATGAATTCTAGTATTGGAATCACAGATCTTTGATTGCACTTCCAAATTTTTTTCTTCTTCCACCAAAATAAAAAAATTAAAACACAACTTCATCTACCGTTTTTATAAAACAAAGGAAAAGAAGGAAATAAACTAGCAACTCTTAATCCTTTTCTCTTTCTTTCTACATTCACTAACTGTCTACTGAGCTGTCACCAGTATTTTACAATAAAGAAGACCATTCCATTGTTTTGCTATATTCTGTCATTCAGTATCCAACTCCTGACTGTGTTGTCATTCTTGAGTGCAAGAGGCCTGCAAACACTAGAACAGCTTTTCACAATAACCCGCTGGCTGAGAAACCTGAGCAAACAAAGAAGGGAGAAAATTAACTCTGGTCTCTGGCCAAAATAATTTGCTTATGATAAACAAAATAGACAATTTCCAGTTCCCACCCCATAGCAGATTAAGACCACCTGTTGTTAATTCTCTTCAAATATTTGATAGTTCTTACTCCTGTTTCTCAGCTATGTCATTATTCTCGTTTTTATTTTAACCCGTGAAGCACTATTTGCTTTTCCTTGGCTTTCTACTTTTATTAATAGAGTAGCCACTTCTCATTGATTTCTGGCTCTCTCAACCCAAGATTTATTATCATACTAAGTGAAGTCAGACAGAGAAAAGTAAGTATCACGTATACAGAATTATATGCACACACACACACATACACAGAATCTAAAAAAAAAAAAAAAAAAAGATACAGTGAATTTATATACGAAATAGAAACAGACTTAGAGAAGGAACTTATGGTTACCAGGAAGGAATGGGGGAGGGAAGGGATAGATTGGGAGTTTGGGGTCAACATGCATCCACTGCTCTACTTAAAATAGATAATCAACAAGGACCTACTGTACATAGCACAGGGAATGCTGCTGAATGTTGTACCATAACCTAAATGGGAAAAGAATTTGAAAATGAATAGAAAACCAATTAGTTTTATCAGCAAGAATCAATATTGCATTCAAGTTTGAGATTGTTTTCATGCTCATAAACTCTGAACATATCATAGTAGACAGGATTGATAATACTAATACTCATGAATATAGCTTCTGATTACAAATATAAAATTCCTGTTATCTAAAATAATAATGATCTAAATATTAAGAAGCATGGATATATTACATCATGTGACATTATGAGCAATAAAACAATTCTACTAATCTGTCAAAAAAAAAAACAAATGTTAAACTCATGAGCCAGTTTTATTCTATGCTACTCAATACGTAAATATTGCACTAATGCTGCTTTTTTCCCCTCTCTCATAGTTGCTTTTTATTTAAAAAAAAAAATCCCTTTTAATCATCCATGTATTTCATTTATTATGCAACCTCATCTCTAACTGCCATGGACAATTGAAGGTTAAGTATTGACTGGAATTTTATATGTATACAGTGAAAGTGTTAGTGGCTGAGTTGTGTCTGAATCTTTGCAACCCTGTGGACTGTAGCCCACCAGGCTCCTCTGTCCATGGAATTTGCTAGGCAAGAATACTGGAATAAGTTGTCATTTCCTTCTCCAGGGGATCTTAGGGATCGAACCCAAGTCTCCTGCACTGAGGGCAAATTCTTTACCATCTGAAAGTACAGAGTTGCCCAATGAGAAAAAGGAGTCAGACACCCTTGTCTCTATCCATACATACTATCAGTAAGAATTCTTCATTAATTTTCAGAAAACTATAACCAAAATTGCAGAAAAGAAACAACAGGGGAATTTTCTTCTACCTTCAAGTCTTTACATTTAATGGCAAAATGTCTAATACTTGTAAGCAACTGTGTGTGTGTGTGTGCGCGCATTTGTACCATGCTCAGTTGTACCATGTTTATTAATGGCATTTTTGTACTCAAAATAAAATGTTTTAATTACTTCCAAAAAAAAAAAGAATAGATACAAGTATATGTATAATTGAATCATTTTGTTGTACACATGAAGTAACAACATTGTTAATCAGCTTTGTGCCAATATTTTTAAAAAATGAATAAATAGGAATCTAAAACTCTGATCTTGTTACTCCTTAGCAAATGTTGTCCAACCTAGTGTGAAGTCTTTCTCTGAAGTTTCCTGAAACAGCTTATTGACTTCACTTCTGCATACCTCCGAAGTAGAAGATGCTGGTTCTCCTACACTTCACATACTTTCATCCATTAAATAATGCGTAACTCCTGAGTGCCTCTTGTATCACTGAGGGGAGCAGCAGGCAAAAGAATGAAATTGTATCGACTAAATGACATGGCTGCTTAGAAATGGCAGGTTATGGAGTGAAATAAGGAACATTAAAGAGATGCAGAGATTAGCAAAAATGGAAAGGCATTACCATTCCTAGGCCTAAGGGAAAGGAACATTTTTACAGAACCTAGTGAGGGTATAAGACGTGGAGCTTTACTTTTAGAAGGACTTGACTACCACTGGAGGTATGCTGTAATAAAGGAGTGAGCAGGGAAAAAAGAAGGCAACCTGTCTTTTCCCTTGCCCTCCAATTTCCTGTGAATGTCTCACCTTGGCAAAATTCATTTACAAGCCAGTCTGATTTTATGGGGGAAGGAACAAACAGAAAATGACCAGCACAACACCGAAGACACAAATGTTTCCACCTCCATATAAAAACCTTTCCTCCTGTAAAGCTCCTGGTATCTGACTATGCCACCCTGTACCAGTTCTCATTTGCTTGTCTCACTTTTCCACTGTAACTCCTGTCATCACTGGCGGCCTCACAATATGTGTGGATGGCCCTTCTGATAATCTGACCTCAAAGTTTGTTTATCTCATCAACAACACCTGCCCGTGCCCTAGTTCATCAATTCATGGGAAGCTACTGGTTACAGCCCTGTATCTCACGCTGGGTGCTACAGGTTACTGATGAGATATGAAGTCCTACAGCTTCCCATTCCCAAATTTATCTGCATCCATTCTTCCCTGGAGAAGGCAATGGCACCCCACTCCAGTACTCTGGCCTGGAAAATCCCATGGATGGAGGAGCNACGCTGGGTGCTACAGGTTACTGATGAGATATGAAGTCCTACAGCTTCCCATTCCCAAATTTATCTGCATCCATTCTTCCCTGGAGAAGGCAATGGCACCCCACTCCAGTACTCTGGCCTGGAAAATCCCATGGATGGAGGAGCCTAGTAGGCTGCAGTCCACGGGGTCGCTAAGAGTCGGACACGACTGAGCGACTTCACTTTCACTTTTCACTTTCCTACACTGGAGAAGGAAATGGCAACCCACTCCAGTGTTCTTGCCTGGAGAATCCCAGGGACCGGGGAGCCTGGTGGGCTACCGTCTATGGGGCTGCACAGAGTCGGACACGACTGAAGTGATTTAGCAGCAGCAGCAGCCATTCTTCCTTTTCCTTTAGTTTCAAAGAATAGGTTCCTTCTTTCTCCTGTTCAGACCAATTTATCTACCTGTGTTCTTTATCTGATCCCTTCTTGTCTCTTTCAGGACTTTGCTCCAACGGTTTCATTCTCTTCCTTTCTATGATCACTCTCCTCAAACACCATATACAGTCTCAAGTACCTCTCATTTAAGAAAAAAATAAGGAAAAAGAAACTGAATACTATTATTAATCCAAAAATCTCCTTAGAGTCACTGCCTTGGTTCTCTTAGCATGTTCCTCCAAACAGCCTACATTTCTATCTACTTTCTCATGCTCTCTCGTACTAGTTAACATTAGGCAGTATGTCTTAGCTGCACTCACTCACTCAACTGAACCCATTTCATAGAACAGCTATAATATTTTTTGAAATGCTAAATCCAGTAAGCACTTTTCAGTGCCTTTGTGTGGCATCTGACATTGTTGCCTATTCCTAGTTCCATTCTTTAATTTTATAACTTCTGACAACAATACTCTCTCAGCTTTTTCTTTTCTCTGGCTTTTCCTTATTGGTTTCATTGACTGAATCTACTAGTAGCTGTAGCTACTCCTTAAATGTTAGCACTTCTGAAGAATCTGTTCTTGGCCCATGACAGTCAGTTGACTTGATATTTCTGGTCGGTGTTACTCTTTATTATCTCAGAGCTTCAGCTACCACCCTGTGCCAATGACTTTCAGATTCCTGCCTCCAGTCCAGATCTCGATTCCAAGTTCTAGACCCCATACATTTATTCAACAAATGCTTAAAAAGTACTTTCTATGTTCGAGACACTGCATTTTACAAATATTACTTAGTTTAATCCAGTAACAACCCAAAAGGTCTGTAGATGAAGAAAACTCAGACATTGACAGGCTATATACATTGCCCAAGGTCACATAACTGGTGCTTGACAAAGCAAGAAATTGAACTCAGGCAGCCAAGCTCCAGTGTCTATGTTGTTAACCATTATGCTGTCTTATAGTTATACTATAGAATTTCTTGGTGTCTTCCTTTTTATATTCCTTGAGTATCTTTAACTTGTCATGTCCAAAATCATTTATCTCCTCTCTCTAAAAACCAGCTTTTCCAATTCTAACCAACATCAGACAGGCCAATATTCAAAGACTCCTTTACTGTGATATTTTAAAGTTATTTGTTCAATATTTAATGGGATATGATGGGAGAAAGTAACTTAATAAACACTATACATGCATATCTTTATGATAAAGAGACTTCTTATATCACCTGACAAAATAAAATATTTTGATATTTTTCAAATTGTCTTTTATGTTACAGTTTTCATCACTTCAAAGTAAATTACCTATTAGTAAGGATGAAGTTTCACTTCTGTGGATGTAGTCTTTTAAAAATATACTTTAAGGGTATTTTTTTATTTATAGGTGAGCAAAGTATTTTATGACCACTTTTTAAATAGTAGCATTGTTTGAGGGGGGAAATCAATTCATTTTTAAAACCAATACAATATTGTAAAGTAAAAAAAAAAGAGATAAAAAAAGATGAATAGTAACATTTTATACCGATAGTGTCAAATAAAAGAGATGCTATTTGAATGGGTGTTTCTAGATTTGATAGGTCAGACTCCCTCTTCACACATGTGATGGAGTTTTAAAGTAAACAAAAATTACTCTGGAAATAAACTTTGTTAACATGTCGGTGAATATTTTGTCCACATAGAATCTCTACAACATTGTAGGTAAATCCATCTTAATGAGCTATTCTAAATGCTTCTAAAACCACATGCCAGATTTACAAATAAAATTCCTTAGCACTTTTTCTGTAATATTTGAAACAGAGAATGAGGTATAATTAGAATTGTGAGGACAAATAAACTCACTGTTCATTTTTGTAAATATTTCCTGCAATATAATTTGGCTTCATATTATGAAATTTAGTGCAACAGGCCACCTAGCAAGATTATAGTAATGTCAGCAAGTAGTCAAATATTATCTTGCTGTGCATGCTTGCAGTGTCAGTTCTACCAAAGAAAAAAGAAAAACAAAGTCTTGCAATCAATCAACTTTTAGTAACAAAATATTTAAAGAAATATTCTGATATAGCAGAGGTTGACTGTTGCTCTATTTTATTTCTCACTTTATATTCAAGAAATTGTATACTAAAATAGGAGAAACAGAGAAACATTCACTAATTCACTTTCATTCATCAAAGCAGAGTACATCTTCTGAAATTAAAAAAAAAATCTTAGTAAGTTTTTCTCTCTTTAAGTTCTTTTCAATCAATTGACCTCTTAATGAACATATTAAGATGTTTAAGTTTTAGCTAGTAAATTAAACAAATTAAGCACGTCACATGTTCTAGGTAAACATCACCTTGCCATACTTTAGTTAAGTTCAGAATTGTAGTTGACAAATGGTATTGCCCTCAGGTGACTCATATTTGCTTTCAGGCTTGGGGACAAGACACCTTGTAGCTATACCTTGCAACATGAATGCATGCTTCCCGTCATTTCTCAAAGGAAGGAGGGTGGCATCAGTGAAGGGCTGCTTTTATTCCTCTTCCACATGCTATATTATTTACCAACACTGGGAGCAATTTACCTGGAAAACACCAATTTAAGGGGTTGCATGTGAAAACTTGAGTCACTAACTGGTTCCATAGCTAAAATTTTTGACAGTGGTATTTTAGTATCTTTTATAGATTGATGCCTTGGGCAGCTGCTTACAGGCCTGACTTAGCACCTAACTCTGCATTCTCCTCATTTGTGGACTGTAAAAATCATCTAACCAATGAGATCTAAAACAGAAATCAGAATCATCAAAATTCTTCTCTATCTCTCAATCCTCTTTCCAAATTCAGCATATTATTAGTACCAAACTTTTGGGCTACCCTGGTCTGTCATATACCAATCTATACCCTGTATTAGGAACAGTTAGCATCACTCTTTTTTCTCCGCTTTCCTCATTCTAAGCCCCTTGAAAGCAGAAAAGTTGCCTTAGTCTTTTTTATCCCTAGTCCCTAAGGCAATACCTGAACTATAGCTCATGATTTTTAAATAATTATTGAAGGAATGAAACTAGTACCTGTGGCAATACCTGGCCTATAGCTCATGATTTTTAAATAATTACTGAAGGAAAGAATCAATGAATCCACATCTGAGCCAGCACTAGGAAAATTGTCCAGAAGATAATGTAAAGCATGGGAGAGCATCATATAGTTACTTGAATATTTAGATATAGAACACAAAAAATTCCATAGCCCCTCTTTCAAAAATCAGGATACCAAAAGCAAGTGACAAGTAGCACTTTGGGGATGACTCACTAACGACATGCAGAAAACAACCAACCACCTTTCTTTATACTATGCTTGGATTGTCCATAAAACTTGGTTCTTCCAGCTGAGGAAGCAGCCATCTCTCTCAATAGATGGTGCTGTTTAGAGGTCAGCCTCTCTTTTTTGATATGTGGTGAAGCTTTAAAGTTAGCCAAGATTATGTAATAAACATTGTAACATATATGTTTTCTCCACGTAGATTTGATAATAAATTCATAAGCAATGAGATTCAGTTTCACAAATATGAGAACAGAAAGACTTGGGCCCAAATTAGAGCCTCTGTTCTGCTTTTTAAACTCTTTGATCCCTCTTAACTAAATTTCTGAATATTCCCATGCTTCAGTGAATTGTATACGCACTGTTTTCCTTCGGAGCCAAAGCATCATAATTTGTACTCCAGGACTCAAGAGTTTCATTGCCTCAAAATCACATTTAGCTTTATTCACAGGTCTATAGCTATTTTGATGCTTAAAGTCTTACAAGGACCTTTACCAATAGTTTTTTTAAGTTTTCTGAAAGAACTCTGACTATGTGTATAAGAAAAACAGCAAGCCTTAGTGAATCCACCCCAGACATCAGATATTTCAAACGTTCCTTGCTACATTGGACCTGACTTCCTTTACATGTGGGATTTGAAGTATTCAAGGGAGAAGGGTGTCTCTATAAGCAGCATCTCTCTATTCTCTTGAGAACGTCTTTACCTTAGATCTGGATCCAACTTTTGAAACATAACATGCTGGTTTATACTTTTCTCCTTTTTCCTTTGTTTATTTCTTTATCCCAATGCATTTTGTATCAGACTCATATTCTCGTCTCTTATCCCACATGATATTTACTCTCCTTTTTTTTAACCAACATTTTTGTAGCTTCAGGTCTATTTTCTTTGATAGACTTTACTTTTAAATAACTTAAAATGTTATTCTTTCTCAGTTAAAACTCAGAAATAATATTACTCTAACCTAGATAGCATATTGAAAAGCAGAGACATTACTTTTCCAGCAAAACTCCGTCTAGTCAAGGCTATGGTTTTTCCAGTGGTCATGTATGGATGTGAGAGTTTGACTGTGAAGAAAGTGAGTGAAAAAATTGGCTTAAAGCTCAACATTCAGAAAACGAAGCTCATGGCATCCGGTCCCATCACTTCATGGGAAATAGATGGGGAAACAGTGGAAACAGTGTCAGACTTTATTTTTTGGGGCTCCAAAATCACTGCAGATGGTGACTGCACCCATGAAATTAAAAGATGCTTACTCCTTGGAAGAATAGTTATGACCAACCTAGATAGCATATTGAAAAGCAGAGACATTACTTTGTCAACAAAGGTCTGTCTAGTCAAGGCTATGGTTTTTCCTGTGGTCATGTATGGATGTGAGAGTTGGACTGTGAAGAAAGCTGAGCCCAGAAGAATTGATGCTTTTGAACTGTGGTGTTGGAGAAGACTCTTGAGAGTCCCCTGGACTGCAAGGGGATCCAACCAGTCCATTCTGAAGGAGATCAACCCTGGGATTTCTTTGGAAGGAATGATGCTAAAGCTGAAACTCCAGTACTTTGGCCACCTCATGCAAAGTGTTGACTCATTGGAAAAGACTCTGATGCTGGGAGGGATTGGGGGCAGGAGGAGAAGGGGACGACCGAGGATGAGATGGCTGGATGGCATCACTGACTCAATGGACATGAGTCTGAGTGAACTCCAGGAGTTGGTGATGGACAGGGAGGCCTGGCGTGTTGTGATTCATGGGGTCACAAAGAGCCGGACACAACTGAGCGACTGAACTGAACTGAACTGAACTGTAGCTACTAGGTTCCTCCCTTCTTGGGATTCTCCAGGCAAGAGTACTGGAGTGGGTTGCCATTTCCTTCTCCAGGGGATCTTACCGACCCAGGGATTGAACCCCGGTCTACCACATTCCAGCCAGGTGCTTTAACCTCTGAGCCACCAGGGAAGCCCACCAGGGAAACTAAGGTGAAGTTAATGAAAATAATGGTGATCTCCTTCAAAATATCCCATGCACTCAATCCCCCTGACCCTGCAGCAGGCTACCACCGACCCATGCTTCAACTGCAATTTGGATATATTATGCATTATAAATGTTTTTTGATATATGAATGAAATAGTAGTTTAAGGTGTTTTACTTTCATGTGATTTTTGTTTTGCAGACATGAGAAAATTTTCTAATAAATAAATACCCCTTCTTGACTTTCATTTACAATTTTGTATCAGTGCAAAAAAAAATGTTCAGTCAGAATTATCTTAGCTTCTGTAATAGTACTGAGAGAACTTTGACATACAAAATAGAATCTAAATAAAGTGTCAAATCAAAACACTACTGAAGTAAGACCCAGACTCAGTCAGTGGGAAAAGCCAAGGCTCAAAGTATTTCAGCTAAGGCTGTCAAAATGACAGAATTTTCATGATTGTCTCTTGTGAAAAACAGTCCCTTCATGTCTCACAAAGTACTTCTAGAATAAGTGTTGACAAACTATATAGCCATGGGCCAAATCCAGACAGCCATCTGTTTTGTATGGTTTGCGAGCTAAAAATGGATTTTACATTTTTTTAAAAAACTGGTTAACAGAATCAAAGGGAAGCAAGAAAATTATGTAAAATTTCAAGTTCAATGTTCATAAATATGATCTTACTGGAATACTCTCACATTCATTCATTTACCTATTATCTAAGGCTGTTTTTGAGATAAAGTCTGAGTTGAGAAGTAGCAACAGAGACTAGATGGGCTGAAAAACCCAAAATATTTACTCTTTGTTCCTTTATAGAGAATTTACCTACTCCTGTAAAACATTCATTGCATTCATGTCTCACAAGTGTTTCCAGATTATCAACAGACTTAAAAGTTTTTATTATCTTATAGGTTGTATTCTGTTAGCTTGATTTTATCACAATTCAAAAACACAATGGTACATTAAAATTGATCTTTTTAAAAAAATATTTATTTATTTTAATTGGAGGCTAATTTACTTTACAATATTGTGGTGCTGCTGCTGCTAAGTCGCTTCAGTCGTGGCCGACTCTGTGCGACCCCATAGACGGCAGCCCACCAGCCTCCCCCGTCCCTGGGATTCTCCAGGCAAGAACACTGGAGTGGGTTGCCATTTCCTTCTCCAGTGCAGGAAAGTGAAAAGTGAAAGTGAAGTCGCTCAGTCATGTCTGACTCGTAGCGACCCCGTGGACTGCAGCCCACCAGGCTCCTCTGTCCATGGGGTTTTCCAGGCAAGAGTGCTGGAGTGGGCTGCCATTGCCTTCTCTGACAATATTGTGGTGAGTTTTGCCATATATCCACATGAACCAGCCACAGGTGTAGAAAATATTACCAGTCCAAATATTCACTTTAGCAAAGGTGAGAAGGATGTTTATAATTGACTAGGCTATAAATATATGTAGAAATCTCTGCAAATGAGAAATTAAATGAAAGAACTGGTAAAATAACAGTGACATACCTATTATAAAATAATTAGCTGAATGATTAAGCATTGACTAATTAGGAGATAGTTACTATCACCAATAAGAAACTATAGTATGCTTAACAATCTGTATCATTACATAAGACAAATGAGGTATGATGAAAACTGTTCAAAATGTAAATGATAACATTAACATTTATTGAATACTTATATTTAGGATACTATTTCAACAACTTTATCTTTATTGCCTCAAATATATTCCACACAACCATATGAAATAAGTTCACATATGTTTTTTCATATTAAAAATAAGAAGCTCAGAGGTTAAATAATTCACTTGAGGTCTAACACAAAGATGTTGCAGAACTAGCCTTTGATTTTGATACTTTAAATCCAGAGTGCACCTTATCATGCTTTTTTATATAGAATGTGGAAGAAAAATGTCCCTGGCTGGGTATGGAGCCATAAATAGCTCTCTCTCTCTCTCTCTTTTTTTTTTTTGGCTAAAAACAATGGGCAATTTAGGCTTGTTAGCACGAATTGAAGAAAAATTCCATTGCTCATAACAATTAATTTTTTCTTCACCATATTAGCCATTTCATCAGCATGTTTTTCCATTTCTATTGGTTTTATAAAATAAGTGATGCTTGATATTTTGAGCAAATCAAATACAAACTGTGGTAGACTATGAAAATAATGATTCTTCTATGGTAGACAAACCATAAATTACAAAGTCACACTTTGTCTGCTGGTCATAACAATTAGCAATTATTCTCTATGTTTACAGCTAACAGCACAGAGCAAATGAAGAGACAGGAGGAAAATTGGTTTGCATTTGGCAGAGCAGCAAGAGAGTATTATTATGTACAAGCTCAGGACTGACCTTTCAGTGATGCCTGCTTAAAATTCATAGACATTGATACAATAATTATTTACAAATTTGCATTGCTGCTATTCAGTCACAGCTCACTTTGAAAATCAACTAGGTATATTTTTATAATGACATATTATTTTAGGTGTTTTATGGAGACATCGAAAATTTAAAAAAAAAAAAAAAAACAATAAAATCATGTTTAGTATTGCCGAAACCCAGCAAAAAATCATTGAGTGTGACAATCAGACACTTCAAGCAAACCAGTTAAACTGCCATGAATATGATGTTTTAGCAGAAGAAATCAAGCTACTTTACAGACAGACAGGGAACATAAAGGGAGCCAGACACACTGGGGAAAAACAAAAACAAAAAAAAACAGAGTTCAATTATATATTTTTTAAAAAGGACAAAAAGTTTCAATTGAGAAAAAAATAATTTTAAGTCCTCCTTATAACCCTTTATTAAATGCAGCAGACTTAATGATAAGTCCTCAGTAGAAGATTCCACAGAAACCAGCATGAAACCAATTTAAACAAAAGATGACTAAATGTTTTAACATTACTAAGAATATATGAATGTATATAAATATATACACTGTACATTATACTGCATATATGATAAGAAGACTATAATTTGTATATTCTTGGTCCTTTTTGCATTTTATAATCTCATTAAAATGGCAAATTCTTGTATATACTGTGCAGTGGTCTCTTCTCAAATGTTACTGCATATTTTAGTCACAATTATTTATTAAACAGGGAATTAAAATGAACACCTCATGTGATTTGTTTTATTTTAGTTCTTAAAGAGCCTATACTCTCTTTAATGAGATTTGTGAAAGTCAAAGGTTTGGACAACAATGTCCAGAAAGGGAAGCAACCCAAATATAAGATTAGGTGCAGTTTTGGGAATCTGTAGTGTTATATCTCTTCAAGTTTTCTCACAAAACTCTTTGTAATTTATAAAGAGAGATATAAAGGAATGAGGATGGAGAATGTAAAGCTAGATGAAGCTTATGTTCAAAACCACATTAGTGATATACTGTGACAGAATTTGGCATTTTCCCTTAAGCACCCACAAAAATAAACATTTTCTTTAAATAAACTGAATTCAGATTATGAATTCCCAAGATGGCCTGTATGAGTAGAATTTACTACGTAGAAACTTCTAGAAATCATTTTCTCTTTTAATTATATGTTCTAAATATAGTAATAGTCCTCTAAAAAATTGTCACTTTTTTCAAGGACAATTTTTGTCATCTTAGATTATTGCTCTGCTAATTAAATTACCATACCTAGCAAAATTTAGCACTAGTACTGTCTCAGTCAGTTGTGTCCAACTCTTTGTAACCCCATGGACTGTAGCCCATCAGGCTCCTCTGGTCATGGAATTTTCCAGGCAAGAATACTGAAATGGGTTGCCATTTCCTTCTCCAGGAGATCTGCCCAACCCATGGATCCAAACTGAGTCTCATGCATCTCCTGCATTGGCAGGTAGATTCTGTACCACTGCAGCACACATAGTAAAATCTGGTAGACAAATACAGTAATACTCGTTCATGGATCACAAAATAGTCATGGCGAGGGGCTTGTGTAACTCAATGAAAATGTGAGTCAGGCTATGCAGGGCCACCAAAGATGAATGGGTCATAGTGAAGAGTTCTGCCAAAACTTGGTCCACCGAAGGAGGTAATGGTAAGCAACTCCAGTATTCTTGCCACAAGAACCCCATGAACAATATGAAAAGGTAAAAACGGTATGACACAGAGAAATGAGCCCTCCAAGTTGGGAGGTGTCCAGTATTCTACTGAGGGAGAATGGAGGGCAATTACTAAAACTCCAAAAAGAATGAAGTGCCTGGGCCACAGCAGAAATGATCCTCAGTTATAGATGTGTCTGGTGATGAAAGTAAAATCCAATGCTGTAAAGAACAATATGGCATAAGGACATGGAATGTTAGGTCCATGAATCAAGGAAAACTGAAGATGGTCAAACAGCAGATGGCAAGAGGGAACAACAGCATTTTCAGTTCAGTTCAGTTCAGTCACTCAGTCGTGTCCGACTCTTTGCGAACCCATGAATCGCAGCACGCCAGGCCTCCCTGTCCATCACCAACTCCCGGAGTTCACTCAGACTCACGTCCATCGAGTCCGTGATGCCATCCAGCCATCTCATCCTCGGTCGTCCCCTTCTCCTCCTGCCCCCAATCCCTCCCAGCATCAGAGTCTTTTCCAATGAGTCAACTCTTCGCATGAGGTGGCCAAAGTACTGGAGTTTCAGCTTTAGCATCATTCCTTCCAAAGAAATCTCAGGGTTGATCTCCTTCAGAATGGACTGGTTGGATTTCCTTGCAGTCCAAGGGACTCTCAAGAGTCTTCTCCAACACCACAGTTCAAAAGCATCGATTCTTCGGCGCTCAGCTTTCTTCACAGTCCAACTTTCACATCCATACATGACCACAGGAAAAACCATAGCCTTGACTAGGCGGACCTTAGTCGGCAAAGTAATGTCTCTGCTTTTGAATATACTATCCAGGTTGGTCATAACTTTTCTTCCAAGGAGTAAGCGTCTTCTAATTTCATGGCTGCAGTCACCATCTGCAGTGATTTTGGAGCCCAAAAAAATAAAGTCTGACACTGTTTCCCCATCTATTTCCCATGAAGTGATCGGACCGGATGCCATGATCTTCATTTTCTGAATGTTGAGCTTTAAGCCAACTTTTTCGCTCTCCACCTTCACTTTCATCAAGAGGCTTTTTAGCTCCTCCTCACTTTCTGCCATAAGGGTGGTGTCATCAGCATATCTGAGGTTATTGATATTTCTCCCGGCAATCTTGATTCCAGCTTGTGTTTCTTCCATTCCAGGAAATGAACACAGAGTTCTATAATGTAGAAAATTATTTATAGACTCAGCAAACTCTTTCCCCTAGGAACAGGTGTGAATCCAGCTCTGTACACACCATTAGAAAGAAGCCAGAGAGATGCCAGGGGATCTGACAAGTTAATAATAAAAAATAACTGAGGACCCTCCAGGTAACTGAAGGTGATGTGGTCTCCATGTGGGGAAGAAAACAGTGATCAAGTGGAGGAGGGGTTCTGGGACATGCCCTTTTCTTTCTCCCACATTGCCTGGGAAAACCAGTACCCATCATGTTGCTTCTGGAAAGAGACAAGCGCCTGCCGGCCAGTGAATCAGAGGAGCTGCCTCGGGAAGACTTGAATTTTCAGCACTCCTCCAGCCCTCTCTGTTCCATGGAGGGTAGATAATTGAGGGAGTCTTGTGTATTTCTGCAAACACAGAGGTACAAATTATTCTATCAGAAACGACAGCCCGCCTAATAGGTTAGGCACAAGTTATGGCCTTGGCGTTATCCCCTTCTCCAAAGACCCATCACCAGCTGAGGTGGTTAATATGCCTAAGCAAATGTGAACTCAGTGGAATATACATGATACTTCTTAGGAGGGCAACTGCCGTAAAGGAACCACAATAATGAACTCTTACCTGATGAAGCATAATTAGACACAAGATGTTCAATAGGTGTATCATATACTTCCACAAGGTATAGGAGCATATTGGAAACAGGAGGTAAAACAGGAAGTCATAAACCCAAATGGAAATTCAGAGAATACAGAATATAAAAGTTGAAAAAAGTCTCAGTAAATGGGTTGAATAGCCAAGTGGATTCAGTTAAAGAAGCAATTAGTGAGCCAGACAACTATTCAAATACTCTGAAGGCCTGAGGAGCAGACAGAGAGAAGGGAAAAAAAAAAAAAAAGAAGCTAAGCAATGTACAGAATAGAGTTATTTGATCAGTGTTCATATGAAAGAAAAAAAAAATCCCCAAAGAAAAGAAAACAATTAATAGAGGAGAGAGAGGAAATATTTGAGAGACTAATGACTGAGAATTTCCCAGAAAAAAGGGAAAGATATAAGACCTTTTACTAACAGGCTTAATAACTCTAACAGAATAGGAAAGGGTGAGGGGATCAATAGGTTGCAATTAAACTTCATATAAAACAAAGATAAAAAGAAATTGTCTAAGGGCAGATCATCTAGAAAGGGGTAAGAATTAGGCTGATCTCAGACTTTTCAATAACACCATAGAAGGCAAGAAGGCAGAATATTAAACCTAACCATTATTTAGAGTTTGAATATGAAATAAAGATGTTCTCAGACCTGTAGGTCCTTAAAAGATTTACAAAACATGTTTTCTTTTATGTGTTTTTCAAGGAAATATTTCAGCAATACAAACAATAAGTTCAGGAGGGCAGTGTGAGTTATGTGAGAGAGAATTGAAAAAAAAAAAAACTGCAGTAAATGTTACTGTTGATGAGATAAAGAACTTACAAATAAAACAAGAAATGTATGAAACTAAAATACGGCCTCAGAACACATCCACGTGTATCCCCCTTGAGGTGGAATGAGAATAAAATGAAGGGGCGGGGGAAGTTTGCTAAGAGGCAGCTAGGCAGGCTCATTCCTTCCATGATTCAGTGCGAGCCTCTCAGACAACAAATGAACATTTAATTTCACACAGAAACCTGTGTCCAAATGTTCCTAGGAACTTTATTTATAATAATCCCAAGCTGGGAAGAACATCACAGATGTCCTTCAGTGGGTGAATAGTTTAATAAACTGGTTCAGACAGCGTGGAACACTACGCAGCAATAGAAAGAAATGAACTGTTGGTGTGTGAATCTCCGGGGAGCTATGTTGAATGAGAAAAGCCAATCCCAAAGTTGCAAAATTTGTGATTCCATCTATATAATATTTTTGAAGTGATAATATTTGGAAACGGAGAATGGATGTAGTGGTTTCCAGACACTAGAGATGGCAGTCAAGGTGGGAAGTAGTGATGTGGTTATAGCAAAGGGTTTTAGGATGCTCGGTACCTTGAATGTGGTGGTGCATACATGAACTTGCACAAGGGATAAAATTATGTAGAACTGTAGCCACGTACACACACACACACACATACACACACACACACAAGCGAGGACATCTGAATAAGATCAGTGGATTGCATCAGTGGCAGTTACCTGGTTGTGATATTGTACTATGTTTTTGCAAAATGTCACCATTGTCAGAAACTGGGTAAAGGATTCATGGATCTCTCTGTATTCCTTTTCATGATTTTATGTAAATTAAGAAAAAGGAAGATAGGAACAAACAAAGACATAAAAATTAAGAATCTTGGTTGTAACAAATCAGAAAAACAGCCATAATTAGTAAACAGTAATTATAGTAATTCTGAACACATAGGTGAAATCCACCAATCCCAAAGATTAAATTCCAGAATGGATTTTTGTAAAATTCAGCCAAATGGGTTGTATTGCATTCATTTCTGGAAAAAGGAAAATGGGTGAGATGGGGTGGGGGGACTGGGGCAGGTTCTAGAAGGAAGGGACATATGTATATATATGACTAATTCACACTGTTGTACAGCAGAAGACAATGCAGTGTTGTTAACCAATTATCCTCCAACTAAAAATAAATTTAAAAAGGAAAAATTTAAAAACAATTTGAACATAAGGTGCAGGAAAAGGAAAAATTGAACTAAAAGAGAGTTGGAGTAATAATTATAATATTAGAAAAAATAGCAGTATATATAAAATTTGGGGGGCAATAATGTCACAAATTAGAAGCAAGTCAAATTCAATTACAGAAAAATATGAAAAGTCAGGAAGTTTGATGGTAGGTATGCAAGTGTCTTTTAAACTATTTTTCATGTTTTTCTATATATTTGAAATATTTAATAGTTTTAATAGTAAAAAAAATTTTATAATAAAAAGCAAAAATATTGGAGATGATTAAGGTATTAGATGGAGAAGGCAACGGCACCCCACTCCAGTACTCTTGCCTGGAAAATCCCATGGACGGAGGAGCCTGGTAGGCTGCAGTCCATGGGGTCACTAAGAGTCGGACACGACTGAGCAACTTCACTTTCACTTTTCACTTTCATGCATTGGAGAAGGAAATGGCAACCCACTCCAGTGTTCTTGCCTGGAGAATCCCAGGGATGATGGAGCCTGATGGGCTGCCGTCTGTCTATAGGGTCGCACAGAGTCAGACACAACTGAAGTGACTTAGCAACTAAGAGGTGACTTACCAGCAGCAGCAAGGTATTAGATGAAAGTTTAGAGCTTTAAATACTTTTAGTATAAAATTAAAATAGAGAGAAAATAAAACAATCATGTGACAGCAGAAGCTAATAAAAAGATGATAAATCTAAAGAATGAGAAAAATAAAGATAAGATCAGAAATCAAGAAAACAGAGAACAAAAGTCAGTATCAAAGATGAACAAAGCAAAGTGTTCTTTGAAAAGGTTAGTAAGCTATCAAGACTCTGATAACACTGAACAAGATTAGTCAGAAAAGAGGTAAATGTTTAAATAAAATACAGAATGAAAAGGAGAAATGTCTGTGGAGAAAAGTGACTTTAAAATTTATGAAGAAACATTATGCATATGAAAACTGTGAGAAAGTGGATTGACTTCTTTAAAAGATGCAGTGTTAATGTTAAAACTGCTGCTGCTGCTGCTAAGTCGCTTCAGTCGTGTCTGACTCTGTGCGACCCCATAGACAGCAGCCCACCAAGTTCCCTCATCCCTGGGATTCTTCAGGTAAGAACACTAGAGTGGGTTGCCATTTCCTTCTCCGATGCATGAAAGTGAAAAGTGAAAGTGAAGTCGCTCAGTTGTGTCCAAACTCTTCACAACGCCATGGACTGCATCCTACCAGGCTCTTCTGCCCATGGGATTTTCCAGGCAACAGTACTGGAGTAGAGTGCCATTGCTTCTCCGAATGTTAAACTAGACACTAGAAAAAGGAAAACTGAGTAGACTATAAAAATTAAAAGATATTCAGCTGGCAATAAAACGCTTCCTTTAACATGGCTCAGTCAGTAAAGAATTTGCCTGCAACTGGGAGACCCAGGTTCAATCCTTGGGTCAGGAAGATCCCTTGGAGAAGCAAAGGGCAATCCACTCCAGTATTCTTGCTATGGACAGAGGAGCCTGGCGGGCTACAGTCCATGGCGTTGCAAAGAGTCGGACACAACTGAGTGACTAACACGTTTCACACTTTCAGTGAAAACCTTAGGAGAAGGATGGGGAACCCAGAAAAGGAATAAACTGACAATGGATCAGAAGAGATATTTCACAGGAGAAAATCTGAGTGTCTAATAAGTGATTGTAGTGGAGAAACTCAACTTCAAGATGCTACTTGTCACTTCAGATTGGCTACAATTAGGAAACTGGAGAATAGAGTCTAGTGTTTCTAATAAGGATGATCTCTTCTCATGTGTACAAGACCCTATTCCTGCTCTCCTGATCCAGGATGTGGCTAAGGAAATCTGTGTGTTTTCTCTCTCTTTTTATTATTTTATCTCTTAAAAAAATTTTTTTTGGACACGTCACGCAGCACGTGGGATCTTAGTTCCCAGAACCCGGGATGGAACCTTGTCCCTGAAGAAGAAACCTGGATCCCTAACTACTGGACCACCTTTTATTATTATTATTATTATTTTAGACTTCATATAACACAACGAGAAAGTACATACATTGTGAACATACTGCTTGATGAATATTCACAAAATGAACATAGCCATCAGCAGCAGCATTGACAAATAAAACACTTCTAACATGCCAGCAGGCCTCCTGATGCCTCTCCCTGTCATTACTCCTCTTCTCTCCAAAGCAGCCACCATCTTGATGTCTAATACCATGGATTAAATTTTCATATTTAAAAATATAAAACAAAACACCAATACAGTATACTAATGCATATTTATGGAATTTAGAAAGATGGTAACGATAACCCTGTATGTGAGATAACAAAAGAGACACAGATGTATAGAACAGTCTTTTGGACTCTGGGGGAGAGGGAGAAGGTAGGATGATTTGGGGGAATGTCATGGAAACATGTATAATATCATATAAGAAATGAATCACCAGTCCAGGTTTGATACAGGATTCTTGGAGCTGGTGCACTGGGATGACCCAGAGGGATGGTACAGGGAGGGAGGTGGGAGGGGGGTTCAGGATGGGGAACACGTGTACACCCATGGCGGATTCATGTTGATGTGTGGCAGAACCAGTACAATATTGTAAAGTAATTAGCCTCCAATCAAAACATACAGATTTCTACCATTTATGTTTTAAATAAAAAACAAACAAACAAACAAACAAATAGAACCATAGTACCTCCCCTTTGCCTTTTTGTCTAAGCTTATGTTTTTGAGATTCGTCTATATTCTTTCAGGTTGTACTAATTTGTTCATCTTTGCAAAAATTCCATTGACTGGACATTCCACAATTAATCCATTCTTCTATTTATGGACATCTGTTTTCCCTCCCAGGTTTTGGCTGTTACAAATAATGTTGTCTGATCATACATACAGTTGCTCTTCCTTGTTAGTGGATTTTGAATTTGTGAGTTTGTCTACTTACGGAAATTTACTTGTAACCCCCAAATCAATACCTGCAGAGTTCTCCCTGTTAGTTAAGGATATGCCCAGAGTGGCTACAAATTTCAGTCACTTGATGTGCACGATTCCTGCTGAGCAGCAGACAGTGCTCTGCTTTCTGGTTACAGTTGTCATACTGTCAAGATATCCCCTTTTTGCTGACTTTTTAGTGCCATGTTTTCCACATCTTTGTGCTTTTTCTTGATGATTTTGCTGTTCAAATGGCTCCCTCCCCAGCATAGTGATGAAGGGCTGTCTGATGCTCCTAAAGGCAAGAAAACTGTAATGTGCCTTACGGAGAGCATATGTGTTTGGTGAGCTTTGCTCGGGCATGAGTTATAGTGTTCTGTATGGGACTAGTGTTAATGAATCAACACTATATATTAAGTAACGTTTTTTAAAACAGGAACACACATAAAATAAGATTGCAAGTATGCTCAGTTGCGTCTGAGTCTTTTTGATTATGGACTGTAGGCCACCAGGCTCCTTTTGTGCATGGGATTCTCCAGGCAAGAATACTGGAGTGGGTTGCTGTACCCTCTTCCAGGGGATCTTCCTGACCCAGGACTTGAACCCATGTCTCCTGTGTCTCCTAGCATTGCAGGCAGATTCTTCACCCACTGAGCCACCTGGAAGCCCATGATAAGGTTGTAACCAAAGGCTGACAGGAAGCTAGCCCTGCATTTCCTCTGAGAGCAGTGGTTCAGCATCTGCCAATTTAGTGCTCGTAGTGACTGTAGAAATGACTACTGTGAATTAACACAAGTCCTAAATATATACTCGTGAAATGTACGTATTCCTAAGAGTTGTGGTGCTGGGTCATGTGATTGACATGCTTTCATCATTAGTACATCTGTCAGTGAGATTTCAAGGCGCTGCGTTCATGTGCCCTCCCACCAGCAGTATAGGGGAGGACTAGTCAGCTCTGTGGGGTCCCAGGTGTCACGTGCGCATGTGTGCTGTCAGTCATGCCTGATTCTCTCAGCTGGGCCTCGCTCTGTAGGTTAGTGTGCACTTTCCTGATGACTCGTGTTGTTGTACATCTTTTCACAAAGTACTCATTGGCCATTTAGATCCCCTCTTTTGTGAAATATCTTTTCCAGTCTTCGACCAAAATTGGGTTGTCTCTCTCTTTCTTGTTTTGTGGGAGTCCTGAAGAAGCTGAAGTTGAACCGTTCTATGAAGACCTACAAGACCTTTTAGAACTAACACCCAAAAAAGATGTCCTTTTCATTATAGGGGACTGGAATGCAAAAGTAGGAACTCAAGAAACACCTGGAGTAACAAGCAAATTTGGCTTTGGAATGCGGAATGAAGCAGGGCAAAGGCTAATAGAGTTTTGCCAAGAAAATGCACTGGTCATAGCAAACACCCTCTTCCAACAACACAAGAGAAAACTCTACACATGGAGATCACCAGATGATCAACACTGAAATCAGATTGATTATATTCTTTGCAACCAAAGATGGAAAAGCTCTATACAGTCAACAAAAATAAGACCAGGAGCTGACTGTGGCTCAGATCATGAACTCCTTATTAAACAAATTCAGGCTGAAACTGAAGAAAGTAGGGAAAACTGCTAGACCATTCAGGTATGACCTAAATTGAATCCCTTATGATTATACAGTGGAAGTGAGAAATAGATTTAAGGGCCTAGACCTGATAGATAGAGTGCCTGATGAACTATGGAATGAGGTTCGTGACATTGTACAGGAGACAGGGATCAAGACCATCCCCATGGAAAAGAAATGCAAAAAAGCAAAATGGCTGTCTGAGGAGGGCTTACAAATAGCTGTGAAAAGAAGAGAGGCAAAATGCAAAGGAGAAAAGGAAAGATATAAGCATCTGAATGCAGAGTTCCAAAGAATTGCAAGAAGAGATAAGAAAGCCTTCTACAGCAATCAGTGCAAAGAAATAGAGGAAAAGAACAGAATGGGAAAGACTAGAGATCTCTTCAAGAAAATTAGAGATACCAAGGGAACATTTCATGCAAAGATGGGCTCAACAATGGACAGAAATGGTATGGACCTAATAGAAGCAGAAGATATTAAGAAGAGGTGGCAAGAAT